>JAPPVO010000029.1:30457125-30668169 GCA_030407325.1 Camellia japonica | reverse complement strand
TGTTTTACATTCCGTGTGGCATGTGTGTCACACTTGCATCATTTTGCATCCTTTGAGGCACGCGTACCTCATTGGCAGCATTTTGCATCTCCGTGAGGCATGCGTACCTCACTTGCATCATTTTGCATCCTTTGAGGCACGCGTACCTCATTGGCATCATTTTACATTCCGTGTGGCATGTGTGTCACACTTGCATCATTTTGCATCCTTTGAGGCACGCGTACCTCATTGGCAGCATTTTGCATCTCCGTGAGGCATGCGCACCTCACTTGCATCATTTTGCATCCTTTGAGGCACGCGTACCTCATTGGCAGCATTTTGCATTCCGTGTGGCATGTGTGTCACACTTGCATCATTTTGCATCCTTTGAGGCACGCGTACCTCATTGGCAGCATTTTGCATCCTTTGAGGCACGCGTACCTCATTGGCATCATTTTTCATTCCGTATGGCATGTGTGTCACACTTACATCATTTTTGCATTCTTATGAGGCATGTGTGTCTCATTTGTTTCACTTGCATCGTTTATCATTCCCATTGGCACGTGTGCCTCATTCCCATCAGCACGTGTGCCCCCTCATTTGCATTGGCACATGTGCCTCATTCCCATCGGCACGTGTGCCCCATTCCCATAGGCACGTGTGCCTCATCTTCATCGGCACGTGTGCCTCCTCATTTGCATAGGCACGTGTGCCTCATTTGCATCGGCACGTGTGCCTCATTCCCATAGGCACGTGTGCCTCCTCATTTTCATCGGCACGTGTGCCTCCTCATTTGCATAGGCACGTGTGCCTCATTTGCATCGGCACGTGTGCCTCATTCCCATAGGCACGTGTGCCTCCTCATTTTCATCGGCACGTGTGCCTCCTTATTTGCATCGGCACGTGTGCCTCCTCATTCCCATCGGTACGTGTGCCCCCTCATTTGCATTGGCACGTGTGCCTCATTCCCATCGGCACGTGTGCCCCCTCATTTGCATTGGCACGTGTGCCTCATTCCCGTCGGCACGTGTGCCCCATTCCCATAGGCACGTGTGCCTCATTTTCATCGGCACGTGTGCCTCCTCATTTGCATAGGCACGTGTGCCTCATTTGTATCGGCACGTGTGCCCCATTCCCATAGGCACGTGTGCCTCATTTTCATCGGCACGTGTGCCTCCTCATTTGCATCGGCACGTGTGCCCCATTCCCATAGGCACGTGTGCCTCATTTTCATCGGCACGTGTGCCTCCTCATTTGCATCGGCACGTGTGCCTCCTCATTTGCATTGGCACGTGCGCCTCACTTCCGTTGGCATGCGTGTCACATTTCCATTAGCATGCATGTCTCATTTGTCGTGGCATGCGTGTCATATTTCCATTGTCACAGCAGTCTAGGAGACCTTAAATCCTTCGAAGGTGTAAAACCTTTATTGTTGCGCATGTCTGCATGCGTTGTAGTACGCATCATCCCTTGCATCATTTTGCACAACGGTCCAGGAGACCTAAAATCCTTGGGAGGTGCAAGACCTTCGTTCGCGTTGTCTGAACGCACCGCGCTGTTTTGCGCATCTCATTGCATTTGGCATGCATTCCATCACGGTCTAGGAGACCTTAAATCCTTGGAAGGTGCAAGACCTTCGGTGCATTGGTGTGCACAGTTCATTTGGCATGCATTCCATCACGCGATCTCGCGCATCGCACTGTCTTGTGCACCACATCTCAATTCATGCATTGCCCCATTTGGGTCTGGAGAGACCTTAAACACGCACGGTCTAGGAGACCTTAAATCCTTGGAAGGTGCAAGACCTTCGGTGCATTGGCGTGCACAATTCATTTGCATTTCCATGCATCTCGAGCCGCACGTCGCCACGCGTCAAATTTTCATGCATTGTCATGCATTTCAAGTAAACTTGCGTTGTCACGCACTCCATACAACATGCATTGTCATGCATACATTCTGCATCCCGGTCTAGGAGACCTTAAATCCTCTAAAGGTGCAATTCCTTTGGCGTTTGTCGTGCCCGAACGACTTTCAGTGGTCTGGTAAAGCCACCTGCCTGTGTTTGCGGTTAGTTCCTAGAAGACCAACTGGGACGGTGAAAACTAGAGTTTGAACGGCTTATGCCTAGAACGCAAAGGTTCGGGAGTTCCGAGACTAAAGTCTGGTTTAAATACCCAGGGGTGTATCCTCGGCTTGAAATCTGTATGGAAGCCCCATAGGTTGAGGTAGCATGTTTGCGCCTCAGTTCTGGATACTAAACCAACCTAGTGTATCGCCCTATTGGTAAGATAGGGAAAGCTGCAATCATAGCCGTTGCATCATATTGCATTGTCATGCATCATTGTAAATATTGCATATGTTATGCATCATTGTAGATATTGCATATGTCATGCATTTCATCGTAATATAGTGCATATGTCATGCATTTCCACTGTAAATATTGCATTTACATTCCATTGCATATTGTAAATATTGCATTGTAGCTTGCATGCATTCACTGCATCACCTTCCATCCATGGCTCGCACCTTTCCTTGTTGAGCTTGGTCTGGTATGTGCCCTTACTTTTCACGTCAAAACACAGTTCTGCATGTGTACGCGCCTATTCCTTGATGAACTTGGTTTGAGGGTTGCGGCACCTTTTCTGTGTTAGACATGACTTGTATGTGTGCATGCCCTTCCTAGGCAAGATTTGGTTTGGCCTACGTGCCTTATCCATCGTATCTATTCCATTCCAGTGCATATCGCATTGTAGCTTGCATGCATTCACTGCATCACCCTCCATCTATGGCTTGCGCCTTTCCTTGTTGAGCTTGGTTTGGTATGTGCCCTTACTTTTCACGTCAAAACACAGTTCTGCATGTGTACGCGCCTATTCCACGTTGGTATGTTGGTTTGAGGGTTGCGGCACCTTTTCTGTGTTAGACATGGCTTGTATGCGTACATGCCTTTCCTAGGCAAGATACGATTTTGGCCCGCGTGCCATATCCATTGTAGATATTACATTGTAGTGTAATTGTTGCATCCAGCATTAGGATCATTGTTCTTTCCCCAGCGGGTTGTCACCCCACTTATGTCATTCCACCCAATACTCGTTCTTGTGTCCGTCTACATCACTCATAGTTCTGCACGTGTGCGCACCTATTCTATGCTGGTATGTTGGTTTGAGGGTTGCGGCACCTTTTCTATGGTAGACAGACTTGTTACTTCCATAAATCTATTTGACATTTGTGTGGTTTCGAACCGCTCATGATTGAATCATGATTCGATTGCATTGCATATCATTTGCATTGTTTATACATAGTTTTGTATATAGTGCATATCATTTTGCATTCATCATTGCATTGTCATGCATATTGCTAACAATATCATACCTGTTAAGTTTGTTTTCTTTGCAGGCACGATATTGTATGTACGGTTCATTTGAGGTCGGTGCAACCGGACGAACCGGACAGGTATTATATCCTCCGTGTGAGACGTATCGAGAATTACATAATTCTCTTACATCCTTTCTGCATTGTAGTGTAGTCTGGTGTATGCTAGCTTAAAATTGTCGCATGCGTGCTTCATTACAGCTTTCTTTGCATGATCATAAGTTATGCTCGGCTTCTTGCATTTTCAGTTGCATTTTGCCCCTGCCTTCAGGCCCATACCTTGTTTGTCTTGCATGTTTGTCCAAGTCTTCGGCCTTGTCAAAAATGGGTCGCCTCTGGGCTTTGACATTCACTCCCGTCATTGTTATGACTTCCGAGTTCTGTCAAAGAGGGGCAACTGTAGACACCCCATTTTTTACCGTCCTCAAGACTTGGACGTCACCGTTGGAACACTCGGTGATTATCCATGTTTGTGTTCATTTGGAGTTCCCGGAGGTCTCGGCTACGCGCCCTGCCTCAGGATCTCCGAACTCGACCGTTTTGTGTCTGGTTTTGCACCAAACACCTGTGTTTTGCCTTGGAGGGGCAGGGAATGTCTTGTGAGGCATCCCCACACATCACCGGCCGTGGCTAGAGGCCACCGGCTGTTGTTTGTGTCCACCGGCAATTTATATTGCCGGCCGGCACTATTTTTGGCCGACCGGCCATCAATTTTGTCAAAATGACATCTTTGGCCGGCCGGCTACTGTGCATCTGCTTTTGCAGATATTTTAGCATAGCTGTCTTGCATTGGCTTCCCCTCCATACACGTGTATGGAGGGATGGCCCTCTTGTTAGCTTACCTGGTAAGCTTTACAAGATTGGCTCCTCTATAAGAGGAGGCCTTCTCTCCCTTGTTCTAAGGTTAGACAAGTTGGAGAAGAGAGTTAGAGAGCTCTGGTTTTAGGGTTTAAGATAGTGTATCTAACCTATATCTATCTCTCCCTCTCTTGCCTTTGTGTGTGCTTTAGGCTTAGTTTTGTGCACAAACACCTACTATCACCATCCTCTTGGAACTGAGGATTTGAGGCTTGTTTTTGGAGCTTTGAAGCTGGTTTGGAGCTCAAGAAGGCTATTGGAGCATCCTTTGTGAAGGTGGTCTACAAGGGTAAGAAACTTCCCTTTATTCCCCATTTTTGCATCCTATTTCTGCCTATCTTAGAACTTTTTTTGTGCTTAGTGTTTACACAAAAAAGTTCTGTTTTTAGGCCCTCTTGATAGTTTATTAAGAGTGTTTTGTGCTTTGGGGAAGTTGACCCCTCTTAGGCCTGTAAGGCCCTTGTTTTGTGCCATTTTGTGCAAGTTTCGAGACTTGGTGTTTGGGCCTCTTCACCACTGAAATTGAGGGATTTCAGTGGTGGAGATGGTGCCTTGAAGTCTCCAAAAGGGGAGGGCCACCCCCTCTCCTTGTTGTCCTTGAAAGGGACCATTTTTGGTCTCTTAAGGGAGCTTATGTTTGAGTGTGTGTTGAGCATGCCATGACTGTTTTTCATGCTTATATTGCCATAATATAACATGGTTTTAAGTTGGTTTTGGTGTACTATGCATGCCTTGCATACCTACCTTGTAATGCCTTGTGATTGCCTTAGTATGCCTTAGGTTGTATGCCTTTGTTTTAGCATGTTTTAGGCTTAGAGTTGTGAAGCTTTTGTGTTTATTTTGCCATGCTTTAGGTCTGTCTTAGGTTGTTTGAGTCGGCCCTAGCATGCATTATATAGCCTCTTTGCATTTTTGGGCTTGTTGGCCTTAAGTATGTAAGTGTATAGCATGCCTTGTTTGCTTTGATTTAGTGGATTGGAGTCTTTTTTTTTTATGTTATTTCAGTCCCTTTAACATGTTTGTATGCTTGCATTGCATGCCTCCTTAACACCTTATGAGCTTGTGTTTCATGCTCCTTGAAAGTGCATTTGTGCATGCCTTTGAATTTAGGCCATTTAGATGCCATCTAAGTGATATTTAGGTCTTGTTTTGATGTGCTAAAATTCTGTTGTTAGTCATTTAATTCATGCCATGTGTGGTTGTATTAAGTGTAGTTCAGTGCTTCTTTGTTGAGCCTTAGGAATTGGACCCCATTTGCATGCATGTGTGCGTGTGTTTTGAACCTCATTTCCTTGGCTTTGGCCACTATTTTGGACCTAGTTTAGGGCTGTCCAATTAGTGTAAGTCCCTCCCTTGCATGCCATTCAAGTGTTGTTACACTATTACCATGTTTGCATGCTTTGGCCACATGTGTTGCATGCTTGAAATCATTTGCATTTGGCATGCATTCCCTCGGTCAAATTACTAGCATATTGCATGATTGGATTACATCTTGCATGCTCTAAGTAGTTTGCATAGTTGTGGCATACTTGTATGTGTACCTTGTATGCTCATGTTGCATGTTAGTTAACATGCTTAGGTTGCATCTTGCATGCATGCCTTGTTCTTTGAGCTAGTGATAGGAATTGGGCTTTGGCTTGTTGGTTTGCATCGTATGCATTGTATTTCACATCAAAATGTGCACAACTTGGTCTCTTGGGCCATCACGCATGGAAATGCGCGATTGATGGTCCGAGAACCAAGAACCATGTCCCTTTGAGTTGTATATATGATAAGAGGCTTGTTTGGTGCATACATTGTTTGGATTACATTGCCATGCAAGGTTTTGCCCTCTGCTGCTGTGAGTTGCAGGTTCTGCAGGAACTCTCTGCCGACCGGCAACATTTAGTGCCGGCCGGCTATTGGTAAGGGCCGATAACTTTATCCTCAGCCGATGATCACATTCTACGGCCGGTGGCCATTCTACTCAGCCGATGGTGATCTCCAATGTCCAGAGAAGCATCCTTGAGATTTTTGCAGCCTTCAGAGGTGTATAGCAGGGAAAACAGAGGCAGCCTATGCATGGCACTGACTTTCCGCGCAGAACCGAGCATGCATTGCATTGGGCCCTCTTCCCGAGGCGGTTTACTGTTTTAATTAGATTAATTAATTTGCTTAATTAATTTAATTGACCTGTAATAATTTAATTAGCTAGAATAGTTAATTCGTTATTCGGACTGTAATATTTATTTGGTCCATCCGAGCGAGGGCGAATCTGTAATAAGTGTGGGTGAGTGGTGTGCATGTCTTCCAATCCCCACTTCTTTCTTCCCTTTTATTTACCTGCTTACGATGGTAGATTAGGGCACGTTTATTTTAGCATACCTTATGCAATGCATGCGTGCATCCATGCATTTGTCTTACATGCACCGGGCTCGGTACATCATACAAACCGCATTGTATCTTCAAATCTAACTTGAATACGTGCACCGAATGATTGCATTTCACATGCCATTTTAGGGTTAGCCGAGCCTATCCTAATCACATTCTGCATGCGATGCATTAGTCACTCTAACATGAACTAGGGCATGCATTTTTGCTAACTAGTTTATTGTTTTGGCACGGAGTACAATGTAAGTATTTATGCTTTAGCATCTCACATGCGTGTGAATGTTAACATGGCAGCATGATTACCATGTGGCTAAATGCTTATATGAGATAAACTGTTTGAATGCCTGTGGGTGGAGGTTGGATTGCTTGAGCTGGAAAAACTTGTTGAAATCCGTGTTTTAGCCTACTTGCGAGTAGCAAATTCCAAAGCGCTTTAAAAAAAACGGATATGCAATGTTTATTTCCAAATTAGGCAATCTAGTCTATACTTGTTTGCTGTGCGCATAACATAGTAATTCTAGGCTAATAATTGGAACAAGAACACGTAACGTTTTCAAAATCGGATATCATGGTTAGTAGAGGCCGGTCTTCGGACCGGGCGAAAGTGGGTGCTCATAGCTGACCTTCCCCGATCGTACCCAAGCTCCCAAGCCAAGACAACTTTGGTGATGACGGACACGTGGCCTTCGGCACCGAGTCAGGGTTTCCTAAATTTCCCATTTTAAAAAATATTTAGGTGGCGACTCTGTATCTGGCAAAGCAGTCCATGTTTGGCACTTCTTTTCAAAAATCTGTTTTTTCTCAAAACGATTTGCCAGAGTTGGACTCTTTGGTTCAGATTAAGAACCGCAACAAACAAAAACAAAGGGGAGTCCGAACTGTAGCCGAGGTCCCTCGCGGGCGCTGCTACAATCAGCGGACATCTCTGGGTGGCTGAGTGATGAACCCGACAAGGAGGATGGAACTGAACCAAAACTAGAGGAAAAGGAAGCAAGAATTGCTGCAGTGGCCGGAATGGCCGATAAAAAGGGAAAACTGCTGGAGAACACCAGCGCGGAAAGTTCAGCTTAAGAGCTGGGCACTGTGAGTACTGTGGACATAGAACAAGAAGCTGCGATAAAGCAGTTTGCACTAGAGAGGGTTGAAGACAACCAGAAAGCTGTAATGGCCCAACACCTGTGAGGAAAACTTGTGAAGTGAAAATGATACAAACGGAGCCGGACAACTATTTGTCGGCTACCGGAGGTTTATGGTGGGAGGATGATGATCTACTTCTGGCTCACACCGACGAGGACTAGGGTGGGTGCCTGACAGACAACACGTGGTATACTGAAGAGATAGATCACATGACAAGAAGTGGGCGGTATTTCAAGCCACCGCACTTAGACCAAGTTGAGGCCTCTGGGAAAGATAGAGAGGTTGAGAAACAGAAAGAGAAGCAGCTAGAAGAAGAGGCAGTGTTGAAGCAACTAAAGAAAATCCAAGCCGACATTTCAATATGGGGTCTTCTTATGGCCTCCCAGGGGCAACGACAGGATGTACTATTAGTAATGGATAGACAACTTGTGGGATTGGTCTTCCCAGGTGGTGTCGGGCCAACCTTAACCTTTTATGATAAAGAACTGTCACCAGAAGGCTCAGCTCACAACAAACCTCTATACATATCTGTTGAGTGCAGAGAAAATAGGTATCGGTGGTGTTAGTCGACATCAGTTCAGCTATCAACGTCTGTCCTTCCTGCACAGCTTATGTCATCGGCCTTAGATCGGCAGATTTTGTGCCTACGGCCCAGGTAATTCGGGCATATGATAATACTAGCAGGGAGGTTATGGGCATGGTACAAATCAGAGTTTAGGTAGGCCCAGCTCAGCAGGATATCGAGTTCCATGTCCTGGATGTCCCGGCCACCTTCAACTTACTGCTAGGAAGACCCTGGTTGCATTTGGTGAAAGCAGTCTCCTCTACCCTCTACCAAATGCTGAAATACCCTTATGGGAAAGGAGTGCCAATTATTTTAGGGAATTCGTCTATCCATCCCCCGCCAGAGGTAACTGCACCAGTGCTGGAGATCGTTCATGGCGAGGAGGATGTTTTCCTCTCAAGGTTTACTTTAGTTGACGCCCGGGTAGTGCAAACCATCTTGGCAGTAGATGATGGCATGTATGTCAACGCCCAATCTGTTTATTTCATGAATAAACTGCAACATGTGCCAGGAATGGGGCTTGGAAGAAGTGGCCTGAAAGGTGTCACAGTATTGGCCAATGTGCCACATAATCCGCATATCTTTGGTCTGGGCTATGTACCCACCAAAAGGATTAGGTTAGGAAAAAGAAAGAGATGGCAGCCAAAGCCGAAGCCAAGCAGGCTGGGAAACACTATGAGCTCGTTCACAGGCCGATCTAAGGAACGCTGAATGGCCACTTTGTTCAAGAGGGTGAAGACTTCCCTTTTTGCGGCTTTCCCGAGCCTTGGGTGAATTCTACAAAGCAGCGTGTCTCCGGCTTTGAAATTTTCTTTGACCTGCAGTTGCAAGATAGTGATACCGAGGAAAAGGCTGGGCCAAGTACTGAAGTTGAGCATAGCATGGAAAGTGACTCGAACAACAACGAGCTTAGAGAGGGGCAGCACTAGCATGTCTCCTTACAGATCCTCCAGCCGACTCAGAGAGCTTGGGAGATAACCTTACCATCTCCATGATCGGGGACCAACTCGGTGTGAACCCATCCAGCAACATTTTGGATGCATCGGAAGCACCATCTCTTGTCTGGCAGCTAGAGGAGGGCTACCTATCTAGTTCTGGGTTGGGTGATGAGCCAGAATCTGATTCCACAAGTCTGTGGAGTCGGAATCAGATTCCGGTTCTTCTGAGTCTGAGTCCGGTATTCTTGGGGTTGATATCCTGGATGCCAAGGTCTTGTCTAGGTCCTCTTTTTCTTTTGCTTTTGAGTCGGTTGTAACCGAAGAGCTCGACCTTATGAATGAGAATGCCGTTGTTGATTCTAAGTATTTCTCTATACCGCTTGTTTATTGCATTAACCAGGATTTTTAGAATTTTAATGAAAATGAAAAGAAAGGAATTCCTCTGGTTTTGAGAAACTTGATTAATCGAGAGGAGGAGAGGTTTGCAAAACCCTATGTAGATGAAATCATTGGTATTAATGTAGGTACTGAGAAGGATCCACGTCTGGTCCAGATCGGGTCGACGATGCCTTCAGAAGAGTGCGAGCGTTTAGTCGATTTATTAAAATATTTCAAAGATGTTTTCATGTGGTCCTACGAAGACATGCCTGGAATCGATCCTGAGATTATACAACATTGGATCCCTCTTGACCCCGAGGCCCGACTCGTCAAGCAGAAGTTGCGCAGAATCCGTCCGGATTGGGCATTGAAGATCAAAGAAGAGGTCACCAAGCAGATCGAGGCAGGTTTCTTATTAGTATCTGAATATCTGACTTGGTTGGCCAACATCATCCCAGTGCCGAAAAAGGATTGTAGAATCCAGGTGTGTGTGGACTTTAGGGATTTGAACAGAGCTAGTCCGAAGGACGACTTCCCTTTGCCGCACATTGATGAATTAGTGGACTTCACTGCGGGTCATGCATTGCTATCCTTCACGGACGAGTTCTCCGGGTATAACCAGATTCTGATGGCATCCGAGGACAGAGAAAAAATTGTATTTACTATGCCGTGGGGTACCTACTACTATCAAGTTATGCCGTTTGGGCTGAAGAATGCCGGGGTTACTTATCAAAGGGCTGCGACCACCATTCTGCATGATATGATCCACAAAGAGGTCAAGGTGTACGTAGATGACATGATTGTCAAGTCCAAAGAAAGAGAAGGCCACTACACAGTCTTGAAGAAATTCTTTCAACGGATCAGAGAACACAGACTGAGGTTGAATCCACAGAAGTGTACTTTTGGCGTGACAATAGGGAAAATGCTGGGCTTTTTGTTCACATAGAGGGGCATCGAAGTAGATCCTTTCAAAATCAAGGCCATCCTAGAAATGCCACCACCAAGGACTGAAAAGGAGGTGCGAGGCTTTCTGGGTAAATTGTAATTCATAAGACGGTTTATTTCCAAATTAACCTTGACTTGTGAACCACTATTTGGTCTCCTGAAGAAAGGAAAGAAATTTCAATGGGATAATCGATGTCAATTCGCTTTTGAGCAGATTAAGCAGTACCTTCAGAATCCACCTGTGTTGTCGCCGCCAGAGCCAGGGAAGACTTTGATTCTGTACCTATCAGTAACAGACACAACTATGGGATGCATGCTTGCTCAGGAATCTGAGGATAAGGTGGAGAAAGCCATCTATTACTTGAGCAAGAAAATGCTGAATTATGAGACCCGCTACACTCTCTTGGAGAAAGCTTGCCTAGCTTTGATATGGGCTACCAAGAAGTTGAGGCACTACTTGTTAGCTCACTCTGTAATTCTGGTTTCGAGATTAGATCCCATCAAATATCTCTTTGAGAAACCAGCGCTTATGGGTAGGCTAGCCTGTTGGTTGCTTCTCCTCTCCGAATTTGATCTCAAGTATGTTACCCACAAGTCGGTCAAGGGGAGAGCTGTAACGGAGTTCTTGGTAGATCACCTAGTAGCAGGGAATGAAGCAGTGGAGTACCTGTTCCTAGATGAAGCAATTCTGCAAGTTGATGAGGAGACTTGGAAGATGTACTTTGATGGAGCGTCCAATCTATATGGTTATGGGATAGGTGTGTTGCTGATAGCACTTGACGACTCCCATATACCTTTATCCTTCAAACTCCAGTTCAAGGTATCCAATAACGAAGCAGAATATGAAGCGTGTATCGCTGATTTGGAAGCCGCCCTGGAACTATGGGCAAAAAGGTTGGACGTCGTCGAGGTCTGGAACCTATTTGTTTTTCAAGCGAATGGAGATTGGAAAGTCAAAGAAGAAAAGATGAAGGTTTATCACCAGACCTTGGATGTTCTGATTCCTAGGTTTGAAAAGCTGACTTTCATGCATCTATTGAGAGAGAACAACAAGTTCGCTGATGCTTTATCAACTCTATCTTCTATGATATACATCTCACTTGGAGTCCGGATGCGTCTGATTATCATTGAGCAGAGATACATGCCGGCCTATAAGACTATCGTTGCAATAGATGAATCGAAAGACAGAAACCCTTGGTACTACGATATTTGGAACTTCTTAGAAAAGGAGATTTATCCACCAGGGGCAAATGCCAAAGACAAAAGGGGAATAAGGCGAATAGCCGTCCAATTTATCATCTGCGGAGGTAAACTAAAAAAAGGTCATCTGGGAATGCACAAGTTGTGTGTCGAAGAAGAGAAATCAAAGCGTCTGATGGAAGCCATCCATGGAGGAGAGTGCAAAGCGCACATGAAAGGAGTGATGTTAGCCCGAGAGATTCTCAGGCAAGGTTACTACTAGTCCACCATGGAGGAGGATTGTGTTGGCTTTGTTCGGCGATGCCACAAATGCCAAATTCATGCAAATCGCATGAATATTCTGCCATCAAAACTGTACAACATGACTTCACCGTAGCCTTTCTCGGTCTGGGGAATCGACGTCATCGGCGCAGTCACACCAAAAGGGTCAAATAGGCATGAATACATCTTAGAGGCAATTGATTACTTTACAAAATGGGTAGAAGCTCAGTCCTATGCCGTGTTGAAAGCATCGCATGTGGCCAAGTTCATCAGAAACAACATCATTTGCTGATATGGAGTCCCAAACGAGATCATATCAGATACTGGCTCCCACTTAAAGAAAGAAGTGATTGACTTGTTAGAGAAATACAATGTGGCTTTTCATAAGTCATCTACATACCGACCGCAAACCAACGGAGCTATCGAGGCCGCCAATAAGAACATCAAGAATATCTTGCAGAAAATAGTTGAGACCTACAGGGATTGGCCAGATAAATTGCTATTTGCACTTTGGGGCTATAGAACTTCAATCCGGACGTTTACAGGGGCAACTCCTTATTCTCTTGTCTATAGGATGGAAGTTGTTCTACCAATTGAAATAGAAGTCTTGTCACTACGAGTATGGTTGAGTGTCAGATAGCAGAGGTGGACTAGCAACAGAGCAGATTTGAAGAGCAGATGTTGTTCAACAAGAGAAGGCTAAAAGCATTGTATCATGTTCAGGGCTACCAACGCAGAATTGCTAGGGCTTTTAACAAGAAAGTTAAGTCCCGGAATCTCAAAGAGGGAGATATGGTGTTGAAAGACAACCGAGCTCCCATCCATGACCCTAGGGGCAAGTTCAGACCCAATTGGACTAGTCCTTACATCATCAAAACTATCTGGTCTGATGGAGCTGTCATTCTCATGGACTTAGATGGCTTGAAATTTTCCCAACCAATCAACATGGACAAGTTGAAGAACTACTATCCCTGAGAGGCTCGCTAGGCAGAAAACCCGGAAGGGCGATCTAGGCAAAAGTTAGAGCATGAAAAATTAGAAATAAAGAAAAACTAAGCTCGCAAGGTTGAAAACCCTAAAGGGCGGCCTTGGCAAAAGTTAGAGCACAAAAGGAGAGAGTTAATACTCGAGTGAACTTGAACTGAACTACGTGACGCCTGATTCCCATCTTCGTGATATGTAGGCAACTTTATCCTGAAGTTCGGCAGTAAACACCTCCAACTCAACTGTCCTGTCCATGTGTCTGATCAGGTCATCTTTGTTTGCTCTTTACCTGAGGGTTCGGTTGTGATCTTTACTTTGATAGAAGAGCTGGTTACAATGCAGAGCAATGATGTTCAATCAAAGGGTAGTTATGATCTATTGATTCGAGGTTGTATGTCTCGAGGATTGATGTCGTGCTTGTCAAGTGGTGATCCTTTTCGAAAATGGTTTTGAAAAGTTTTGATAAAAGTTGATTTTGTTCAAATTTTACCTTTTACAACTTAGACCATTTTTGGACCAAAAAGAAAATTTTCAATGCTCACAACTTTAATTTCATTGATTTCAACATAAAAGTTCTTGAACTCTCTGATATAAATCAAAGTTGCTTTTGTTACATCAAAAAAAAATAAAAATAAAATAAAAATAAAATAAAAACTTGAAAATAGAGGTCAAAACAATAAACTAGGGGCATAGATGGGTCAGGTGCCCCTGCGTCCCTTGCTCGTGCTTGTGGAAGCTTTTGAAGCCAAAGTGGGCCCAATTTGTGCCTCATCCTCGAGCCAAGCCAAGCATTCATCAGAAAGGGCGCAACTGAAACTAGGGGCAGGGGCCAGAAGCTCTCTCGTGCTCCAAGTAGTGAGGTACCTAGCCAAAAGTGAACCGCGGATGGGGAATGAAGCCGGGTACACTACCCCCTCCTCTAGGCGGGTCTGATCATGCCCAAACTGACGTCTGAATTGGAACGGGATGTAGAATACACAGTGTGTGAAGCCGTTTAGCTGAATGCCAGGTTGTCGAGCTATGCTGTAACTCATCTCAATTAGATCAAGCCAAGGGCAATGCCAGGCTATGTCAGTAGCAAACCTGTTGCACATCTAGTCACACCACCACCCCTCGTTGGGAAAATCTACTAGACGATGGCAGAAGAAATAGCCTCGAGCTGAGTACTCAGGGCAAGAGTCCACTACCTTTAGCTTATCCATAAGCCACACCTGGGAAGGAATGAAAGAAAAAAGAGATTAAAGAATAGAGAGATGTATGTTGAGAGAAAAGTGCGAAAAGGGCTTTAAGAGAAAAATACAGCATGAGTGCCAAGCGATGTAAGTAACACATATGAGAACTTGTGGGAAACAATACCTGAAGAAGTAGTGGACTCCCCGAGAATCTGGTAGTCTCTCAGCGATGAAAGGCGTCTAAGCCCATCAAAGTCTTGGCCAATGTCAAGCCAATGCAACTCTTGCCATCTTTCAAACCTTGGGCCACTTCGATCAAACAAATGCTGGACCCGCCACAACTAGGGGCAAGAAGGAAATGAGCAAGCATACATAAGCAGAGGGCATGCTGTCGAAAACCTCCCCAGAAAAGGTCGACTCTGTCACCGACGTCGGAAAATCGATGAATCAAATTAGGAATGTCTAGTTCTCCGTCGTGGGACAGAGATTGAGCCTCGTCCAGAGTGAGCCCACACATCTGTCCCACAGCTTGGGTATGGCCAAAATGGGGCTAAGGCATGATTTTCTCATCGCGCGAGGATTCCATTAGTGCCTGAAATTCTTTAACTGTTGGGCATATTTCTTGTCCCCTGAAGCTAAAGAGTGTGTAATCGGGTCCCAACATCATGCCGCGGCATGAAGGAACAAAATACAAAATGGAGAACGGCTCAATAGAAAAAGTGCATTTATGCCAAAACCCCGAAAATTAACCTTTTCCGTGCCGTCTAAAGTTGCAATCCAATCCAAGAGCTTTACGGTGAAAAATGGCTCCATTTGTGAAGAAATTGCAGCTGAAATGAAGTTCTGGAGAAGAATTCACGAAGCTGGACCTTTTGTAGGAGATAAGGCTATGAGTGGAAGCCTGCTGTCAACAATCTAGCCATTCTTGCATTTGATGGCCAGCAGGTGGCCGGCAGGCCACATTGGTGGCTGGCAGGCTAGGCCACCTCTTGTGGCTGGCATATGGCCAGCAGCCTTTATCTCTGGCCGGCAGCCTCCTTTTTAGGCCTGCTGTCCACCTGTGTGCTGAGTAGTGCTGGAAGCATGTGTTTTGTCTTGATCTTTGTTTGTTTCATGGTCTTGTTTTGAGTTTTTTTTGGTTTCAGTAGGTTTATTTATTCGTATTCGAGTTGTTTTTGTTTATCGAGATGTTTTGATTATTGAGTTATTTTTGCTTATTGAGTTGTGTTTTGTATTTTGTATTTTGTATTTTGTATTTTGTATTTCATTTGTTGGTTGGCTCATTACCCGATTAAGAACATTGTTTCAATCAAGCACTCTTGGCCAATTCAATCCCATGTTCATTTTCATGCAAACATGGTGCTCATGATGCAAAAATAACAACACTTTTTATAAAAACTCCGAGGTTTTATTCCGATCATGTTTTTTTTACAAAAGAGAAGTACAAGTTTTAAAGCAAATAAAACCTATCTGAAGCTATACAATCTGCTAATGCTACTAACAAAAAGAAACTAAGCAAAAAATAAAAAAAATCAGCGTCAGTCAACTCAAGCTCGAGAGGCCCTCTTCGTCCTTTTCCTCGGAGGAGAGGACTCTAGGGCACTATGTCCATCAGCACTACTGTCTAAGTCAGTGTCTGAGCCAGAACCAGAACCGGCATTGTCTCTGCTCTTTGCCCCATAACCCGCCTCGGCGTCATTCCCTCCGCTTTTAGAACCAGAACCGGCATCGTCTCCACTCTCGGATGACTCAAAATGCCGACTCACTATCTCCTCGGAGTCACTAGTCTCAGCATCGTTATCATTCAAGATGGGCTCTAGAGGACTGCTCTGGCCCCGGGTACCCCTATCTCTGCCTCTTCTCCCTGCTGCTGGAAGAGGTACTACCGATGCTAGTGCTGCTGCTGCCGTTGGTGCACTCGGTATAGCTGGGATCTGAAAAGACAGTTGTCACATATCAGTTTCAGTGTGTGTACCAGATGCAAGCATTGTATGCAGAATGAGTGTATGCAGAAGTCAGATACAGTATGTGAGTACAATATGTGAATGCAGTGTACCGAAGCAGTGTATCAATGCAGTTTGGAGAAGACTACAATTGAAATGCCAGTGTATCAGTTTAAAATTGATAACATGAAGTGTAAACTAAAAAAATTACCGGGATACCGTGAAGATTGAGTAGCATCTCCCTCCTTTGTACCATACCCATCAAGGAGGCTATCAGCTCAAGAGCGCTCCCTGTGTACTCTATGGATGCCTGCAAATGCGTTTGGATTATCAGTGTTCGCAATAAACATATCTGAAATGAAATATGGGGTGCAAATCGTAAAGCATGGTCCATACCTTAGTCGGGCCTCGAACCCTGACAAGCTCATGATCAGCTGCTGCAAGCTCAATCGAGACCTGGTAAGCCACCCCAGTATGTCGCCAGCATGTAAGCGCGGTGTAAAGCTCCAGTCAACGGGTCCTCTGCCCCTCACAAGGAGCCCCTCTGGCATGGGCCCTGGTCGCCCTATGCACCTCTCTCACTGCAGGAGCCCTCGCCCCCTCACCTTCGCGAGCACCTGTCAGAGGTGGCATGAGATGGGTCTGAATGAAGGTTGCGTAGTCGCCCTCTGCTCTGAAGTAATCAGTATCCAAACCCACCATGAACTGAGTAACCGCATCAATGGATAGGCTGTTTGCTGATCTCATAGACTCTAGCAATGCCATCGAAACGATCGGGTTTGGTAAGCCCACAGTCTGTCGGACAAACCGCTCACTCAGAAACCAAGACCAGCAGACTAGGTCCTCAAGTAGAATGCGGAAGTGAGAAGTGGCCTAGGCCCTGGCGTACTGGTCCCGTATCCCAGCCGGCATCATAGCCCAGGGTTGCCACATGATCTGCAAACAGAGAGTGTACAGATTGTTAGTTGCTGTCAGTTACTAAAATGTGAATCAGAATAGTGGTAATGCAAAAATGATTGTGTTTTGGGTTTACCTTGTAGGCAGCTACTGTGTGAAAATAATGCCGGAAGAATATGAATGATTCGCGGCTTCTGCGCTAGCATCTGCCATCATATTGCCTCGAGTAGGGGACTGCTTGGGGGAGCTCCTCCATGGGCTCTGTGGCAAGAGCTGGGAAATAAGCATAAACCCACAGTTGCAAGGAAAGTGCAATACTATGTGAGCATACAACATGAACAGATGCAGAAAGTGCAAAGCAGAAAGCACACAGGTGTTGAACAGATATAAAGCAAAATGTAAAGCATAAAATGTAAAGTGCAATGAGGGAACTAAAATGCATACCTCCTAGGCTCGCCAGTAGCCTCCGATCAACTTTTCCCTCAGGCAGGAGGTAGAGCTCATGTAGCCATACAGGGTGGCAAGGCCAGCTCCGCCCCAATCATAGAAGCGCACCCGGGGAAGGGTCACCAAGGCGCTCAGCAGATATAAACCCATGGTGTTCCACCTTTTCGAAGACAAGGTGGTACCTAAGATAAACATCAGGAAGCCTCTAGCCTACTGCTCATTCTCCTTAAGCATCTTTGGATCGCTCCCTCTAAACTGCTCAGCGAACCAGCTATATCTGACCATAGCTGTCTGATACAAAGGTGGGCATGCTCTTAGCAACTCGATCCAGGCGACCTCCCACTCCCCTATGTCGGTGTTGAAAGGGATCGGATCACCGCTACTCCTAAGCTAGTGATCGTGGCGAAGTCGTAGGGAGTTATCATCATCTCCTCGGCAGTGGAGAAGTGGACAGAGTTGGTGGTGTCCCACCACCTCTCCACAAATGCTCCCAGAAGAGGACGACTAGCGATGACCCGTATCAGGCTGGAGCAGAAGAGGTCGAAGCCAGTCTCGTCCACAATGTTGCGAACACCAGTAGGGAGCTCATTTTACCAATCTCACGCAGTCGTAGCTTCGTACCCTTTGAAGGCACGAGGCTCTCCCTGTGGCAAAGAACAAATGAATTAGATAAGGCAACGATGAAAGTATAGTCAGATAAAAGGCAGTGCAGGAAATGCAAGTAAAGAAATGAAGGAATGCATGAAAATAGAGTTCATACCACAACGGCGATGGATGAAAGGTGAGAAGCCAGCTCCCTCAGCATGAGGTCCTCCGATACACTGAGAACGAAGTTGCTAAAGCGCCTGATGCCACTGGGTGGCAAGATATGTGTCCAAGGATGGTACCTTGCTGGATCAAAAGGTCGTACCCTCAATGGTAGCGGCTCCAGCTCCGGCTCCAGCTCAGGCTCAAACTTCACCTAGAGGTCGGCCTCAATACCCTGAGCCGTCTCGCCAGCGACCGGCTTCTCCGCTTCAACAACAGGTGGAAATACAGGGGAATCTCTGAAAGAGCCCTGTCGTGTGGTGAATCATCTGCCATCTGGAAAATGGGTGAAAAGTGGGTGAAAATTGAAGAAAAATGGAGAAAAGTTAGTAAACTTGGAAAACGTCAACCCTAAGAGAGAGAAAATTGAAGAAAAAGTCAAAGCTAGAAAAAATTCACAAAACCCGAGAGAAAGTCGAGGGGAACAAGCCTAGAAGGGTGAAAATAAGGAAAAAAGTATCGAAACCAAAATCCAATCGGTTAAAAGTGAAAAGAATCAAGAGGGTTTAGCAAATAAAGTTTGCGTGGGGCATTGGAAAACACGTAAAAAGCTCGGATCTAGAGAGAAGAAGTGTCTAGAGAGAGAGAGAGAGGGAACAATTTTGGCCTTGGAGAAGTGCGGAAGTGAGCCTTTGTCATCTATACTTAAAGACCCGAGAGTGAAATCCCCAAATTGCGCCGAACTACCATCGGTGGCTGACAGGTGGTCGGAAGACCACATTGGTGGCCAGCAAAGCTTCTTCATGGCCGGCAGGTGGCCGGTGGCCTTCCTCTGAGTCCTGATACTATTTTGTGTCTTTGTTTTCCAAGAAGTGTAAGGAGGGTTCACTGTTGGGTTCAGTTGTGTCTACGGAATCTCAAAAATGCGTTTTGGCGCACGATGTTCATCACTTGCCAACATGAATGAGGTGTATCCTTTTCAAACATATTGCAATCCTTCCAAGAGGTAACTCGGAGGTGGCACTGAGTTTACTCGATTTAGGCTTTTGTTCTTTTTCGTTGCATAGAATGTGCATCACATATTGCATGCGTGTCTCGCATCATTTATATTTCGCGTAGAGTATGTTCTTACTTCTTGCATAGAATATGCCTTCAATTGCCATCATATATCGATTGACCATCTTGCATGGAACATGCGCTCTCACTATTTCGATTTATGTTCACGTTCATCTTTGTGCATCTATTGCACACGTTCATCTTTGTGCATCTATTGCACTTGTTCACTTTGTGCATCTATCGCACTTATTCATTTCGTGCATCTATTGCATACTACTCTATTTTATCTCGGGACGCGCGAAGCGCGAGCCTGAGCGATTTTATCTCCGGACGCATGACGCGCGGCCCTGGGTGGGTTTCATCTTGGGATGCACGAAGCACAAGCCCGAGCAGTTTTATCTCAAGACGCGTGATGCAGGCCCTGGGCAGGTTTCATCTCGGTACGCGCGCAGTGCCAGCCCGAAGTGATTTTCTCTTAGGATGCGTGACGCGCGGCCCTGGGTGGGTTTCTTCTTGGACGTGCAAAGCATGAGCCAGAGCGGTTTTATCTCAAGACGCGTGACACGTGGCCCTAGGAGGGTTTCATCACGAGACGGGCGAAACGCGAGTCCAAGTGGTTTTATCTCAAGATGCATGACGCATGGCCCTGGGCGGGTTTCATCTCGGGATGTACGAAGCGCGAGCCTAAGCAGTTTTATCTCAGAATGCGTGATGCACGGCCTTGGGCAGGTTTCATCTTGTGACATGCGAAGCGCAAGCCCGAATGGGTTCTCTTCTTTCTCGGGACACGCAAAGTGCAAACCCGAGTGGGTTCTCTTGTTTCTCGGGACGCGCAAAGCGGGAACCCAAGCGGGTTCTCTTATTTCTCGGGACGTGCGAAGCGCGACCCAGAGCAATCTTTCTTGTTTCTAGGGACACGCGAAACGCAACCCAAGCAGTTTTTGTTCTTCAGTTTCTTGGGATGTGTGAAACACGACCCGAGCAATTTTTGTTCTTAGTCTCTCAGGATACATGAAACGCAACCTGAGCGGTGTTCTCTTTCCTCGTCTCTTGTTTTGGTGTGGTTAGAGAGTGGTTTTATCTTTTTGCATCGAACCCGTTTTGGTTTTAAGCTTGAAGCTACTTATTCATGTGTCGTTATCTTGTTATTTTTCTCATTGCATATTTTATTGGTTATTGCATCATCTTGCATGATCATAAGTTTTCAAAATAGTTAGCTTCGTGGAGCGTATGAGTCCAGCTTTCAAAGTTACATTGTGCATGTCATTTGCATTTTGCCCCAAAACTACATTAGTTTGATTCCTTGGAAAGGGATACGTAGGCAACCTGCAGGCGCAACCATTTATTTTCGTCTTGATTGTTTGTCCAAGTCTTACGGCCTTGTCAAAATGGGTCGTCTCTAGGCTTTGACATTCACTCACATCATTTCATGACTCCGAGTTCTGTCAAAGAGGGGCAACTGTAGACACCCCATTTTTTACGGCCCTTACGACTTGGACACCATCACATGCACACTCGATGATGAATTTATTTGCTCATCAAGTGCTCGAAGTCCTTAGTAAAATGCCACAGCTTTGAGCCTTTCAAACCCTACACTCTTGTTGCCTTATTCTTGGGCCAAGCCTTGGTTCTTCAAGCCTGCAACCCTTGGTGGCCTGCCGGCTACCTTTTGGGCTACTGGCCATCACTTTTTGGTTGCCGGCCACCAGTTTCTTTTGTAGATATTTTGTGACAATTGTGCCTGCTGTTTGTATAGATGCATGCATCTACCCCCACGTGTACGGCTGGATATGCTTGAGGATAATTCATGTTTTCTATATATAGGAGACCTCCTTCTCATGTTTCAAGATTAGAAAATTTTCAGATCAAAATTTTTCCTCTCTCTCTAGCAAATCTCTACGCTTTTGCCTACAAATCCTTAACCTTTGCCTATACACCCTTAACCAAATCTTCTCATCTTTGAGCTAAGGTACTTTTGAGCTTAGTTTTAGCTCTTGAAGGGTGTGTTGTCTTGGTTTTGTTACTTGAATTGCTTCTTCTCTTCAAAACGTATAAGGCATTGCCTATTTGCTTGCTTTCTCTACTATTTTTCTTGCTGTTTTCCAACTGTTTTTAGGTTGTAAAACTTTGTATTTTTGGGCTGAAGCTTGGGTTTTAAGGCCATTAAAGATTGGGGGGCTTGATAGCCCTTCTTTGTACCTTATTT
This sequence comes from Camellia japonica, assembly GCA_030407325.1. Taxonomy (NCBI): domain Eukaryota; kingdom Viridiplantae; phylum Streptophyta; class Magnoliopsida; order Ericales; family Theaceae; genus Camellia; species Camellia japonica. The sequence goes on along the minus strand of JAPPVO010000029.1, from coordinate 30,646,714 downwards.
TAGAGGCCATTGCCCTTGTGTTTCCCACCCTTTTACTATCTATTTTTGAGCTTTTAAATACTGATTTTTAGAGTTATTTCAGTGGCCAAAATCATATTTTGAAGTCCAAATTTGGAGGGGTTAGCCTTCCCTTCTTGTGTCTTGCTTATTAGCCTAGTTTGTGCCATGTTTTAGCATATTAATCTAATTATTTTTAGCTTAATTCCAACAAGTTTTAGGACTGTATTAGACCTATTTTAGAACTGTTTTGGGCTGTTGGTTGCATTTGAGCTTTATTTTGCATGCTTGTAGTGTAATTGTCCTCATGAGTTTGGTGTTTTAGGCCTTAGACACCTTCTCCTTTGAGTTGATTGCATTTATTTATGCTTTTCTCACTCATTTTCAGCACTAATAATCTATGCAACCTCCATCATTTCTTGGCTTTTGTTTTGCTTTGAGAGTTGTTTCAAGCCTTTTGTTCTTTTAAGCATGAGATTGAGGTTGTCATGCTTAATGGTTTAATCCCTTTGGGGTTTAGTACCAACGGTATGATGTCTCTTTCATGCCTAAAACAACTCTTGGTTTGGTACTTCACTCCATTAGAGGACTTTAACTCACCCTTTGGACTCAATTGATTAAAAAATGGTTGGCAATTTAAAAATGGTGTAAAATTGAGGCTAAAAAATAGTGAAAGATAATAATTTGGTTGTGTTCAATCGGACGTTAATTGAACACATGGAAGCTTGAACCATTTGATACTTACTCGTGATGAAATGATTCAAGTTTCCAAGGACACCACATCCCTTGATTATTCATGATAAGGAGGTGGTTTTGAGAGTCTCATTTTGTTGCATTATTGAACTTGCACACTTTCGTTCACAAGCCATAATGCAATGAAATTGTTTGAGTTGGTGGTTTGTGGCTTAAGTTCACCACTCCTTTGATTTCTTCATGAAAATGAGGGGTGAGTTGTGCAGATAACCCTTGAAAATACCCTGTGTATGCTCTGTTTGTCCTCTGTTGCAGCAAGAAGAACTGGGCAACAGTGGCCAGTGGGCCACTTTCCATGGCCGACAAGTGGCCGGCAGTCCTCATCTCTGGCCGGCCGACCACTGATGCAAATTCAGCAGTGTGTTTGTGAGGCAGAGCAGAGTTATTCTGGAAATGGGCAACAGTGTGTGTGTTCTCTGTGCAACAAAGGCTCCCCGAAAGCAAAACAGTGGTCCTTTCGGGTGGAAACCGAGCATGCGCATGAACATCCCTTACTTCTCGATGCGGAGTAGTTGTCTTAATATTTAATTGTTTAGCTTACTTACTTCTTTCAATTACACTTGTGTTGTAATTATTTAATTAGTTAAAGTAGATAACTAGTTGTGATGTTGTAATTATTTTACTTAACCAGAATAGTTAATTCATTTGTTGTAATAATTAGCTACGTAGTTTAGCTAAATTTCATTTGTTTTATAATAATTAGCTTAGATTAGTTATCTAGTTAGCTAGTTAGCCAGTTAGTTCATTCGGACTCTCTTTCATGGGAGCGCAATGTAATAATGTGTATGTCTTTCAACCCCACGTCTTTCTCCATTTTATTTACTAGCTTATGATGGTTAGTTTAGGGACATCACGTTTCATTTAGCATACTCCATGTTTGCATCTACTTGTATTGCATGCACCGAGGCTCGGTTCATCATTCTAATTACATTGTTATTGGTTAAACTTCTTTGAATACGTGCTTAGACTGCATGCTATTTAATTGATTCATATGCCATATTAGTAGCCGAGCCTATTTAGATTGTATATCGCATATGTTGCATTAGTCATATTGCATAGTTAGAATCATGCATCTTTCTGACTTTATAATATTTTTGATTTGGAGTACTAGGTGAGCCTTTACTTGCTTTAGCATGATTACATGAATGTTGATGTTGCCATGTTTAGCACGCTTGCCATGAGACTAAATGCTTAAATGATAAACTTCTTGAATGCCTATGGATAAAAGCTTGTTGCTTGAATTAGAATGATTTGAGTAATGTTCATATGCGATCACTTTTTCAAGTGGTACATATTTCGAAACACTTTTCAAAACAAACATAAATCGAAATGTTCCAATTCTTGCAAATTAGTCTATACTTGTGTGTGTGCGCATCACATAGTAATGCTAGCCTAATAAACCGGAACAAGAGCATATAATGTACATAAGATTCATATCATGATTAGTAGAGGCCGATCTTTGATCGGGCGAGCGGGGGTGCTCAAATTCATTCACGACCTTCCCCTCTCGTACCTAAGTTTCCGAGCCAAGACAATCTTGGTAATGATGGACACGTGACCTTTGGTACGAGTCATGTGTTTCTTAAATTTTCCCAAAACAAAATATTTAGATGGTTACTCTGTATCTGGCTAAGCAGTCCATTTTTCGCAATTTGATTCAAAATCGATTTTCCAAAAAATTTATTAGATTTGGACTCTTTTGTATTTATCAATTTCACATTGCACTTCTGAGATTAGATTCAGAACCACAAGTGAAGTCTGAACTGTAGGGCTATTCGCCTTCTGAAATGGGGCGCGAAAAAGTCGAGCTACAATATGCCTACGCCAAGGCAATAGTTTGGAGGGACATTTGGGAGCAAGAACTTCATTCTTTGCTGTATTCTTTTGTATAGCCAAGGGCTTTGTAATACCACCCAAAAAAATACAATAAATCCAACTCATAAGCGGAAGAACAATAGAAATAAAATACTTTCATTCATCAGAGTTTGTTTACAAAAGCTAACACATGCGATAGACATTCACAAATATTCATCCTGAATCTACAACATGTGTTACAATGATAAGAAAATTGAAACTGAACAACTAATCATATGCCCTATAGGCTTATATCTTTTCAAGTCATTGCTTGGTTACACAAAAGTGAGTCTAGCTCAAGACAATAAAAGCCCTTGGCTATACAATAATATAATAAAAGGTAAAGAAGCTCTTGCTTCCCAAATCTCCCCAAACTACTATCTCGGCGGAAGCATGTCTCCAGTACCTGAAAATGGTTCCCAAGTAGGATGAGCCAAAACCCAGTAAAAACATACTAACACAATATATAAGAATTAACAAGATATAAGTATGATGCACATATTCATTGTCCTACGACAAAATCTTTATAACTCTTTCCAAAACCATGTTATGCCAAACTCACATCTCAATTTATTCATTTTGGTTCAATAGATACATCCATTGCATTTAACCCAAAAATAGAGGTTACACCTCATAGGTCTCCAACAGGTAAAGTTATCATATAAATACATTCACTTCTATTTGCCATTTTACGAAGATTTCGTCCGCGGGAATCGGCACCCATGTATGCAAATGGTTTCTAGGAGTTTCATCCTAGACACACAGATCAACTTAGTTCAATGGAGTCCATCCCCTTTCTTCTCCTCAAAACATGGAGTACATCTCATTTCTCCTCCCAAATACTATGCATATACAATGTATATCATTCATAACCATGTTCAATGATAATGGTTAAGGGATTAGTTTCAATTCGCCTAATCCACATGCAATGTCTACAAAAATCATGTCTATTCTCCACCGATAGTCCAAAGCAGATATTTCTAAACATATATACAATCTCCATAATAGATAAATCATTAAATTTTCATAGGTGAGTGATTAAACAAATCCAACAACACCATTCATCTATACCTTCCCCAAATTTCACATTTTCCATACCAATTTCATTATTTATACAAAATAATCATTCAAGACATTTTAGGGCAAAGCTTTCCATTTTCCAAATATTAACCCAAAAGCCAAAATCAACTATTTTAACACAAGATAGCCTCATATCCAAACCCCATAATCATTTATATAACACCCACATTGAGACCCCTCTTTTCAAACTTGAACCCAAACCTTAGGTTTGCTCAAAACATCCCTAAATCTCACCATTTTCACACAACCACCTATAACCAAGTTAAAACTCATATTAAGGTGTAAAGAGTCCCTACCTCAAGAAGAGAAGACGAGCAAACCAAGGTTGAAACTCCAAAGACACGGAAACCCACTTTTGTTCGGATGAAAAGAGAGCCCACGACATACTCTACCTTTTTCTCAAAGGCACTAGGGTGAAGAACCCAATGGATCTAGGTGTAATAGAAGACAGAAAGTGAGTTTTAGAGAGAGAAACTCAAGATCTAGGGTTTTAGAGAGTTTTAGAGAGAGGGGAATGAAAAAGTGATGAAGAAGGACATCTTCACGAACTTTTATACACACAGTCCACTTAAGCGTGGAAAGTAACACTCGAGCGTCTGACACAAAGTTCCACTCGAGCGTAAGAAGTGACGCTCGAGCGTCGAATACACACTTTCAGAAGTTTTGCAGACGAAGGACATCGCTCGAGCGCAAGATTTGACCCTCGAACGTCCACCCGCTCGAGCGTAGGAAACGTTGCTCGAGTGTAGAATGCACTCTTTTAGTATTTGCAAGTCTGCAAAAATACTAAGAGTTTACAAATCCAACTCGAGCGGAGAATGGCCACTTGAGCGGAGGAACAAAATTTACAAAGCACGCTTGAGCGGAGGAACAAAATTCTGGGAAACATAGGTTTGGAAAAACAAGCAACCAACCTATTCCAAACACACAACTACAATCCAAATGACCAATCTAAGGAACAACAAGGGGAAAAGAGATGAGCAACAACTTTGAACCATGAAACCCGAGTCCGAAACATAATAAAATATCGGGTCAAAACCAGAGTCGCTATAACCTCCCCACCCCCCCACCCCTTAAGGAATTTTGTTCCCGAAATTTCAAAACAAGTTCAAAAACATTATTAAACCATTCACAACAGCGTTAATCTAACAAGTTCAACGCCATAACCCACTCTCCGGTTATTCAATCCCATCACATTATGAATATACATTTCATATTTCCAACATATTCAATGTTTATAATAAACTCGTACTTCCAAAACTTAAACAACATATACAATGTTTTCAAAGTGATGCAACACATGCTACATCTCATATTCTCAAAACATATGCAATGCTTATATTGAATCCATGTTTCCAAGCACCCCATAACATATACAATGCTTTTACATTTCATTAACATAATCAAAATCTCAATATACGTTCAAACACCAACAAATAAGTCTGGATATTTCTCTCGGACTTCCAATTCACATTCCTAAGTTGATTCATCAACTCCGTGGTGTTTCCACAATGCTTTAACCAAGGGGATTGTCTTACCTCGCAAAACTTGGTCCCGTGTATCCAAGACTCTCACCGGTCTCTCCTCATACGAGGCATCCTCATCTACCTCTAAGTCGGTCCAATCCAACACGTGCGATGGATCCAACTCATATTTTTGAAGCATGCTAATATGAAACACATCATGAACCCCGGAAAGCTGTGGCGGTAACGCCAAACGGTAAGCTACCTCCCCGATCCGCTCAAGGATCTCAAAAGGGCCAATAAATCGAGAGAACAACTTCCCACTCTTCCCAAATCTCATCAAACGCCGTCTAGGTGATATCTTTAAAAAGACATGATCTCCCATCTCAAAAGACAAAGGTCTCCTCCTACGGTCAGCATAACTTTTTTGGCGACTCTGAGCCGTAACCAACCTCTTACGAATAAGTGCCACTTTCTCTGTCGTTTCTCGAACCAACTTTGGACCCAACAAAGGTGCATCACCCACTTCGGTCTAACACACCGGAAATCTATACGGTCGGCCATACAAGGCCTCAAATGGGGTCAAACCAATACTAGATTGGAAATAATTATTATAGGCAAACTCTACTAAGGGCAAATGTCTCTCCCACGACCCCTTGAAGTCAAGAATACAACCTCGAAACATATTCTCAAGGATCTAAATGGTACGCTCAGACTTCCCGTCAGTCTTAGGGTGATATGCTGTCCTAAAAGTCAATCTAGTGCCCAAGGCACTCTGCAAACTCTACCACAACCGAGATGTGAAACACGAATCTCTATCCGAAACAATCGTCATAGGGACCCCGTACAACCTCACTATGTCCCTAATGTAAAGGTCAACAAGATAATCTACCGAGTCACTTACGCGTATAGGAGTAAAATGTGCCAACTTGGTCAACCGGTCAACTACCACTCAAATTGCATCACTACCCTGTTAAGTCCTCAGAAGGACCATAACAAAATCCATCATGACATGCTCCCACTTCCACTCGGCTATAGGCAAGGGTTACAATGAACCCGTTGGCCTCTGATGCTCAGCCTTCACTTGCTGACAAGTAAGGCACTTCGATACAAACACAGCTACATCCTTCTTCATACCTCTCTACCAAAACTGGCAACTAAGGTCATGATACATCTTTATGCCCTCCAGATGCACCGCAAGGCGTGAATGGTGAAACTCTCGGAGTACTTCCTCTTGGCAGGACTCCGGCACGCACAAACAGCCACGGTATCTCACACTTAGGTCAGGATACACAATCAAGCCTCTTTTTACCCTCCCATCAAAAATCTTCTCCCATAGGGATTCTACCTTAAGGTCACCCCTCTGTGCTTCTATCACTCGGTTCACATGTGTGGGTTGTGCAACTATTGAAAATAAGGTTGCAAACTCAACAGACTCGCCCAGATGCAAGTCAAACTCCCCAAGAGCACACAACATCTCCCATTCTCAAATGGCAATACAAGCTACACTGCTAATTGATTTCCTACTCAAAGCATCGACCACAACGTTGGCCTTCCTTGGATGATAATGCAACTCGAAATCATAATCCTCTATGAACTCCATCTATCTTCTCTGCCTCAAATTTAAATCCTTCTCTGTGAACAAATATTTCTGACTCGTGTGATCAGAAAAACACTTCAAATCTCTCACCATACAGGTAGTGCCTCCAAATCTCCAAGGCAAATATCACTGTTGCTAACTCTAGGTCATGGGTAGGATAGTTCTTCTCATGTTTCTTCAGTTACTGTGAGCTGTAGGCTACTACCTTTCCCTCTTAGATCAGAACACAACCCAAACCTTCTCGTGAGGCATCACAATATACCGAATAGCCCAAACCCCTCTCTGGAATAATCAAGACTGGAGCAGTGGTAAGTCTAACCTTAAGTTCTTGAAATGACTTCTCACAGGTCTCATTCCACACAAACTTAACTCCCTTCCTCATCAGTCTACTTAACGGTGAAGATAACCTAAAAAATTCCTTCACAAACCTTCGATAATCCCCGACCAACCCCAGGAAACTATGAATTTCAAAAGCATTTTTAGGTTGTGCCCAATCTTGCACTGCCTCTATCTTGAATGAATCTACAGTCACCCCTTCCCCAGATACCACATGGCCTAAGAATTTAACTTTCCTCAGCCAGAACTCACAGTTGCCGAACTTAGCATACAGTTTATTGGCTGCAAGCAACTCAAACACCACTCACAAGTGTTCTTCATGCTCTTCCTCACAGGGTGAATAAATCAAGATGTCGTCTACAAAGACGACCACAAAATGGTCTAGGAACTCACGGAAGATCCGATTCATCAAATCCATAAACACAACTGCATCATTGGTTAGCCCAAAAGGCATCACTAGAAACTCGTAATGGCCATACCGCGTACGGAATGCCGTCTTCGGGATATCCTCCTCCCTTGCCCTCAACTGATGATAACCCAATCTCAGGTCTATCTTAGAGAAACAACAAGACCTTTTCAACTGATCAAACAGATCATCTATACGAGGCATTAGGTACTTGTTCTTAACAGTTACCATGTTCAACTTTCGGTAATCTATACAAAGTCGCAACGCTCCATCTTTCTTCTTAGCAAAGAGAGTTGGCGCTCCCCAAGATGAAGTACTAGGGCAGATGAAACCCTTATCTAGCAATTCCTGGAGTTAAATCTTCAACTCACTCAATTCAGCAGGTGCAAACCTATACGGTGCCATAGAAATCGGTGTCATGCCAGACACTAAATCAATAGAGAACTGGATCTCTCAGTGAGGTGGTGAACTAATAAGATCCTTGGAAAAGACATTGGGGTATTCACAAACCACCCTTGGCAACTCAACCCCGACTTCATCGCACTCACTATTCAAGAAACTAGCAAGGAGGCAACTAAGTTGTAACAAGCCCGCGGGGGACCTCGCTACAGTTCGAACTCCCTTTTTGTTGCGGTTCTAAATCTGAACCAAAGAGTCCAACTCTGGCAAATCGTTTTGAAGAAAAACAGATTTTTTGAAAAGTAGTGCCAAACATGGACTGCTTTGCCAGATTACAGAGTCGCCACCTAAATATTTTTTAATGGGGGAATTTAGGAAACCCTGACTCGGTGCCGAAGGCCACGTGTCCGTCATCACCAAATGTCTTGGCTCGGGAGCTTGGGTACGATCGGGAAGGTCAGCTATGAGCACCCCCTTTCGCCCGGTTCGAAGACCGGCCTCTACTAACCATGATATCCAATTTTGAAAACTTTATGTGTTCTTATACCGGTTATTAGCCTAGAATTACTATGTTATGCGCACAGCAAACAAGTATAGACTAGATCGCCTAATTTGGAAACAAACATTGCATATCCGTTCGTTTTGAAAATGCTTTGGAATTTGCTACTCGCAAGTAGGCTAAAACGCGGATTTCAATGAGTTTTCCCAACTCAAGCAATCCAACCTCCACCCACAGGCATTCAAACAGTTTATCTCATATAAGCACTTAGCCGCATGGTAAGCATACTGTCATGGCAACATTCACACGCATGCGATATGCTAAAGCATAAATACTTACATCGTACTCCGTGCCAAAACAAGAAACTAGTTAGCAGACATGCATGTCCCTAGGTCATGTTAAGTGGCTAATGCAACACAGGCAAGGATGCAATTTAGAGTAGGCTCGGCTAACCCTAAAATGGCACATGAAATGCTACAACTATCACGTATTCAATTTGGAATTGAAAGTACGATGCAGTTTGTATGATGTACCGAGCCCGGTGCATGTTTAGACAAATGCATGGATGCACGCATGCATTGCATGAGGTATGCTAAAAATAAACGTGCCCTAATCTACCATCATAAGCAGGTAAATAAAAAGGAAGAAAGAAGCGGGGATTGGAAGACATGCACACACACGCACCCACACTTATTACAATTATGCCCTCACACGGAGGGACCAAAAGAATAATACAGATTAATTAGCTACGCAAACTAATTAAAATATTACAGTCCAACTAAATTAATCAAATAAATTAATTAATCTAATTAAAGCAGTAAACTGCCTCGAGATGAGGGCCAAACGCAGTGCATGCTCGGGACTTGCTCGGAATCGCACTGCCATGCCTAGCCTGCCTCTGTTTTCCCTGCTCTGCCTTTCTGAAAACTTCCAAAGTCTCAGGACTACTTCTCAAGGCACTGGGGGATACCACCGGCTGAGGAGAAACACCACCGGCTGAAGTATGTGGCCGCCGGCACAAAATTCATCCATCGGCCATCAATAGACTGCCGGTCGGCACTAAATACTGCCGGCCGGCACTGAATATCTGCAGAACCTGCAACTCACAGCAGCAGAGGGCAAAAACTTGCATGGCAATGTAATTCCAACAATGTGTGCACCAATCATGCCCCTTATCATATTTGTGACTCAAAGGGACATGTGCCTCGATTCTCGGGCCACCAATCACGCATTTCCATGCATGATGGCCCAAAGAACCAAATGTGCACTTTCAATCTCAAATGCATGCAAACCAAACAAACCAAAATCCCAATCCCTATCACCAAATCAAGGGACAAGGAATGCATGTTGATGCAATGCAACCTAATCATGTTAGCTATCATGTAATGTGAACAATGCAACATACTTATGCAAAACATACAAGCAAACATGAGATAAACATGCAAACAAGCAAATGATGGTCTTAAACATGACTTAGGCAACTCTAAATAGGCCTAAAATCAGTGGCCAAAGTGCCCAAAAATGGAGGCTAAACACACGTGTACACATGCACATGTTATGGTTCAAACTTCAAGTACTAACCAAGCAACATTCAAGCATACTTGAAAAGAGATTTCATGGATAATTAGCATGCAACATGAACCCTAAAATCATGCTATAAAATGATGCCAAATCATGTTAACAAGACAAGCAAATGCATGCAAAAAGGGGCCAAGTATTCAAAGCAAGCCAAAGGAGTATTGAACTACATTTGACGAGACTAAACATGGCAAGACTTAAGCAACTAAAAACAGATTTTAGCACACCAAAACAAGCCTAAATGACCACTTAGATGGCATCTATATGGTTCAAATTAAAAGGCATGCACACATGCACTCCCAAGGAACATACAACATGAGCTCTTGAAACATCAAAGAGGCATGCAATGCAAACATATGAGCATGTTAAATGGACTGAAATAACATGGCAAATGGTCTCAAACCATTGAAATGATGCAAACAAGGCATGCTACACATTCATGCTCAAGGCTAGCAAGCCTAAAATGCAAAGAGGCTATACTAAGCATGCCAAGACCAACCCAAAAACTTATGGACAGACCTAAAACATGTCAAGATAAGCACAAAATCTTCATGAATCTAAGCCTAAAGCATGCTCAAATTAGGGCTAACAACCTAAGGCATGTTAAGGCAATACAAGGCATTACATGGCAACTATGCTAAGCATGCATAAGGGACCAAAACCAATTCTTAGCAATGTTATATCATGGCATAATAAACATAAAATACAGCCATGGCATGCTCAACACACACTTGAAACATAGGCTCTCTTAAGAGGCCAAAACTTGTCCTTTTCAAGGACACCAAGGAGAGGGGGTGGCCCTCTCCTTCTTGGGACTTCAAGGCATTATCTTCACCACTGAAATCCCTCAAGATTTCAGTGGTGAAGAGACCCCAACACCAAAATCCCGGAGCTCTCACAAAATAGCACAAAAATGAGGCCTTTCAAGGCCTAAGAGGGGCCAAACACACCCAAAGCACAAAGTACCCTTAATAAACTATCAAGAGGACTAAAAAACAGAACTTTTTTGTATTAAACACCAAGCACAAAAATAGTTCAAAGATAGGTAAAAATGGAATGCAAGAATGGGGGAAATAAAGCAAGTTTCTCACCCTTGTTGACCTTCTTCACCAAAGATGATGTTGTTGCTTCCTTAAGCTCTAATCCAGCCAAAAACACCAAGAACAACCTCTTGGAACCTCAGTAGCCAAGAGAAGGTGAAACACTAGGTGTTGATGTGCAATAGTGAGACACAAACACCTAGTGTACAAACAAGAGAGCAAAAGAGAGATAGAATAGATGTAGAACTCAAACCCTAAAACCAGAGCTCCTCTGAGGTCTTTTCTCTCTAAAAATGTCTAACTCTCTAACCCTTGAGCCAAGAGGAGAGAGCCTTCTCTTATAGGCAACAAAGCTTACAAGCTAAGCAAACCAAAGGCTCATCCCTCCATACACGTGTATGGAGGGGAAACAAATGCTATACAGCTGCTTCAAAATATCTCAAAAAGCAACTGCACAGTAGTCGGCAGGGCAAAATTGTCATTTTGACAAAATTGACTGCCGACCGGCACAATATAGTGCCGATGGCAACACTAACCAGCCGGTGGCCTCTAGCCACTGCCGGTGGTGTGTGGAGATGCCTCACAAGGCATTCCCTGCCCCTCCAAGGCAAAGCACAAGTGTTTGGCGCAAAACCAGACACAAAACGGTCAAGTTCGGAGGTCCTGAGGCAGGGCGCGTAGCCGAGAACTCCGGGAACTCCAAACGAACACGAACATGGATAATCACCGAGTGTTCAAACGGTGACGTCCAAGTCTTGAGGACGGTCAAAAATGGGGTGTCTACATAAGTTCGCTTCCCCCACGCAGATCATATACTAGTGATAAGGCTCTATCCACCCGGTCCCCCAAGAAATAAAAACAATCATCGCTCAAGGTACATACAGTAACCTTCTGACGGTTGCAATCTATACCAGCTCGGTATGACGATAACTAGTCCATACCCAAAATAACATCATAACTAGACATGTCAATCAATATAAATGCAAATGGAAGTTGACGACCAGCAACCTCTATGTCACAACCCCGACATCCCTGTCTTAAAATAACCTCACCACCAATGGGTGACTTTACAAAAATAGGAGATGCTAACTGTGCCAACTTCAACCCCAAAATCAATGCAAATGTAGATGAAATAAATGAATGGGATGCACCCGTATTAATTAGCACATTAACAACTAAATTACAGAACAAGAAGGTACCTCTCACTACTGAAGGTGCTGGTACTAAATCCGGTGCAATAACTGCATACACACGCCCTGTAGGCCTCTGATCTATCTGTTCACCCTTGGGAGCATAGGACTGATGCACTGATTGAGCTGAAGAGGCTCCCTGATAGACCCTCGAGGCCTGTGCTGACTGTGCTGGCTGGTGGCTCTGTGGTTACCTCGAACCAGACGCACCAGGTGTGCCGCGTAACTGTGGGCAAAATCTCCTCATGTTGCCCACCTGCCCACACTGATAACAAGTGAGTGGTTGGCCTCTCCCCTAACTCTAGTTCTGAGAACGAGTCGAAGACGATGCTACTCGATGCCCTCCTCCTCTTTGCGGGCAAGGTGGAGACTTGTGGCCCAACTAACCATATTTGAAGCAAGTGATATCTCCTTGACCACCTCTCTTAGATCTTGAACTCGGTACTGGAAAAGTGGACCTCGACTGAGCTCCCTAGGACAACTGAGGGTTAGAACCCTTCTGCCTCTCACTATCCCCTTGCACATCTTGACTCTTCCTGGAGCCCCTCATCCTCTCTTCCTACATTTGCATTACGATCTCCAGATGAGCCGCCACCTCCACAAGGCGTCCATACTCCCTAATCATCGACCCAGCCACATTAAACATAAGTCCAGTCCTCAAACACTTCTCAAACTCCAGACAACGGCGCTCCTCGGTAGCCACTAACTCCGGTGCAAACCTCAACAAACTAGTGAATGTGGCCTTAAACTCGACCACTGGTGTGTTCAACTGCACCAGCTTAGAAAACTAGTCTCTCAACTTCTCCTTAACTGTGAGAGGTAGAAACTTGTCCTGAAAGGCGTTGATGAATGCCTCCCAAGTCACCCCTATGCGCCCACACACATACTTCCACTATTGACCCGAATCCCCTTCCAGTTGGAAAGATGCCAAGGTCACTCTCAACTGGTCGTTCTCGATGCCAAGCACCTTGAACGTCTTCACTATTTGTTCTAGCCACTCATCTGCCTTTAGTGGCTCTTTGGGGTCACCTATAAACTCATCCGGATTCGACCAGAAGAACTCTCTCTTTAGAAAAGACGGCCCTGCTTCAGCTACTTGGGCCTGGAGTAGACTCTCCGCCCTGAGAATGTCTACGGATCCCCACAATGCTCTGGCCATTTCGTGGGCTAAGAGGCCTATGGCCTGCTGACCAACCAGTTCGACCACATTGGCCTGGCCAACTCCCTCATCTTGTGCTGGAATATCATCCGTTATGGGCACCTCGTGCCTTATAGGCCTACCACCACCACGTCCTGACATCCTAATAAAAGTAACACAAGAAATTAAGCATATTTACAAATGTGTCGAAACTAACTCACTCATGTCCTAATGCGTTAGACAACAGCAATTCACTCCATACAAGCATATAGTCACATAAACACATATGAATTTCCTTTCTAGATAATGATCGTCCTGCAGCGTTACTAGAGTTCCAGTTAGAAACAGCAATGATGAAGTGTTTTTCTAATAGGACTTCCAGAAACCCGTAGACCCAATCAATATCTTAGGAATTAAATCTCATACCCATATAATCATATAACCATGTTATCACATAAGCATACAATACATACTAACGTTTCCACCAAGCGAGACAAACCCATTGTGGTACTAACCACTTCCCACATACCCAAAGTATTCAAACCCAATACGCTCTGACCAAGTTGTAACGCCCCCTAAAAAAATACAATAAATCCAACTCATAAATGGAAGAACAATAGAAATAAATACTTTCATTCATCAGAGTTCGTTTATCAAAGCTAACACATGCGATATACATTCACAAATATTCATCATGAATCTACAACATGTGTTACAATGATAAGAAAATTGAAACTGAACAACTAGTCTATGCCCTATAGGCTTACATCTTTCCAAGTCGTTGCTTGGTTACACAAAAGTGAGCCTAGCTCAACACAATAAAAGCCCTTGGCTATACAAGAATATAACAAAAGGTAAAGAAGCTCTTGCTTCCCAAATCTCTCCAAACTACTGTCTCGATAGAGGTATGTCTCCAGCACCTGAAAATGGTTCCCAAGTAGAGTGAGCCAAAACCTAGTAGAAACATACTAATACAATACATAAGAATTAACAAGATATAAGTATGATGCACATGTTGATTGTCCTACGACAAAATCTTTATAACTCTTTCCAAAACCATGTTATGCCAAATTCATATCTCAATTCATTCATTTTGGTTCAATAGATACATCCACTGCATTTAACCCATCAATAGAGGTTACACCTCATGGGTCTCCAACAGATAAAGTTATCATACAAATACATTCACTTCTATTTGCCATTTTATAGAAATTTCATCCGCGGGAATCGGCACCCATGTATGCAAATGGTTTCCAAGACTTTCACCTTGGACACACAAGCTAACTTAGTTCAATGGAGTCCATCTCCTTTCTTCTCCTCAAAACATGGACTACATCCCATTTCTCCTCCAAAATACCATGTATATACAATGTATATCATTCATAATCATGTTAAATGATAATGGTTAAGGGATTAGTTTTAATTTGCCTAATCCACATGCAACGTCTACAACAATCATGACTATCCTTCCGATAGTCTAACACAGATATTTCTAAACAGATATACAATCTTTATAACAAATAAATCATCAAATTTTCATAGGTGAATGATTAAACAAATCCACCAACACCATTCATTTATACCTTCCCCCAATTTCACATTTTCCATACTAATTTCATTATTTATACAAAATAATCATTCAAGACATTTTAGGGAAAAGCTTCCCATTTTCCAAATATTAACCCAAAGGCCAAAATCAACTATTTTAACACAAGATAGCCTCATATCTAAACCCCATAATCATTTATATAACACCCACATAGAGACCCCTCTTTTCAAACTTGAACCCAAACCCTACGTTTGCTCAAAACATCCCTAAATCTCACTATTTTCACACAACCACCTATAACCAAGTTAAAACTCATATTAACGTGTAGAGAGTCCTTACCTCAATAAGAGAAGATGAGCAAACCAAGGTTGAAACCCCAAAGACACAGAAACCCACTTTTGTTCGGATGGAAAGAGAGCCCACGACGTACTCTACATTTTTCTCAAAGGCACTAGGGTGAAGAACCCAATGGATCTAGGCATAATAGAAGAGAGAAGGTGAGTTTTAGAGAAAGAAACTCAAGATCTAGGGTTTTAGAGAGTTTTAGAGAGAGGGAGGAATGAAAAAGTGATGAAAAAGGTCATCTTCACGGACTGTTATACATGCAGTTCGCTCGAGCGTGGAAAGTGACGCACGAGCATCAGACACAAAGTTCTGCTCGAGCGTAAGAAGTGATGCTCGAGCATCAAATACATACTTTCAGAATTTTTGCAGACGAAGGACATCGTTGGCGCGTAAGATTTGATGCTAGAGTGCCCACCTGCTCAAGCATAGGAAACGCCGCTCAAGCATAGAATGCACTGTTCCAGTATTTGCAGGTCAACAAAAATGCTGAGAGTTTGCAAATCCTGCTCAAGCACAAGAATGGCAGCTTGAGCCGAGGAACAAAATTTATAAATCCCGCTTAAGTGAAGGAGCAAAATTCTGGGTAACATAGGTTTGGAAAAACAAGCAACCAACCTGTTCCATGTACACAACTACAATCCAAATGACCAATCCAAGGAACAACAAGGGGAAAAGAGATGAGCAACAACTTTGAACCATGAAACCCGAGTTTGGAACATAATAAAATATCGGGTCAAAACCAGAGTCGCTATAACCTCCCCCTCCTTAAGGAATTTTGTCCCCGAAATTTCAAATCAAGTTCAAAACTATTATTAAACCATTCACAACAACGTTAATCTAACGAGTTCAACACCATAACCCACTCTCCGGTTATTCAATCCCATCACATTGTGAAAATACATTTCATATTTCAAACATATTCAATGTTTATAATAAACTCGAACTTCCAAAACTTAAACAACATATACAATGTTTTCAAAGTGATGCAACACATACTATATCCCATATTCTCAAAACATATGCAATGCTTATATTGAATCCATGTTTCCAAGCACCCCATAACATATACAATGTTCCCGTGTTTTAAAACTTATACAATGCTTTTATATTTCATTAACATAATCAAAATCTCAATATACATTCAAACACCAAAAAATAAGTCCGAATATTTCTTTCGGACTTCCAATTCATGCTCCCAAGTTGCTTCTTCAACTCCGTGGTGTTTCCACAATACTTTAACTAAGGGGATTGTCTTGCCTCGCAAAACTTGGTCCCATGTATCCAAGACTCTCACTGGTCTCTCCTCATATGAGGCATCCTCATCTACCTCTAAGTCGATCCAATCCAACACGTGCGATGGATCCAGCTCATATTTCCAAAGCATGCTAATATGAAACACATCATGAACCCCAGAAAGCTTTGGCGATAACGCCAAAAGGTAAGCTACCTCCTAGATCTGCTCAATGATCTCAAAAGGGCCAATAAACCGAGAGGACAACTTCTCACTCTTCCCAAATCTCATCAAACCTCGTCTAGTTGATATCTTTAAAAAGAAATGATCTCCCACCTCAAAAAACAAAGGTCTCCTCCTACAGTTGGCATAACTTTTTTGCCGACTCTGAGCCGTAACCAACCTCTTACGAATAAGTGACACTTTCGCCATCATTTCTCGAACCAACTCTGGACCCAACAAAGGTGCATCACCCACCTCGGTCCAACACACCAGAGATCTACACAGTCAGCCATATAAGCCCTCAAATGGTGCCATACCAATACTCAATTGGAAACTATTATTATAGTCAAACTCCACTAAGGGCAAATGCCTCTCTCATGACCCCTTGAAGTCAAGAATACAACCTCGAAGCATATTCTCAGGGATCTGAATGGTACACTTGGGCTGCCCATCAGTCTGAGAGTGATACGCTATCCTAAAAGTCAGTCTAGTGCCCAAGGCACTCTACAAACTTTGCCACAACCGAGCTGTGAAACACGGATCGCTATCTGAAACAATCATCACAGGGACCCCCTGCAGCCTCACTATGTCCCTAATGTAAAGGTCAGCAAGATAATCTACTGAGTCACTTACGCGCATAGGAATAAAATGTGCCGACTTGGTCAACCTGTCAATTACCACTAAAATGGCATCACTACCCCGTTGAGTCCTTGGAAGGACCATAACAAAATCCATTGTGACATGCTCCCACTTCCACTTGGCTATAGGCAAGGGTTGCAACGAACCTGTTGGCCTCTGATGCTCAGCATTCACTTGCTAACAAGTAAGGCACTTTGATACAAACATAGCTACATCATTCTTCATAACTCTCTACCAAAACTGGCGACTAAAGTCGTGATGCATCTTTGTGCCCCCCAGATGCACCGCAAGGCGTGAATGGTGAAACTCTCGGAGTACTTCCTCTCAGTAGGACTCCTGTATGAACAAACTATCAAGACCCAAACCCGCCCCTATAGGTTTAGTCTCATGATCGGTCAATAATCATAGATTACTGTAGACGTGCCAAACACCACGGCTCCGTGCGCAAAAGCGCGAAATTCGTTTTGTTCATTAGCTACTACAGTTTAGACTCAATGTAACGGTTCTGAATCTAATCTCGCAAAGTGCAATGCAAGACCGATAAATCACCAAAGAATCCAAATCTGGCAAATCATTTTGGAAAATTGATTTTTATAAAGAAGTATCAAACATGGACTGCTTTCCCAGATACAGAGTCGCTACCTAAATGTTTTTGTTTTGGAAAATTTAGAAAACCCTGACTTGTGCCTAAGGCCATGTGTCCGTCATCACCAAAGGTGCCTCGGCTCGGGAACTTGGGTACGAGAGGGGAAGGTCATGCAATGAGCACCCCCGCTCGCCCGATCAAAGATCGGCCTTTACTAACATGATATATTGTTTTTGAAAACACATGTGTTCTTATTCCGATTATTAGCTAGCTTACTATGTGATGCGCACTGCAAACAAGTATAGACTAGATCGCCTAAGTTGGAACAAAACATCTCATGTTTGTTTGAAAATGGTTTGAAGGTGCTACTCGCAAGTAGGCTAAGCATGGATTTGCCACCCTCGAGTGGGCTTAGAAAAACATGATTTTGCCACTCTCAAGTGGGCTTAAAACTCGCATTTCAATGAATTATTCCAATTCAAGTAATCTAACCTTCACCCACAGGCATTCAGGTAATTATATCATTTAAGCAGTTAGCCTCATGGCAAGCATGCTAAACATGACAACACTAGACACACATGCAAGATGCTAAAGCATAAACACTTACAGTGTACTCCAAGCCAAAACGAAGAACTAGTTAGAAATCATGCATGATCCTAGTTCATGTTAAGATGGCTAATGCAACGCATGCAAGATGCAACTAGAAATAGGCTCGGCTATTCTAAGATGGCATGTGAATGCAACTTTGATAACCATGTATTCAAGTAGGAATTGAAATACAATGCAGTTAGTATGATGCGCCGAACCCGGTGCATGCAAGACAGATGAATGAATGCAAACATGCAAGCATAAGGATGCTAATCAAAACATGACCTAGAACTAACCATCGTAAGCGGTTAAGTAAAAGGAAGAAAGACGTGGGGTTGGAAGACATTCATACACTCACGCATACTTATTACAAAATTCGCCCTCTCGACGGAGGGTCCGAATAAATAATACAAACCAACTAATTAACTAACTATCCTAGCTGTGGGAGTCGAATAAATGGCTAAATCGGAAGGGGCATATTTTAGTAGATTGACATTAACCGGCTGCATCCTGCAGAAATTAACCGGCTGCATCCTGCAAGACTAGGATGAGCCGAATACAATACGTAAGCCGATTAAGAAAGGATCTTTGAGGCTGAATAGAAGAACGGGTAATGATTGAAAAGTAGGCCCAGGCCCCGAGGCCTCAGAAGGAACAGATATAAATAAAGAAGCAGCGTTCTTGGAGAGGTATGTAAGAATCACTTTACTAAACTTAGTAAACAAGCTTTCTTGAATATAAGAACTAACTTGCCCGTTGAAGTGCTAACCCCGGCACCCCCGACCGGAGTGTTTATCCTTGCAGGTGACTAGCTGAGGATCAAGAGCGTTTTCCAGGATCTGAAGAGTATTTCCAAAACCACTTCCCCACAATTGGCGCCATCTGTGGGAATACTCAAGTACATCCATGGAAGGCGTGACGCAAGATCCTCCGATAGCCACTGACGAGACTACACAGAGAGACGACATCACTCCGGCAAATATGCTCGGGAAGGAAACCATCGCTGCGAGACGCACCTTGAATTTTGACTCGCCAACGACTTCAGCGCAGGAGACGATGCAAGCCATCATAGAACAAGCTAAGCAGAATGAACAAAGGCTGGAAAATATGATCGCAGAAAACGAACGCCTCTGTCAAGATTTGGCCCTGGAAGTAGCAAAATCCAAAGAAGCCGCGCGCCAAGACCCCGAACGACCTCTGAGGGCAGGTAGGCAACGACCTCGAGCCCGACCAAGGGAAACCGATAGCGACTCCAACTCATTATCCATGGAGCATAACAAGGGACGCTCAGACACTTCCAGCTCCTCTGAAAAAAGTCCACACACAAGGAACAAGCGCAGAAGAAGCATTTCAGACGAAGAGGACCGGCATGATCCTTTTATCCGACGAATTGCGAGGGCGGCCCTGCCCAAGAAGTTCAAAGCTCCATCATTTACTCTCTACGACGGAAAATCAGACCCCACTGATCATATACGTCACTACAAGCAGGCCATGACGTTGCATGCAGACAATGAAGCCCTCATGTGCCGAATATTCCCCAGCAGCTTGGGGCCATTAGCTGTCAGATGGTATTACAAGCTGGAGCTGGCTTCGATCAGAAGTTTCCATCAATTACAAAAATCCTTCAGGGCCAGGTTCATCACCAACAAGGTACAGCCGAAACAGGCCGACTCTCTCTGGGCTATGCAAATCCAACCAGGAGAAACGCTGAGAGCATATTCGGCGCGATATTGGGAGTGCTTCAATCTCATTGACGACGCTTGCAACGACTCCATGGACGTCACCGCCTTCAAAATGGGACTACATCCTGACAGTGCTCTTCGCAACTCCCTGACCAGAAGACCCCCCAAAACAGTCTGGGCGTTGATGAAGAAAGTCGAAGAGTATTGCAAAGTGGAAGACGATGCCTTGAGGATTAAAGCCAGACAAGTGTCCACCAAACCGGAACCTCCTGAAATTGCTCAACCGATAAGTTCCGTGTCACCTCTGAGCCCTGAGCCGCGACAACGTGCTAAACGAGACAAAAGGCGGGACTCTCGCCGATCGAGTGATCAATGCCCCCACCCAACGAATGAACAATTGCAAGTCGACAGTAGACGCTCGAGGCGTGCCGACAAAAAGTACACGGAACTGTCAGAGCCAATCACCGCGGTAATGACCAAAATCCAACACCTTCCATTCTTCAAATGGCCGTCAAGGATGATAGGGCCACCCGATACACGACGAAGGGACCGGAGGTGCGAATATCACAAAGATCACGACCACGAAATAGAGAGTTGCTACGCATTAAAAGATCACCTGGAAGAACTGGTGCAAGACGGCCGACTGCAGCAGTATGTGAAACGGGGAAAGCCAACCAAGGCATTAGCATTGAGGCAGGACTCTCCCCCACTTGGCGTGATCCATGTAATTTACAGCCTGCCTACACCCCCAGCCGTGCACACAATTCGATCGCATCCAGCTCCGACAATTGCCTTCAACGACTCCGACCTCAATGACGCAACGGCTTCCCACATTGATCCGTTGATCGTTGGATTACGCATAAATCGGTTCATCATTGAATGAATCCTCATAGACCCAGGGAGTAGTTCAGAAGTCATGTACTACCAAACTTTCATCAAGCTCAGCCTCAACGAGTCGGATCTATCTCCGGCGCCTCACCCACTGTTCGGCTTTAATACGAATCCCGAATATCCATTGGGCAAGGTCACATTACCTGTTCGAGCGGGTTCCAGAACGGTCGAAGCGGAATTCCTGGTCGTGAAGCTCCCCTCGCCGTATAATGCCATCATGGGAAGAACCTGGCTACATATCATGAAGGCCGTCCCAAGCACCTACCATCAGATCCTGCGTTTCCCAACAGCCTACGGCATTGAAGAAATACGTGGTTCCCCCCAATCGGCACAAGCAAAGTTCTGATGAAAACCCTATCACTGACCCGATCTGTGGGCTCTGATACCTGTAAATATATTTCGCCTCTGCAATACGAACTATTTTTCCTCGTCGCTCAAAATCATATGTCAATTCCCAGTGGGGCACTCGCCAGGATTGGCCAAATTAAGTCTCTGGATTCGGAGCGCCCTTCGTGGATATCATGATTGGCCAAATCAAGTCTCCGGATTCGGAGCCCCCTTAGGCGCATAACGCCTTAGGGCCGATTAAGTCTCCGGATTCGGAGCACCCTTCGTGGATATCACGATCGGCCAAATCAAGTCTCAGAATTTGGAGCCCCCTTTGGCGCATGACGCCTTAGGGCCGATTAAGTCTCTGGATTCAGAGCGCCCTTTGTGGATATCACGATCGGCCAAACCAAGTCTCCGGATTCGGAGCCCCCTTTGGCGCATGACGCCTTATGGCCGATTAAGTCTCCGGATTCGGAGCGCCCTTCGTGGATATCACGATCGGCCAAATCAAGTCTCCGGATTCAGGGCCCCCTTTGGCGCATGACGCCTTAGGGCCGATTAAGTCTTCGGATTAGGAGCGCCCTTCGTGGATATCACGATCGGCCAAATCAAGTCTCCGGATTCGGAGCCCCCTTTGGCGCATGACGCCTTAGGGCCGATTAAGTCTCCCGATTCGAAGCGCCCTTCGTGGATATCACGATCGCCAAATCAAGTCTCCGGATTCGGAGCCCCCTTTGGCGCATGACGCCTTAGGGCCGATTAAGTCTCCGGATTCGGAGTGCCCTTCGTGGATATCACGATTGGCCAAATCAAGTCTCCGGATTCGGAGCGCCCTTCGTGGATATCACGATCGGCCAAATCAAGTCTCCGGATTCGGAGCGCCCTTCGTGGATATCATGATCGGCCAAATCAAGTCCCCGGATTCGGAGCCCCCTTTGGCGCATGACGCCTTAGGGCCGATTAAGTCTCCGGATTCGGAGCGCCCTTCGTGGGTATCACGATCGGCTAAATCAAGTCTCCGGATTCGGAGCCCCCTTTGGCGCATGACGCCTTAGGGCCGATTAAGTCTCTGGATTCGGAGCGCCCTTCGTGGATATCACGATTGGCCAAATCAAGTCTCCAGATTCGGAGCGCCCTTCGTGGATATCACGATCGGCCAAATCAAGTCTCCGGATTCGGAGCACCCTTCGTGGATATCACGATCGGCCAAATCAAGTCTCCGGATTCAGAGCCCCCTTTGGCGCATGACGCCTTAGGGCCGATTAAGTCTCCGGATTCGGAGCGCCCTTCGTGGATATCACGATTGGCCAAATCAAGTCTCCGGATTCGGAGCGCCCTTCGTGGATATCACGATCGGCCAAATCAAGTCTCCGGATTCGGACCCCCCTTTTTGGTGCATGACGCCTTAGGTCCGATTAAGTCTTCGGATTCGGAGCACCCTTCGTGGGTATCACGGTTGGCCAAATCGAGTCTCCGGGTTCGGAGCCCCCTTTGGCGCATGACGCCTTAGGGCCGATTAAGACTTCGGATTCGAGCCGATTAAGCTCCTTAGGGCCGAAGGGGCCCTGGGTTCAAGCCTCCAAATACGGAGCCCGCTTTAGTGCTTCAGAGGATTATTGCATTAATCCGTTCGGCCATACTAATCGGTCTACAGTTCTAAGTGCTAATTACGTCTCCGAATCCAGAGCAAACGTTGGCATGAACAAAAGATATTGATAATTGATCCTATGTAACACACTAGAATAGATCATACATTCGAAGTAATGTGCTTTAGTACACAAGCAAAATTCAGAATACCACGCAAATAGATTTAAAATAAAACCATTTATTTGATTAAACAGTTGTTACATAAACACAACCCGTATTTGAGCATTACAATATCGAAAGCAAAAAAGGAACAAGACGCGCCGGTAAAGCAGCATCGCCGGATCGACGACCGTCGGCCTAAACTCCTCCACGGCGTGCAATACCTTGAACCAGCTATGCTTAAGCCCACGACTTGCATAGCACCAAACTTTCCCTGATACAATTGACAATGTCAAGGCAAAGATCCAGGACAAAGAAGAATGAACTTGACAGTTGTTGACTCTCCTTTCGGGGTGATCTGCTTCGACGACTTGGAGACTCACAGATCTCAAGCTCTTTGGATGACCTAACTCCCTCAAGGGTAAGTTTTCTGCTGCAAACCATCTCAACACCAAACTTGACCGAAGTTTGAGCCTCTGTAACCAAAATCACCATCCCACACAAGGAATGATGAGTCAAGTGGGATTATTGGCGCGAAGCGCCTACTCCTTTTATTCTCAGCAACGACCGCGATCTCGAGGTCCCAATCCCAAGAAAATTTTATTAACGCCAAAAAACGCATTGGCTGAATAAGACGAGCGTCGATTGACATTCGCCACGACCGCCATCCCGACGGCTGGCCGAAACGCGCACTGGCTGGGCCAAGCGAAATAGATTTATTAAACCGGTCGGCCAAGTCTTCACATGCCGATCACCCTCGACCAGCCCACTAATCCAACTGGCCAAGCATTAATGCGCTGACCCAAGTCAAAGATAAATGGCCGTTGAAATAGCCTCAATAAAACCTTAACGGTCGTCGCGAATGTGCCGATCCTGCCCATGTGCAGATCCTGCCGATAAGCCCGCGTATCGCCGGACAGGTAACAGCTACCTAGGTCGGACAATATTTAGACATTCATTCAAACATTTAAGCAGCACGAAATACACATATGCCGAATAACGAAGCATTTATAATGAAACATTCTTTATTCAATAAAACAATAAGTTACATAGTTTCAAACTCGCCCTACATTCCAATCTTACAACTATTAAACTCATACGGCGTCACCCTCATCCTCACTCTTCTCAACTTCAAAAGCAGAAAACGGAAAATCTTTACTCCTGTAGCGTGGTGATGCCAAATCAATTCCCGACGCTCGAAGAGCTTCTGCGGCTTGAGATGCCTTGATCCAACCATGCCTAAACCCACGGTTTTCACATCGGCACACTTCTTCGGCCAATTTTTCCCTGGTTTTCTCGATTCCCACTTTTCGGCCCTCATGGAAACCTTTCTCATAGGCCCTCCCCTTCGCGCTCTCTATTGCGAACATACTTGCCGTCTCTCGATCGGCAAGTGCGGAGCTGATAAGCCGACTAGTAACCCTCTCTTCCACAATTGGGTTCGCGTGTGCGGTGGATTGTGCCTGAGCCGCCTTGGTCTTCCTTAGTTCCCGCTCGGCCGCCTCCACGCGGGCCTCCAAACTTCGAATACGTTCTTCCTTCTTCTCCATCTCTTGACGGGCAGCGCGCAGTCGCATGCCGACTTCGTAAGCAGTGTAAAGCCCCTTCACCGCGCCATGAATGCCTCGCGAAACACCTCGTAGTCCTGTCGACCCAGCATTGACTGCTAAACCTCAGGAGGAAATATTTGTCGGGCAAAGTCGACCGCTACGTCTGGGTCTTGAACGATCGAGTCCGCCTCCGTCATGGGTCTATTCTTCACAAATACCGCAAAGCTTAATGGGCACGGATTCGCATCAGACCTCCTCTCGACTCGGGACTGTGGAGATTTACCCTGCGACTGCTTGTGTCGCCTGGGCGATCTACTGCGACGTCGAGGAGACTGACGCCTCTCTCGACCCCTGGAACTCCTACTCCCTGTACGCGAAGGTTCACCACCTCGATTCATATCTCCACCCAGCTCAGCTAGGGTCTTCGCTTCCCCTTTACTGTTAAAGAAGAGTCGGTTCGACATTCGCGCAATCAGTCTTCCTCCAGGAGCTCGAGTCAATTGTCTACCAAGCTCATAAAGGATACCCTTGTTCATTTATCCTTCACAGAGGCAGCACGATCGAGGCAATCTCATTAATTGGAGATCCTGAATCGCCCGATGCCGGCTGAGTCGACGGCAGGGGCACAATTTTACCATCTATTCGAATGTCGCGAACCGCCTGGGGCAAGGGCAGATTCATCAATCTATTCGGCTTTCTCCTGGGCCGCCTTGAGCTCCTCCAACTGACTATTCGCCTCGGCAAGTTCGTCTTTGGAGAGCTTGAGCGATTCCTCACTTGCACTCGCTCTGGCCTCAGCGTCAGAACGAAGCTGTTCGGCAGTGCGAGCCCTCTCCTTCTCCGCTTCGGCTCGTGCGCTCTCCATTGCGGCTCTCATCTTCTCAAACTCAGCCCTACTCTTCTGACCGTCCACTTCTGTTTGCAAACGGTCAATTCTGCCAAGAGCATCATGTAGGCGGCGGCCTAAGTCGTCGATCCTGCCGACGGTCTGCAAAGAACAAGCGATCGTTAGATACCTCTATAAAAATAGATTTAAGCGAATTTGAAATCACCTACCAAAAGTGCCGACTGCGCAGACAGAGCTACGGCCATAATATCCGGCACGGCGCAAAAGGTTGCATTGTCAACCGGCAAGGAAATTGAAGCCGCCAGGGTCAATGCAACGGCCGGATCCTCCATAGCCGAAGCATTGGAAGGAATCGGCGTATCTCTGATCTTGGGCTGAATAACAAAATGAGCAACCACGTCCGATTCTTCGAGGCGAGGCCGTTTGTCAATGGGACTAATTTCTGAACTAGCCTTCTCCTCGACGCTACGTTTTTGGTCGCGTCCCTCCGGAATCAGCCGTTCTTCACCGGCCTGCTGTTCAACCACTTTTTCCGTTTTGATCGGCGTAACTTGAGCCGTTCCTTCAATAATGGGTACAAAGGCCTTAGTCAAGCTGGGATCAGATTCGGCGGCCTCGGCCTTTTTTCGAGCAGCCATCCTCTCGGCATTTCGCTTACGCGCCATTTGCGTAAGGCTTTCCTTTGCCATACCTCCGAAGAAATCGCCGGGTAGATCTCCTAAGTTCGCGAAAATATCCCCGGAAGAAAACTCTGCCCGACTCGAAGTGGATGGTGAGGAAGGCTGGTTGAGTCCGGCAGCCTCGAACGCCGAACGCACGGCCTCGTCAACCTCTTCGCCCTCCTCAGTGAATTCTCTGGCCGGATCGGCAACTACCTCTATCACCGGCTCTGCGTCTTGCCCCGAATCAGAAGCTTCGAGACCAATCTGCCTAAGGTTCTTGTAGCTGGGGAAGATAAGAGCCGAGAGGTGCTGATCGCCGGATGGAATTGGGATGTTGTCCGCAGCCGAGAATGTGGTATAAGTGGGTTCGTACCGGAGTAAAATATGGGCGGCTCTCCCTTGTTTTTGCAGGTTTGGGCGACCGAAGTAGTCGAGTGCGGTCTTAATGTCCCTAAGGACCGCGTCGTCAATTGAAGTCAGAATCTTCTTCAATTTGTTACCTGCAAAAGATAAGGAGAGCTTAAGGAAAGAGAGCCGATTAAAAGACAGATCGACAAACATAGGATACTACGTGGCAACCTGGATCACCCTTATGTCTGGGAATGGGGTCTAGGCGATCTTCGCCTTCAGCGAACTCCCAATTACCTCGGACATTGACCATTACATCGTCAACCCTCTTACCAGAACTGGCAAGCATAGTCACCAAATGATGGTCAGTATCCTTGGCCCTGAGGAAGTACCGCCCCAGCTGACCAGAGGATTTGGCTAAAGCATAGCAATGCCGAATGGCCGGAATTCCGAGATTGATCCTAAGGCGTCGATTCAACTCTATAACCCCCCATAATGATTCGAAAGAAATTTACATTGGGTTAAGAAGGAATCAGACTCCAATAGCGAAGAACGGCCCTAAGCAGTGGATGTAAGGGGAAACGAACTCCGCCCTCCGCAATGGACAGGAGGGGGAATACGATCGTATTCTGATCCTCTCTCTCCATGTCTAGAGTGTTGTCCGTTACGAGAGACAAATGGACGTCATCGGGAATA
The DNA here is from genome assembly GCA_030407325.1 of Camellia japonica. Taxonomy (NCBI): domain Eukaryota; kingdom Viridiplantae; phylum Streptophyta; class Magnoliopsida; order Ericales; family Theaceae; genus Camellia; species Camellia japonica. The sequence goes on along the minus strand of JAPPVO010000029.1, from coordinate 30,619,469 downwards.
GAGAAATGTCGCCGGAATCCGGAAATGCGACTCTCAGAAAGGAGGTCTTTCAAGTGTTTAGCCATTCCAACGGGGACCCAAAGATTCGCCGAAAGTAAAAACGATAAACAGAGAATAGGATTACAAAGAAAAGGGAAGAAGACTTACGAAGAGCAGATGAGGCAAAGGCAGACGGACGAAAGTTGCAGAAAATGTGAGTGAGAGGAGAGATGCGCGCTGGCGGTCCAAACGTATTAGATGATCGACGAAATGTGCACCCAAAAGGACTGAAGTTTCAAATCGCAATAAATGCGAGAGACACATGAATGGCGCGGGAAAGTATAATGATAAACGAAAAGGTGTGTGCCTTCTGACATCCTCTGATGTCTTGGGGAACGCGAAGCCGCCCGATCTATGCTAAGCTTTTCGAATTCTAGACCAAACATGCCGATTAACTACCATCAACAGGGAGTTCGGCGGGCAATTGTGGGAGCCGAATAAATGGCTAAATCGGAAGGGGCATATTTTAGTAGATTGACATTAACCGGCTGCATCCTGCAGAAATTAACCGGCTGCATCCTGCAAGACTAGGATGAGCCGAATACAATACGTAATGTCAATACGTAAGCCGATTAAGAAAGGATCTTTGAGGCCGAATAGAAGAACGGGTAATGATTGAAAAGTAGGCCCAGGCCCCGAGGCCTCAGAAGGAACATATATAAATAAAGAAGCAGCGTTCTTGGAGAGGTATGTAAGAATCACTTCACTAAACTTAGTAAACAAGCTTTCTTGAGTATAAGAACTGACTTGCCCGTCGGAGTGCTAACCCCGGCACCCCCGACCAGAGTGTTTATCCTTGCAGGTGACTAGCTGAGGATCAAGAGCGTTTCCCAGGATCTGAAGAGTATTTCCAAAACCACTTCCCCACACTAGCTAATTAATTATTACAAAACCCTTAACTAATTAAACAAATTAATTAATTTACAGAACTAGCTAAGTAAGAAACTGAAGTAGGTTGCCACAGCCCTGCCTTGGAACGATGAATGATGCATGCTCGATCGCCTCGCTCGGAAATCCATTGCCATGCCTCATGTTGCCTCTGTTTGCACTGTTTTAGACTTTTGAAAACTGTGCCAACTTCTGAAACACTTCTGATCCACCTCATAGACATTCTGAGAGGCCATCGGCCAAATTATAAGGCCATCGGCCAAGAGATGAGAGTCATCGACCACTTTTGAGTCCATCGGCTAAAAATTGTTAGCCGATCGGCACACTAGATAGCCGATCGGCCATCTCTTCCTGCAAACTGCTCCTTTTGCTGCAGCAGAGTACAAACAGAGACATGGCAATACATTTGCAAGAAAATGTTGTGCAACTACACCCCTTATCATGTTTGAAGCTCAAAGGAGTGTAGTGCTCGACTCTCAAGCCATCAATCACGCATTTCGATGCATGATGGCCAAAGAGGCCGAGTCGCACAATTCAATGTGAATGAAATGCACAAAAACACATAAGGGACCTTAACCTCTATTATGCTTGATCAAGAGGCAAGGCATGCACACATAATGCAATGCGGCAAGCATGCAAACTCATGCAATGCAACAAGCATGCAACAACATGCAATGCACCAAGCATGTATCAACAATGCAAGCAACAAGCATGCAACAACATGCAAGACAAGTATGTAACAATGTTATGTAATGCAACTAGCATGCAACAACATGCAATTTACCAAGCATGCAACAACATGCCAAACGGAACAAGCATGCAACAACATGCAAAAGATGGACTTAAACCAAAATGGACAGACCTCAGCCATGCCCAAATCAATGACCAAAATGCTATGGAAATGAAGTACAAAAGCACATGCAAGCATGTATACACTTTGGTTCACAAACAAGGCATGAAGATAACAATTTTCAAGCATGAGCAATGAGTGAAAAGCATGGATGTGTGACAACACTATAGGCCCTGAAATCATGCATGGAATGATGCCAAATCAACCAAACAATGCAAGTATGGCATGCTAGGAGGTTCAAAGCATAAGGCTAACAAAGGGATTTACACCATGGCCATACAAAGCAAGCCCCAAAGGGCCAAGGGCAACCAAAACAGTCCCAAGGTAGGTCAATACAAGACCAAAAGCATGCTTGAACCTAGCCAACACAAGCTAGAACAAAATACCAAAAACATGAAGCATGCAAGGCTACAAAGGGGTATTACACTACACCTATCAAAACCAAACATGGCATGACTTTACCAATAAAAATCAAAGTTATGGCATGTCAAAATAAGCCCAAAAACCCACTGAGATGGCGTCCCAAAAGCCTAAGTATGATGGCATGCACAATAGCCCACTCTTAAGGCATAAAACACAAACCTCCCAATGCATGGAAGAGGTGACAAATGTGGGTGCATGACCACACTATATGGACTGAAATTACATATGAAATGATGCCAAATCATGAAAGTGGTCTAAGCAATGCATGCTAGTGGACTTGATACACAAAGCAAACAAGGTAGATTGAACTATGGCTATACAAAGCATGGCATATATGATCAAGACAACACAAATCAGAGTTTAAGCATGATAAAACAAGGCTAAAAGCTTCTTTGAGTCGAGCCAAAACATGCAATAATGATGACCCAAACACAAGATGCATGTTAAGGCAATAGAGAGGATTGCACTACAAGTGCATGGTGCATGCAAGAGGTTATTAAACCAACCTTGTATAGAGGTATAGCATGGAAAAATAACACCAAATACTTGCTGAAATGGAGCCAAAACAAGCTAAGCAAACATGCTACTATTATGAGCCATTTATACTAGCATGCAAGACACAAGGAGAGAGGATGACCCTCTCCTATTCGGGACTTCAAAACTACCTTTCCACCACTGAAAATCCTCTGGATTTCAGTGGTGAGAAGGCCCAAACAAGGTGGTTCCAAAAGCTCAAAAAGGAAGGCACAAAACAAGGCCAAACAAGGCCTAAGAGGGGGTAGACAACCCCTAACACAAAAGTGACCTTAAACAAACATCACAAGCATGAAAAATCAAAACTTTTTACAGTAGAAAGTTAAGCTTAAATCAGCATGCAAATAGGTCTAAAAGCTTAAGCCAAAATAAGGGATTAAAAGGTTAGTTTCTCACCCTTGAAGAACACCTTCAAGAACACAACTCCAGCACCTTTTCTGAGCTTAAACCACTCCAAAAACTCTAAAACCAACTCCTAAGGACCTCAGCAACCAAAGGATGGTGTTCTAGTAGGTGTTTGTGTGCAATAGTGCGAAGATTTTACACTTTTGAGCACAAACAAGAGCAAATGGAGAGAGAGAGAGAGGTAAAATATAGAGAGAGATATATAACTTCTATCTCTAATTTTCAGAACCTCCGGAAAGGAAGAGGCGCCTCCCTTCTTATAGAATTTCAATTCTCAAGCTTGTTGAACAAGCTTGAGTCTTGATGCAATCCCTCCATACAGGTGTATGGAGGATGAGAATTGTGCTCACCAGCTGTCATAGTTGGCAGAAAAATATCTGCAAAAGCAGGTGGAAAGGTCTCGGCCAAGAAATATGGCCGATCGACCAAAAAGAGTGCCGATCGGCCAACACTTATGGCCGATGGCAAGAAAACAAGGCCGATGGCACAAAGCCTTTGCCGATGGGTTGCAGGGATGGCCAACAAGCCACTCTCTTCCCTCAGAAGAAAAACCTCAAGTCCTTGGTCCACAACCAAACACAAAACGAACAAGCTGAGAGATCCTAAGGCAAGGCGTGCAGTCGAGACCTTCGGGAACTCAAAATGAACACGAGCATGGATGATCATCGAGTGTTCAAACATGGGGTGTCTACAATTACTTACGGCCTCCATACAAATGGATCTCTTAATATAAAGTACGGGGCTTAGCAGAAATTTAAAATGACATAGAAACTATCTATTGAGCTGTGCGTATATGTAGAGAACTAGTATACAAGAAAAGTTTTTCCAAAAGTACATCCATCGTAACTAAACAAAATCATGTCTTGCAAATATACAACCCCAGCTATACACAAATACAAAACCACCGAGACACACAAAAGCGGTTCAACTAGCATGGTTTCTCCTGAGCCTGATCACTTCACATGGAAGCTCCTCAAAAGGGCTGACCCGGGTAGACTCGAGGCTTTCTAACTCTAATGTTCAGCTTGCCCACCTACATATATATAAACATAAATAGTGAGCTAGAGCCCAGTGAGTAATAACAGAATAAAGAGGTTATATGAATGAAGTTTAATAACATGTTAATCAAATTCTCATTTCAGTTCTCAGTATTCAATAAATTTCATGATTGATGTTGTGGAGAAGTGGTTTGGAAATACTCTTCAGATCTTGGGAGACGCTAGTGATCCTCAGCTAGTCACCTGAAAAGATACAAACACTCCGGTCGGGGGTGCCGGAATTAGCACTCCGACGGACAAGTCAGTTCAGACACTCAGGATAGCTTGTTTACTAAGTTAAGTGAAGTGATTCTTACATACCTTTCTCAATCCATTGTTCCTATATTTATACCTGTTCCTTTTGATCCTCAGGGCCAGGGCCTACTTTTTAATCATTGTCCTTTCTCTTATTCGGCTCTAAGGATCTACACTTATTCGGCACATATATTATATTCGACTTCCCATTCTCGTAGGATACAACCGATTAATATCAATCTTCTAAGGTACGCACCTTCTGATTTTGCCATTATTTGGCTCCCACAATTGCCCCCCGAACTCCCCATTGACGGTAGTTAATCGGCGTGTTTGGTCTTGAATTGGAAAAGTCAAAATAGGTCAGGCGGCTTGGCGTACCCCAATACAGATGTCAGAATGCGCACACCTTTTTGGTCATCATTACACTTTCCCGCCTCATTCGTGCGTCTCGCATTTATTGCGATTTGAAATTTCAGTCCTTTCGAGTGCACATTTCGTCAAGTATTCGAGACTCTTGGATCGCCAGCGGGTATCCCTTCTCTGACTCGCATTTTCTGCTACTCTTCTCCGTCTACCTCGTCCCCCTTGCTCGTAAGTCTTCTTCTCTTTTCTTTGCAATCCTACTTTCTATTTGTTATTTTAATTTTGGCGAACCCTTGATTCCCCGCGAAAATGGCTAAACACTTGAAAGACCTCCTTTCTGAGGGTCATGTTTTCGGATTCCAGCGACACTTTTCCATCCCCGACAATGTTCATCTATCTCAGTGACGGACAATACTCTAGATATGGAGAGAGAGGATCGAAATTCAATCATCTTTCCTCTCCTATCCATTGCAGAGGGCGGGGTCTGTTTTCCCCCACATCCATTCCTTAGGGCCGTCCTCCGCCATTGGGGTCTGATTCCTTCTCAGCCCAACGTGAACTTTTTTCGAATCGTAATGGGGATCGTAGAGTTGAACCGGCTCCTCAGGATCGATCTTGGCATTCCGGCTATTCGGCACTGCTATGCTTTAGCCAAATCTTCCGGTCGGCTTGGGCGGTACTTTCTTAGGGCCAAGGATACTGACCATCATTTGGTAACCATGCTTGCCAGTTCTGGTAAGCGTGTGGATGACGTAATGGTCAATGTCTGAGGGAACTGGGAATTTGGCGAAGGCGAGGGTCGCATAGACCCTATTCCCAGACAAAGGGGTGAACCAGGTTGCCGTGTGTCTCCTTGCGTTTATTGAACTTTTCTTTCACTCGGCCTTCTCTCCATGTCTAACCCTTTGTCTTTGCAGGCAGTAAATTGAAGAAGATTTTGGTTTCTACTGACAACGCAGTCCTTGCGTAGACCGCGACTGCACTCGGATACTTCGGTCGTCCAAACGTACAGAAGCAAGGGAGATCGGCCCACATACTTCTTCGATACGAGCCTACTTATACTACATTTTCGGCCGCTGACAACATTCTGATTCCATCCGGTGATCAACACCTTGCGGCTCTTATCTTCCCTAGCTTCAGGAGCCTTAGGCAAGTTGGTCTTGAAGCTTCTAATTCGGGGCAAGACGTGGAGCCGGTGGTAGAAGTAGTCATCGAACCAGCCAGAGAGTTCGCTGAGGAGGCTGAAGAGGTTGACGAGGCCCTAAACTTAGCGTTTGAGGCAGCCAGACTTAGTCAGCCTACCTCGCCGTCCACTTCGGGTCGGGCGGAGTTTTCTTCTGGAGATATTTTTGGAAGTTTGGGAGACCTACCCGGCGATTTTTTTGAAGGTATGGCTGGGGAAAACCTCACGCAAATGGCTCGAAAGAAAAATGCTGAGCGAATGGCCGCCTAGAAAAAGGCCGAGGCCGCCCGTTCTGAACCTGCCTTGATTGAGTCTTTCGAACCCGTTATTGAGGAGCCGGCTCAGATTGTTGCGGCCGAAATGGCGAAAGAGGTTGAACAACCGGTCATTGAAGAACGGTTGATTCCGGAAGAGCAGGGCAAGAAGCGTAGCGCCGAGGGATGGGCTGGTTCGGAAGATAGTCCTGCTGACAAAAGGCCTCACTTAGAAGAGTCGGACGTGGTTGTTCCTTTCATTGTTCAGCCAAAGATCAGAGACACGTTGATTTCCTCTGACGCATCCATCATTACCGACCCAGCGGTAGCCTTGAGCCTGGCAGCTTCAGTCTCCCTACCAGCTGATAAGGCATCCTTTCATGCCGTGCCGGATTTGGTGGCCGTAGCCCTATCTGCGCAGTCGGCCCTTTTGGTAGGTGAACTTGACTTGTTTTGATTTTGGTTGTCTATGGCATCTAACGATCCCAACTCATTTTGCAGACGGTCGGCAGGATCGCCGACTTGGGCCGTCGCCTACATGATGCCCTTAAGAGGATTGACCATTTGCAGTTAGAAGTGGGCGATCAAAAGAGCAGGGCCGAGTTTGAGATGATGAGAGCCGCAATGGAGACTACGCGAGCCGAAGCCGAAGCCGAAGTAGAAAGGGCTCGGACTGCCGATCATCTCCGTTCTGATGCCGAAGATAGGGCGAACGCGAGCAAAGAATCACTTAGGCTAGCCGAGGAGGCGCTTAACAAGGTGGAGACTGAGTTAGTAGAGTTGAAGGTGGCCAAGGAAAAGGCAGAATCTGAGGCTTCTGCCGCATTCGAAACAGGAAAACGCGCCGCCTTCGAGGAATACGTAGATGAAGTCCCCAAGTTTGAGAATCATGGATTCAAACATGGGTGGCTTAAGGCCCTTGATGCCGCTGGGGTTACATTGGCCTTGCCAATTCCTTATGAGCAGGTGGACGTTGAGCCACTTGAGTCTGACCCCGAGGATTGATCTGGGAGTCATTCGAATTTTATGAAATGCTTTCCCTTTTGATGTATGTTTTTGTTTTAAGGACTTTTGTTGGTTCCGAGTAGTTTTCATGTATAAATTGGTTACTGTCTGTGCTCAATTTATTAATGAAAATTACCTTGTCGTTTCATTACTACTTATGCGCAGTTTGTGATGTTATGTTGGTGAAGAATTTTTTCCTTTCACTACTTTAGATAAAATGATTACTCTGTTGAGCTTTCTACGATTGAATATCTTGGCAATATTGACTTATCATTCGTATGTCGAATAGTTCGTGGGTATTACGCTGGTGAACCGATCATTCGGGCGCCGGATGAGACGAACTCAGGAGCTTTGAAGTCGATTCACGGCCGACTGGGGCACTTAATCCGAATAGATTGATTAATCTATCTGCCCTTGCCCCAGGCGGTGCATGATCATTCGGGAGGGCGGATGAGACGAACTCAGGAGCTTTGAAGTCGATTCATGGGCCGGCTGGGGCACTTCATCCGAATAAATTGATTAATCTTCCCTTGCCCCAGGCGATGCATGATCATTCGGGCGCCGGATGAGACGAACTCAGGAGCTTTGAAGTCGATTCATGGGCCAGCTGGGGCACTTAATCTGAATAGATTGATTAATCTATCTGCCCTTGCCGCAGGCGGTGCATGATCATTCGGGCACCGGATGAGACGAACTCATTAGCTTTGAAGTCGATTCATGGGCCGGCTGGGGCACTTCATCCGAATAGATTGATTAATCTGCCCTTGCCGCAGGCGGTGCATGATCATTCAGGCGTCGGATGAGACGAACTCAGGAGCTTTGAAGTCGATTCATGGGCCGGCTGGGCACTTAAGCCGAATAGATTGATTAATCTATCTGCCCTTGCCCCAGGCGGTGCATGATCATTCGGGCGCCGGATGAGACGAACTCAGGAGCTTTGAAGTCGATTCATGGGCTGGCTGGGCACTTGAGCCGAATAGATTGATTATATACTATCTGCCCTTGCCCCAGGCGGTGCATGATCATTCGGGCGCCGGATGAGACGAACTCAGGAGCTTTGAAGTCGATTCATGGGCCAGCTGGGGCACTTAATCTGAATAGATTGATTAATCTATCTGCCCTTGCCGCAGGCGGTGCATGCATGATCATTCGGGCACCGGATGAGACGAACTCATTAGCTTTGAAGTCGATTCATGGGCCGGCTGGGGCACTTCATCCGAATAGATTGATTAATCTGCCCTTGCCGCAGGCGGTGCATGATCATTCAGGGCGTCGGATGAGACGAACTCAGGAGCTTTGAAGTCGATTCATGGGCCGGCTGGGCACTTAAGCCGAATAGATTGATTAATCTATCTGCCCTTGCCCCAGGAGGTGCATGATCATTCGGGCGCCGGATGAGACGAACTCAGGAGCTTTGAAGTCGATTCATGGGCTGGCTGGGCACTTGAGCCGAATAGATTGATTAATCTATCTGCCCTTGCCCCAGGCGGTGCATGATCATTCGGGCGCCGGATGAGACGAACTCAGGAGCTTTGAAGTCGATTCATGGGCTGGCTGGAGCACTTGAGCCAAATATATTGATAAATCTATCTGCCCTTACCCCAGGCGGGTCGATCCAGTCGGCGCCGGGCCATTGAGGCTTTCACAATTAATGAGGTTGCCTCGAGGGTGCTGCCTCTGTAAAGGATAAATGATTAAAGGTACAACTTTTATGAGCACAGTAAACAACTGACTCTAGCTTTTGAAGGTATCGTGTGAATGTCGAACGGACTCTTTTTTAATAGCAAATGGGAAGCGAGGACGCTAGCTGAGCTGGGTGAAGACATGAATCGAGGTGGTGACCCTTCGCACACAGGGAGTAGGAGTTCCAGGGATCGAGAGAGGCGTCAGTCTCCTCGACGTCGAAGCAGGTCGCCCCCGGGGACAAGCAGTCGTAGGGCAGATCTCCTCAACCTCGAGTCGAGAGGGGATCTGACGCGAATCCGTGCCCATTAAGCTTTGCGGTATTTGTGGGGAATAGACCCATGACAAAGGCGGACTCGATCATTCGAGACCCAAATGTAGCGATCGAGTTTGCTCGACAAATTTTTCCTCCTAAGGTTCAGCAATCGATGGTAGGTCGACAGGACTACAAAGTATTTCGTGAAGGCATTCACGAGGCGGTGAAGGGGCTTTACACTGCCTATGAAATCGGCATGCGGCTGCGCGCTGCCGCCGAGAAATGGAGAAGAAGGAGGAACGTATTCGAAGTTTGGAGGCTCGCGCGAGTTAAGGAAGACCAAGGCAGCTCAGGCACAACCCGCCGAGCAGGGAAACCCAATCGTGGAAGAAAAGGTTACCAGTCGGCTCATCATACCGCCTCGCCGATCATGAGACGCGAGTATGTTCGCAATGGAGACTGCGAAGGGGAGGACCTATTGTAGACACCCCATTTTTGACCGTCCTCAAGACTTGGACGTCACCCTTGAACACTTGGTGATTATCCATGTTTGTGTTCGTTTGGAGTTCCCGGAGTTCTCGGCCCGCGCGCCTTGCCTCAGGACCTCCAAACTCGATCGTTTTGTGTCTGGTTTTGCACCAAACACTTGTGTTTTGCCTTGGAAGGGCAGGGAGTGCCTTGTGAGACACCCCCACATACCACCGGCTGTGGCTAGAGGCCACCGGCTGGCTGGTTTTTCCATCGGCACTATATTGTGCCGGTCGGCACTCTTTTGTGCCGGTCGGCACTATTTTTGGCGAAATGAACATTTTGCCCTGCCGACTACTGTGCACTTGCTTTCTGGGATATTTTCAGACAGCTTTGTAGCTTTTGCTCCCCTCCATACACGTGTTGGAGGGGATACACTCCTTCCAAGCTTGTTTGACAAGCTTTACAATGCTTATAAGAGGAGAGCTTCTCCTCTTGGTTAGGGGTTAGCTCTTGAGAGTCAAAAACCAGAGCTTAGATACATATATCTCTGTCATATATCTATATCATCACTCTCCCCTTATGTGTGTGATCTAAGGTCAAAAAGTGTAGATTTACTCACTTTTGCACCATTACACACACCTTTACACCTTAGCTCGAGATTGAGAGACTTGGAAGGTTATTTGTGTTGGTTTTGGACTGGTTTTGAGCACTAGAGAGTGGCTGCACCACTTGTTCTTCAAGGGATCTTCAAGGGTAAGAACATCACTTTATATTCCCCATTCTTGCAACCTATTTCTACCCTCTTTACTTTGTGTTTTTGAGTTTGTGTTTAAGATAAAAAAAAGTCTTGTTTTTACTTGATCTTGAACCTTCATTAAGTCCTTTTCTTGGTTTGAGCAAAGGTCCATCTTATTAGGCCTTGTATGCCATTTTTTGAACTTTGCTTAAGACCTTGTTTGCTTGGTATTCTTGGCCTTCTCACCACTGAAAACCAGTGGGTTTTCAGTGGTGAGGGAGTTATTTTCAAGCCTCATTTAAGGGAGAGACCACCCCTCTCCCCTTGGTCCTTTGCATGCCTTTGTTTAGGCTCATAGCATAACATGTATGCATGCTTGTTTTAGCTTCATTTCAGAGCTTTATTATGTGTTTTAGGTCATGTGGATCTCTGTTTTTAGTTGATTTCGGGGCCTCTTGCATGCCTCTCATGTTTGCTTTGAAGTGCTCTATTATGCTTAGAAGTATGTCATGCCTTTGAGCCATGTTTCTTTGCATGTTCTAGCTTGATCTCATGAAGATATTAGCATCTATTTGTCATGAAAAGGGGCTGTGAGCCACTGTTCTTGACACTTTTGGTATGCTTAGTGTGTGTATTTTGCATGTTAGGCTTGTAAGCCTTGCTTGTATGGAGCTCTAGCATGTTTAGCTTGTTTTGATCTATTGATTTGGCATCATATTAGACCCTATTTCAGTCCATTAGTCATGTCTATATGTTGGTATATGTGGCTTAGTTCATGCTTTAAAGGTATGCTCTTGTATGCTTAGGAATTGGCCTTGTGCATGTTCGCATACTTAGTGTATTCTAGCATTTTGCATGCTTATTGTATTAGTCATATAGCATTTGACATGCTTTGCATCTTCATGCCATATTACATTATTGATGCATGCTTGCATGAGTTGCATTCCATGGCTTGGTTTGGGGTTGTCAAACCAAGCATGAAGATTGAGAGGAGTTCACACTTTAAGTGGTGAAAACTTATCTCAATCCTCATGTCACTAAGGCCCTTGACCTCCACATGATAGGGACTTAGTCTTCATTTGTTTGTGTTGCATGCATTTTACACCAAAATAGCAATCTTGGTCCCTTAGGCTATCATGCATCAAATGCATAATTGGTAGCCCTAGAATCAAGAGCCATGCCTCCTTGAGTCCCTAAATATGATAGGAGGTATTGGACATGCTGACATATGCCCAAAAAACCATGCCTTGCATTGCTGTCTGCTGCTGCTGTCAAAATCTGTCCTCTGCAGGAATTTTCTGCCGGCCGGCAGTAGATAGTGCCGACCGGCACTATTTTTGTGCCGATAAACATCGGAAGCAGCCGGCGATCTAATATCACAGCCGATGATCACTCTGTCCAGCCGGTGGGGTATTTCAGACTATTTGGAAGATGTTCCAGAATGTTGAGATTTTTGGAGAGGCAGAGCAGTAAAACAGAGGCAACAGTGGCATGGTGGCGGGTTCTCGGGCAAGGCGGACATCGAGCATGCATCATTCGCACATCCCGAGGCGAGGGCTGTGGCCCTTTTATTTCACATTTATTTATTCAGTAATTAGAATTTGTAATATTTATTCATTTATTTTTGGACTGTATTATTGTTTTGGTCCCCTCCGAGTGAGGGCGCAAGTGTAATAAGTGTGGGTGAGTGTGTGTATGTCTTCCAACCCCCACTTCTTTCTTCCTTCTTTTATTTATTACCTGCTTATGATGGTAGATTAGGGCACATCTAAATTAGCATACCTTATGCAATGCATGCGTGCATTCATGCATTTGTTTACATGCATCGGCTCGGCACATCATGCAAACTGCATTGTATTTCAAATTCCAAAATTGAATACGTGATAGTTGTTGCATTTCATGTGCCATGCTTAGGATAGCCGAGCCTGTCTAGATTACATCCATGTATATGCGATGCATTAGCCACTTAACATGAACTAGGTCATGCATGTTTGCTAATCGGGTTATTGTTTTGGCACGGAGTACGATGTAAGTATTTATGCTTTAGCATATCACATGCGTGTGAATGTTGCCATGACAGTATGCCTGCCATGCGGCTAAATGCTTATGTGTGATAAACTGCTTGAATGCCTGTGGGTGGAGGTTGGATTTACTTGAGTTGGGAATACTCATTGAAATCCGTATTTTAGCCTACTTGCGGGTAGCAAAAACCAACACGTTTTTCGAGACAAACGGATATGCAGTGTTTATTTTCCAAATTAGGCAATCTAGTCTATACTTTTGTGCTGCGCGCATAACATAGTAATTCTAGGCTAATACCGGAATAAGAACGCATAAAGTTTTCAAAAACGGATATCACGGTTAGTAGAGGCCGTCTTCGGACCGGGCGAAAGGGGGTGCTCATAGCTGACCTTCCCTGATCGTACCCAAGCTCCCGAGCCAGATCACTTTGGTGATGACGGACACGTGGCCTTCGGCACCGAGTCAGGGTTTCCTAAATTCCCCCATTAAAAAATATTTAGGTGGCGACTCTGTAATCTGGCAAAGCAGTCCATGTTTGGCACTTCTTTCAAAATCTGTTTTTCTCTTCAAAACGATTTGCCAGAGTTGGACTCTTTGGTTCAGATTAAGAACCGTGACATTTGAGTCCGAACTGTAGTGAACCCAAATGAACAGAACGGGACTTAACCCTCCCGGGCGTTCGGGGACGTCTACACCTATGAAAAGGTTTTCATGAAGGCCGAAAGTTGGAATCGAAAAGACCAAGGAGAAACTTGTCGAAGAAGTTTGCCGATGTGAAAATCGTGGATTTAGGCACGGTTGGATCAAGGCATCTCAAGCCGCGGAAGCTCTTCTAGCGTCGGGCATTGATTCGGCATCGCCACTTCTACCCACAGTAAACATTTTCCGTTTTCCGTTTTTGAAGTCGAGAAGAAGTGAGGATGAGGGTGACGCCGTATAAGTATACCTATTGTAAGGTTGAAACGCAGATCATCACGTTCAAAACTATGTAATTTATTGTTTGGTTTGATTGAATAAAAACGTTCTATTATAAATATTTCGTTGCAGTTCGTATTCGGCATTGTATACATGTTTGAATGAATGTTAACGTTGATCGGTCCGAGTATCTGTTAAGTGTCCAGTGATACGCCAGTTTATAGGCAGGGTCGACCCATACGTGATAGCCGTTTATTCCTGAATGAGGCCATTGTAACTTGAGGAAGCCGAAAACCAGTGAGTAGAGTGGCCTGCAGCAAATTTTGGACTCGGCTCGAGGCTGGATTTTTGGCCAGTGCATGTGGCTTCAAAAGTCGTTTGGATAACTAGGCCGTGGCGAATGTCAACCAACGTTTGTCTCATGGAGTTTAGCGTTAATGAAATCGCCTTAGGATTGGGGCCTCGAGATCGTTGCCAGTATTGAAAATAAAAAGAGTGGGCGCTTCGCGCAAATAAACAATCACTTATTTGTGAGGTGAGATAAGTGGGGATGTTAGTTAGAAAGGCTCGGAGTTCAGCCGAGCTTGGTGTTGCAATGGAGCGCGGCAGAGGACCCATCCGTATGGGAGGTAGGCCGTCCAAAAGTTGGCATGAGTCTTCAAGTCGTCGAAGCAAATCACCCCGAAAGAAAGGCAACGACCGTTGGTTTATCCTTCCTTGTCCTGGATCTTTGCCTTGACATTGTCAATGGTATCAGGGGAAGTTTTGGCAATGCACAAGTCATGGGCTTGGCACAGTTGGCTCAAGGCATCGCAACCGTGGACGACTTCCGGGCGACGGGAGTTGATTTGGCGCTGTCGCTTTACAATGCGTCTTTTTCCCTATTTTAGCTTTTGAGGTAAAATGGGTATTGTAATGCTTAAATGCGGGTTGCGTTTATGTAACAACTGTTTGATCAAATAAAAAGTTTTATTTCAAACATTTGCATCTTATTCTGAATTTTTTATATGCTTAGTTAAGCACCTTATTTCGGATGTTGGCGTGTTTTGTTTTGTTTTGTTTTGTTTTGTTCGTGCTGAAGGGTACTCCGAATCCGGAGACTTAATCGGCCCTAGGTGTCATACACCAAAGGGGGCTCCGAATCCGAGACTTAATGTGGCCAATCGTGATATCCACGAAGGGCGCTCCGAATCCGGAGACTTAATCGGCCCTAGGTGTCATGCACCAAAGGGGGCTCCGAATCTGGAGACTTAATCGGCCCTAAGTGTCATGCACCAAGGGGGGGCTTTGAATCGTCGACATGATGAGCGCATACAATGGGGTTTTGAGAAATGAATTGAGCGACGGAGAAAAATGGTTTTCATTGCAGAAGTGATATATATACAAGTATCCAAAGCCCACAGGTCGGGTCAATGATAGGGTTTTCATAAAATCTCTGCTTGTGCCGATTACGGGGAGCCACGGATTTCTTCAATGCCATGGGCTGTCGGGAAGCGCACAAGCTGATGATAAGTGCTTGGACGGCCTTCATAATATGTAACCAGGTTCGCTCCATGATGACATTATACGGTGAAGGGAGCTTTACGACCAGGAATTCTACTTCGACCGTTCTGGAGCCCGCTCGAACATGTAGTATGATCTTCCCTAATGGGTACTCAGGATTCGTATTAAAGCTGAACAATAGGTGAGGTGCCGGAGACAGATCTGACTCGTCGAAGCCGAGTTTGATGAAAGTTTTGTAATACATAACCTCTGAAGTACTCCCTGGGTCTATGAGAATGCGTTCAATGGTGAACCGATTTACGCGTAATTTGATGACCAACGAATCGATGTGGGAGGCTGTTGTGCCGCTAAGATCGGAGTCATTGAAAGTAATTGTCGGAGCTTCTCTGGGCCATTCGGTCGGAATACGTTGCTTTTGGGGGATTGGATGCGATTGAATTGTGTGCACGGTTGGGGATGCAGGCAGGCTATAGATTATATGGATCACGCCAAGTGGAGGTGAGTCCTGCCTCGAGGCTAGTGCCTTGATTGGCTTTCCCTTTCTCACGTACTATTGCAGTCGGCCGTCTTGCACCAGTTCTTCCAGGTGATCCTTTAATGCGTAACAACTCTCGGTTTCGTGGCTGTGATCTTTGTGATACTCGCACCGCCTATCCCTTCTTCGCGTGTCGGGTGGCCCCACCATCTTTGACGACCATTTGAAAAATGGCAGGTGTTGGACTTTGGTCATTATTGCAGTGATTGGTTCTAACAACTCTGTGTACTTCTTGTCGGCACGCCTCCAGCGCCTGCTGTCGACTTGCAGTTGTTCATTCGTCTGGTGGGAGCATTGATCGCTTGATCGGCGAGAGTCCCGCCTTTTGTCTCGTTTAGCGCATTTCCGTGGCTCAGGGCTCGGAGGTGGCACGGAACTTATTGGTTGAGCAATTTCAGGGGGGGTCGTTTTGTTGGACATTTGTCCAGCTTTTATTCTCAAGGCATCATCTTCCACTTTGCAATACTCTTCAACTTTCTTCATCAACGCCCAGACTGTTTCGGGGGGTCTTCTGGTCAGGGAACTACGAAGAGCACTGTCAGGATGTAGTCCCATTTTGAAGGCGGTGATGGCCATGGAGTTGTTGCAAGCGTCGTCGACGAGGTTGAAGCACTCCCAATAGCGCGCCGAATACGCTCTGAGCATTTCTCCTGACTGGATCTGCATAGCCCAGAGAGAGTCGGCCTGTTTCGGCTGTACCTCGTTGGTGATGAACCTGGCCCTGAAGGATTTCTGTAATTGATGGAAGCTTTTGATCGAAGCCGGCTCCAGCTTGTAATACCACCTGACAGCTAATGGCCCCAGGCTGCTGGGGAATATTCGGCACATGAGGGCTTCGTTGTCTGCATGCAATGTCATAGCCTACTTGTAGTGACGGATATGATCAGTGGGGTCTGATTTTCCCATCGTAAAGAGTGAATGACGGAGCTGTGAACTTCTTGGGCAGGGCCGCCCTTGCAATCCGTCGGACAAAAGGATCGTGCTGGTCCTCTTCGTCTGAACTGCTTCTTCTGCGCTTGTTCCTTGTATGTGGACTCTTTTCGGAGGAGCTGGAAGTTTCGGATCGTCCCTTCTTGTTGAGCTCCGTGGGTAATGAGTTAGAGTCGCTATCGGTATCCTTTGGTCGGGCTCGAGGTCGTTGTCCACCTGCCCTCGGAGGTCGTTCGGGATCTTGGCGCACGGCTTCTCTGGATTTTGCTACTTCCAGGGCCAAATCTTGACGGAGACGTTCATTTTCAGCGATCATGTTCTCTAGCCTTTGTTCATTCTGCTTTGCTTGTTCCATGATCGCTTGCATTGTCTCTTGCGCTGAAGTAGTTGGTGAGTCGAAGTTCAAGGCACGTCTTGCAGCGATTGTTTCCTTTCCGAGCATATTTGTTGGAGTGAGGTCATCTCTCTGTGCGGTCTCGTCAGTGGCTATCGGAGGATCTTCAGTCACGCCTGCCATGGATGTATTTGAGTATTCCCACAGATGGTGCCAATTGTGGAGAAGTGGTTTGGAAATACTCTTCAGATCCTGGGAGACGCTAGTGATCCTTAGCTAGTCACCTGAAAAGATACAAACACTCCAGTCGGGGGTGCCGGAATTAGCACTCCGACGGACAAGTCAGTTCAGACACTCAGGATAGCTTGTTTACTAAGTTAAGTGAAGTGATTCTTACATACCTTTCTCAATCCATTGTTCCTATATTTATACCTGTTCCTTTTGATCCTCGGGGCCAGGGCCTACTTTTTAATCATTGTCCTTTCTCTTATTTGGCTCTAAGGATCTACACTTATTCGGCACATATATTATATTCGGCTTCCCATTCTCGTAGGATACAGCCGATTAATATCAGTCTTCTAAGGTACGCACCTTCTGATTTTGCCATTATTCGGCTCCCACAGATGTTATTCAATATCAAATTAAGTGGCTGTAGACACCCCATTTTTTACCGTCCTCAAGACTTGGACGTCATCGTTTGAACACTCGATGATCATCCATGTTTGTGTTCGTTTTGAGTTCCCGGAGGTCTCGGTTGCGCGCCTTGCCTTAGGATCTCTCAACTTGACTGTTTTGTGCTTGGCTAGACCGAGGACTTGTGGTTTTTGCACCTGAGGGTAGGAAGTGGCTTGTTGGCCACCCCCCTTAACCCATCGGCCATGGCCTGAGGCCACCGGCCTTGCTTTCTTGCCATCGGCCAGGTGTATTGGCCGATCGGCATTATTTTTGGTCGGCCGACCGTTTGTTTGGTCAGTCGGCCATATTTTCTGGCCGGGACTTCTTTTTTTGCCTTTTTTAGGCATTGTGCATGCCAGCTGTGCCAGCTGGAGCACACAGACCTGTCCTCCATACACGTGTATGGAGGATTTGCACCCTTTGCACCCTTTTGCTTTAGCTTCTTATGGAAGCTTGAACCCTTTGCTCTAGCTTCCTCAAGAAGCTTGAACCTTTGTCTTAGCTTTCCCAAGAAGCTTGAACCTTTGTTCTAGCTTCTTGAGGAAGCTTGACCCCTTTGTCTTAGCTTCTCCAAGAAGCTTAGGCCCTTATTTTGTTCTATAAAAGAGGGCCTCCCTTCTCCTTTAGAGGGGTTGAGCAAATCAAAGATATATATCACATATATCACTCCCTCTCTATATCTTCCTCTCTCTCTCTCTCTCTACATTTGTGTGTGGAATAGTGTTCAAAAGTGTGTTTTGTTCTTATTTTTGCACTAAAGCACCTAGTGTTACACTATACCTGGGTTATTGAGGTGTTGAGAGGTTGTTCTTGGAGTTTTAAGTTGGTTTTGATCAGAAGGAGGGGGCTGGAGTTGCTGTTCTTGAAGTGTTCTCCAAGGGTGAGCACTATTGCTTTATATTCCCTATTTTTACACTAGCTTTTAGCCTATCTTGCATGCTGTTTTGAGCTTAGTGTATAACTGATAAAAGTTCTGTATTTTCATGCTTAAGATGTTTGTTTAAGGTCATTTTGGTGTTGGGGGTCGTCCTCCCCCTCTTAGGCCTTGTTTGGCCTCTTTTTGTGCCTTCTTTGTTAAGCTTTGGAACTTTCGTGTATTGGCCTTCTCACCACTGAAATCCAGAGGATTTTCAGTGGTGGTGAAGTGGTTTTGAGGTCTTGTATAGGGGAGGGACACCCCTCTCCCTTTGTGTCTCACATGCTTGTGTTTTTGGCTCATAAGGGTAGCATGCATGCTTAGTCGATTTTGGCTCCATCTCAGTGGGTATTCAGTGATATTTGGTCATGGTTTACCTCTGTTTTAGGTTGGTTTGTTGACCCCTTGCATGCACCATACACTTGCCTTGCATTCCTCTATTTTGCTTAGAAATGCATCATGCATTTAGACCACCACGCTTGCATGTTTTGACTTAGCTTTGTGAAGTTTTTAGTCATGTTTTAACGTGTTTAAGTTCTGTTTGGTGTCAATTTGGTCATGCTTGCCATGCTTTATATAGCCTCTTTGCATTCTAGCTTGTTGGCTTCGGGTGTGTGAGTCATTAGCATGCTTCATTTGAGCTATTTCAGTGATTTGGCATCACTTGTCATCATATTTCAGTCCATGTTTCATGGCCACACACTTGCTTTTATCACCTATTCTATAGTTTGGAGAGTTGTTGTTTCATGCTCCTTATTTGGACCATTGCATGTGCCTCCATGATTTGGTCTTTGGAAGACCTTCTCATTGGGTTTCGGGGTTTGTTTTGGTGTATTATAACTCTGATTTTATTTGCCTAAGTCATGCCATGTTCGGTTGTAAGAGGTGTAGTGCATTTGCCCTTTTGGGCCTTGTATGCGTTTTGTTTTGTGCCCTTCTTTACAGCATGTTTTGGCTTTGTTCCATATGAGTTTTAGCTTCATTTTGGTCTACCTCGGGACTGTTTTGAGTCACTTTGACCATTTGGGGCTTGGTTGACATAGTCATGGTTCAAGTCTCGTAGCTACTTTGAGCTTTAACTCCATTAACATGCCATGTTTGCATTGTGTAGTCGATTTGGCATCATTCTTCATATGATTTCAGAGTTTATTGTAATGCCATATCCTCATATTTATCACATCTCGCTCATGTTTGAAGGTCGTGCATTGTGGCCTAATTGATGGACCAACATGTGTGCATGTTTATCTCGCATTTTGGTGCCTTATTTTTGGTATTTTAGCCACTGTTTTGGGATTGGCTGAGGTCCTCCCATTTCGGTTTAAGTCCATCCTTGTACATAGCTGCATGTTTGGTATGTTGCATCATGTTGCATCTCGTTATATGCTTGCATTATATCATGTTTGCATGTTCTTGTTACATTAGCTTAGCTCACATGTTAGATCGCATTGCATTGCATCTTGCATGCTTAGCACATTGTACATTTGCATGTGTAGGCTGCATTGCATTTGGCATGCTTTGCTAACTTAGCCTCATATTGCATACTTGAGCCATTTTGCATATTTGAGCCATATTGCATATTTGAGCCATATCGCATACATGCATTGCATTATGTTTGGTTTGGGGTGTCAAACCAAACACGAGGAATGAGGTGTGTTCGTACTTAAAGTGACGAAACACGTCTCAATCCTCGGTCGCCGACACTCTTGATCTCAACATGATAGAGTGTGTAGCATTCATTTGTTTTGTTGCATTCATTTATATTGATTTGCAAACTTGGTACCTTTGGCCACCATGCATCGAAATGCGTGATTGATGGCCCGAGGACCGAGGGCCATACTCCTTTGAGTTCATTACATGATAGGGAGAGTGGCTATGCACACATTATCTTGAAAATGCTTTGCCATGCACTGTTTGTCCTCTGCTGCAGCAAAACCAGTGCTCTGCAGGAAGAAATGGCCGGTCGGCCACTTTTAGTACCGGCCGGCTACCAAAGTCTAGCCGGTGGTCCCACTTTTGGTCGATAACTGTATTCCAGTGGCCGGTGGACTTTCATTATGGCTGGTGACATCCCACAGTGCTATAGGAGTGTTCCAGAAGCATCACAAGTATTTTCACAGTTCTCAGAGGTGCAGAACAGTGCAAACAGAGGCAACAGTGGCATGGTGACGGGTTTCCAAGCGAGGCGAATCGAGCATACATCATCCAAGCATTCCGAGGCGAGGCTGCAGCGGCCTCCCTTTGTAACTAATTTGTCAATTAATTTAGGGTTTTGTAATATTTAATTAGCTAGAGTAGTTAATTATTTATTCGGTCTGTAATTATTTATTCGGATCCTCCGAGAGAGGGCAATGTTGTAAATAAGTGTGTGTGCGTGTGTGAATGTCTTCCAACCCCACGTCTTTCCCCCTTTTATTTACCAGCTTATGATGGTTAGTTTTAGGGCATGTTTCAATTAGCATACTTATGCTCGCATGTTTGCATTTATTCATCTGTATTGCATGCACCGGGCTCGGCGCATCATACTAACTGCATTGTATTTCAATTTTGAGTTGAATACATGTTATCTGTAGCATCTCATATGCCATCTTAGAATAGCCGAGCCTATTGTAGTTGCATTTTTGCATGCGTTGCATTAGGCATTTCAGCATAGTTAGGATTCATGCATGTTTTCTAATTAGCTTCTTTCTTTGGCTTGGAGTACTCAGTAAGTGTTTATGCTTTAGCATCCTTGCATGTGTGTGAGTGACTGCCATGATAGCATGCTTACCATGAGCCTAAGTGCTTATGTGATATAACTGCCTGAATGCCTGTGGGTGAAGGTTGGATTATTTGAATTGGAACAATTCATTGATTGCGAGTTTTAAGCCCACTTGAGAGTGGCAAATCACCATGTTTTCTAAGCTCACTTGAGGGTGGCAAAATCCGCATTTTAGCCTACTTGCGAGTAGCAAACTACTTTCAAAAACAAACACGAAATGTTTTGTTCCAACTCAGGCAATCCAGTCTATACTTGTATGCTGTGCGCATTACATAGTAATTCTAGGCTAATAACCGGAATAAGAACACATAATGTTTTCAAAACTTGATATCATGGTTAGTAGAGGCCGATCTTTGATCGGGCGAGCGGGGGTGCTCACGAAGTGACCTTCCCCAATCGTACCCAAGTTCCCGAGCCGAGGCAACTTTGGTGATGACGGACACGTGGCCTTAGGCACGAGTCAAGGTTTCCTAAATTCTCCCAAAATAAATATTTAGGTGGCGACTCTGTATCTGGCAAATCAGTCCATGTTTGGCACTTCTTTCAAAAAATCTATTTTCAAAAACGATTTGTCGGATTTGGACTCTTTGATGATTCATTGGTCTTGCATTGCACTCTACGAGATTAGATACAGGACCGTGACATTGAGTCCTGAACTGTAGTGAGCCCAATAAACAAAACGGGATTCCCTCCCGGGACATTCGGGGACGTCTACAGTGGCACACCCATGAACAATAATATTCCAATCACAGTGAAGCGAAAACCAATGGACCACGAAGGGTCAAACCAATGGACCACGAAGGATCTAACACTAGAGATCTCTGTGTTGCAAATAATCTAATAGCCATGGTATTGTTACCCCAAGGCAAGGGCCTACAACCAATAGTTGTGGTATTGTTACCCCCAGGCAAGGGCCTACAACCAATAGCCGTGGTATTGTTACCCCCAGGCAAGGGCCTATGCTCAATGGATGCCATAAATACATTTTGAAAATGAACTTCCTTCATCATTACAAAATAACTTTTCGATAAACCATTCAATCAATCGCATGTTGATTCCAGGAACAATAACAGTTTCAAAAATAATATTACTTGAACATATCTTTATAAAGTTACTACTCACGGTGGTTTGAGTTGTCACTAAGCCTCGGACGTCCACCTAAACAAAACACATAACAGAAGCACAATTGAAGCGCCAATTCATTTTAATTCAATTCTTCTCATGTGTTTCTAACTTATTCTATGATTATATGAGTCCAAATGGTGCCTAAGAACACTTGGAGTGGTATGATGATGCAAAATATGCACTTAAAAGAGTTCCTCAAAATTTGCTGAAAACAGGGTCTCCGCTAGAGCACAACTTCCTTCACTCGAGCGGGGGCTCAAAAACAAAGGTGGTCGCTTGAGCGGTCTGCAAACTTGGCCAAAGTACAGGTTGCATGAAATTCCCGCTCGACGGTCACTCGAACGGAAGATTGAGTAAAAAGGGTCCTCGCTCGAGTGTAACTTTTGTCGCTCGAGCGGACTGTAAAATTTTGCAAAACTTCTGGGAGCTTGATTTTCACGCCTGAGCAGACACGACGAATTTTGGAATTTCCAGAACTGTGTTTGAGCTTCAAATTGATATTCAAAGGTCCAAAACTTGTGTTTTTGGTACAAAAACTTGGAAAAACATTGTATAACATGAAAATACTTCCAATTTGAAACCATTCATTCAAAATCATGCCAAATTTGAGCTTATACTATCAAGTTAAAACCATGCATGTTATGGATTGAGTCCTCTTCATGTTAAAACACACAAAGTGATATGAAATGCATGAATCCATGGATGATCTTTAAGTTCATGCCTCCTAAGCTTCATGCATGTATGAATTTCAAGAAATCTTAACTCAAAAATGAAAAATTAGGCATACATGTGCATAATTCAACTCAAATTCATCATATTCATGGTAATTCATGCTCAACCTACTCAAATTCAAGCAAATGATCCTATAACTCCACGCACATAGTTTCTACATGACTCAAAGAATTTAAGATGAATCTCATACCTAACGTGTGAATTTAACTGTTGGCCTAGCTCAATTAACCAAAATTCTAGCAATTCTCTTCAAATCTCCTCTTCCTCTCTCTAAAGTGTTGAGTTCTCTTCTTTGTTTCTCAAATTCTCAGCTCAAAAGTGTATATATGTGAACTCAAGGCTTAATTAGAGCCTTATATATGATGTAATTGTGATATCCCTGTTCCGCAATATGTTAATTAGTCCTTAATATGAGCATGATTATGTGTCTAATATGATTTTTGTGTGCCATTATGTGAAAATATGTGGTTTTGAATTTCTATCTGTTCACCGTAGGAATATCTGTTTGATTATCTGCTTTGGAAATTAAATCGAAGGCCTTATCGGCCACAGAAACCGAAATTGGTCACGCCATTGTGATTGGCATAATTTTTAGAGCCTATGGTGAAATTTAATTGAAAAATTGATTCGGATCAGAATAATTAGATTCAGAATGATCAATTCAGTGCTTCATTATCTAATATTAAAATAATGACTTAGTGGGGACTTCTGTAGAAAGGCACTATACATTTAATCCTTACACTTGAGTTCAAAATCTAATTTTTGGTGCCTTGAGAGAGAGAGAAGGCCGGCCATAGAGATAGAAGGGAGAGACTTGTGCAATTTTTTTGACTCAAGCTTGGGAATTTGAAGATTTAACTCTAGATTTGACCAAATTAGAAGAATTGAGCCTCTAGGCAAGCATTGATCTTGAATTTGTAAGTTTGAATTTGTGATCTTGTAAGTTCAAGGTTTGTTTGTGATCAAGAGCATGGTTTGAGTTGGTTTTGTTGAAATTGAGGCTTGATATGTGCATGCATGTGAAGAACTCCTATGGAATCACAAAATTCTAGCATGTAATTTGTGAATTATGAAAGATTGGAAGTGTAATCCCACATGCAAGCATGTTTTTGTTGAGTTTCATGGGAATGAGCACTAATTGCATCATTAGAAGTGAAAATGAAAGTCAAAATGGGCATGCATGTTGTTTATTAAAAATGGAAACCTTGAATGCATGAGTTTGAGTTAATTTGGGGCATGCATGTGATCAATTTGTGAAATTGAGCTCCATGTTGATGTATTTTAGTGTTGGTACCATGTTAGTACAAGTATCTGTGAAATTGGAGCCATAATATGCAAGAAATGTGGTTGAAATGTCGAATTTGAACTCAGAAACCATTCTGGAAAACCTAGAATTTGTGATGTCCGCTCGAGCAAGGGAACCGCCGCTCGAGCGGGGAATTCATGCTCCCAGTATTTTTTTGCAGGCATGGGTCCGCTCGAGCGAGGAAGTCCATGCTCGAGCGGGGAGCTATGTAGACAGGCATTCCGCTCGAGCGCCCAAGTTCACGCTCGAGCATGAATTTGATGCAACTAGCACTTTTGCAGACCAATTGGGTCCGCTCGAGCGGGGAAGTCCACGCTCGAGCGGGGACCCTGTTTTCCAAAATTTTGTATGCTCGTTTTGTGTTTCATTTTCCGTTCTCGTTCACTTGCAAGCACTCTTAGGCATGCATTGAGCATTGTAATTGAGTTAAAAAGATATGAATAATGCCTAAAGAGGAAAATGTGAATTTAAGAACGGATTGAATTATTGGTAACCCTTTTGTGTTCATGGACTGTGTAGGGTCGAGCTCCAAGGCAAACCAACCAACCGATCACTATGAGTAATATCTTATCAGAGATATCTGAAATATATTGTTGTCCATTTGCTTACTTCTATGTAAGTTTTATTAATTTGTCGATTTGATTGGTGGACAACGTTTTGACATAAATGAATGGGCCGAAGGCCGTTTTGACATGAATGAATGGGCTGAAGGCCGTTTTGACATGAATGAATGGGCCAGAGGCCGTTTTGGCATGAATGAATGGGCCGAAGGCCGTTTTGACATGAATGAATGGGCCAGAGGCCGTTTTGACATGAATGAATGGGTCAGAGGCCGTTTTGACATGAATGAATGAGCCAGAGACTGTTTTGACACGAATGAAAGTCTGAATGGGCCAAAGGCCAGTTTGTTATGGAAAGATAAATGGGCCAAAGGCCAGTATGTTTGGAACCACAGTCACTTGACCTAAATTATGTATATATATGTTAAATGGAAATATGAATTGGGCGCAAGGCCGTTTGGAGCATGTTGTTCTGCATATCGTTTGTATAACTTCTGTATTTGATATTATTCACTAGGCTATCACTCATGCTCATTCATGTGTTTGTAGGTGAGCCCAGAGAAGTCCAAACCCAGCCCCAGTGAAGTCTATGTGGAACAACAAAGGTTTTGGAAAGTTAGCCCTTGTGTCTCACGCACGAGACCCGCCTTCGCCTTTTTGTTATTTTGTTCTATGTTGTCATGTTGGCGAAGTTTCTGAATATGTCTATATATAGTTTTCATGGGTTGACTTAGTTTTGGATGATCCTGTTTGTACAGAATTTATGCTACTGTATTTCTGTTGTGAGTTATTAATGTCTATACGTATGGTTTGTTTTGATGTGCCATGTAAGCACAGCTTTATGGACAAAGTTTTAAATTTTGCTTCTGTTTGGCCCCTTTACTCTGATGAGTTATGTCTGTTTTGGTTTGAGGCCGTAGGTAATCTCAGGATTACTGGCCGGTTATGGCCTTAACCCATAGGGGCGGGTTCGGGTCATGACAGTAATTAAGTTAGCCTAGTCAAGTATGATTAAGGCTAATTAACTAGGCTTAATCAAACTAATTCAATCAATTTATTCTAATTATTTTTATCCAAATCAAATTTCAATTAAAGTTGCCATAAAATCCTAAATATTCTAATTAGCCTATTGGGCTAGTCAATTTCAGTTTCCGAAGTCGTCCAGGCTCTCAATTTCTAACTATAAGTTGTCAATTCGAACAGATATTCCATGTAATAATAGATAATTACGAAATTAAGCATGTAATCACATAAGTAAACACACAATCATGCAATTAGGCTCATTAAAATAACATAATATACTAGTTTGAAGATTGGGGTCATCACACGAATGGTCACGGTATCTCACACTCAGGTCGGGATACACAATCAAGCCTTTTTCTACTTTCCCATCAGAAATCTTCTCCCAGAGGGATTCTACCTCAAGGTCACGTCTCTGTGCTTCTATCACTCGGTTCACAAGTGTGGGTTGTGCAACTACTAAAAATAAGCTTGAAGACTCAACAGACTCGCCCAGATACAAGTCAAATTCCCCAAGAGCACCCAACATCTCCCATTCTTGGATGGTAATACAAGCTACACTACTAATTGATTTCCTACTCAAAGCATCGGCCACAACGTTGGACTTCCCTGGATGATAATGCAACTCAAAATCATAATCCTCTATGAACTCCATCTACCTTCTCTGGTTCAATTTTAAATCCTTCTGTGTGAACAAATATTTCAGACACTTGTGATCAGAAAACAATTCAAATCTTTCACCATACAGGTAGTGCCTCCAAATCTCTAAGGCAAATATCACCACTGCTAACTCTAGGTCATGGATAGGATAGTTCTTCTCATTTGTCTTCAACTACCATGAGCCATAGGCTACTACCTTCCCCTCTTGTATCAAAACGCAACCTACACCTTCTCGTGAGGCATCACAATATACCGAATAGCCCAAACCCCTCTCCGAAATAATCAAGACTGGAGCAGTGGTAAGTCTAACCTTAAGTTCTTGAAATGACTTCTCACAGGTTTCATTCCACAAAAACTTAACTCCCTTCCTCGTCATTCTAGTTAACAGTGAAGACAACCTAGAAAAATCCTTCATAAACCTACGATAATACCCCGGCCAACCCAAGAAAACTACGAATTTCAAAAGCATTTTTTGATTGTGCTCAATCTTGCACTGCCTCTATCTTGGATGAATCTATAGTCACCCATTTCCTGAATACCATATGGCCTAAGAATTTAACTTTCCTTAGCTAGAACTCACACTTCCCAAACTTAGCATACAGTTTATGGGCTCTAAGCAACTCAAGCAACCACTCATAAGTGTTCCTCGTGCTCTTCCTCAGAGGGTGAATAAATCAAGATGTCGTCCACAAAGACGACCACAAAACGGTCTAGGAACTCACAGAAGATTCGATTCATCAAATCCATAAACACAACTGGAGCTTTGGTTAGCCTAAAAGGCATCACTAGAAACTCATAATGGCCATACCACGTACGGAATGTCGTCTTTGGGATATCCTCCTCTCTCACCCTCAACTGATGATAACCCGATCTCAGGTCTATCTTAGAGAAACAATAAGACCCCTTCAACTGATCAAACAGATCATCTATACGAGGCATTGGGTACTTGTTCTTAACTGTTACTCGGTTCAACTTTCGGTAATCTATACAAAGTCGCAACACTCCATCTTTCTTCTTAGTAAAGAGAGCCGGCGCTCTCTAAGGCAAAGTACTAGGGCGGATAAAACCTTTATCTAACAATTCCTGGAGTTGAATCTTCAATTACTCAAATCAGCAAGGGCAAATCTATATGGTGCCATAGAAATCAGTGTCGTGCCAGGCACTAAATCAATAGAGAACTCGATCTCTCGGTGAGGCGGTAAACTAATAAGATCCTCGAAAAAGACATCGAGGTATTCACAAAACCCCTTGGCAACTCAACCCGGACTTCATCACACTCACTATTCAAGAAACTAGCAAGGAGGGAACTAAGTTCGCTCTGCCCACGTAGATCATATACCGGTGATAAGGCTCTATCCACCCGGTCCCCCAAGAAATAAAAACAATCACTGCTCAAGGTACATACAGTAACCTTCTGACAATAGCAATCTATAACAGCTTGGTATGACGATAACCAGTCCATACCCAAAATAACATCAAAACTAGACATGTCAATCATATTAAATGCAAATAGAAGTCGATGACCGGCAACCTCTATGTCATACCCCGACATCCCTATCTCAAAATAACCTTACCACCAATGGGTGACTTTACAAAAATAGGGGATGCTAACCGTGCCAACTCCAACCTCAAAATTGATGCAAATGCAGATGAAATAAATGAATGGGATGCACCCGTATCAATCAGCACATTAGCAACTGAATTGCAGAACAAGAAGGTACCTCTCACTACTGAAGGTGCTGGTACTAGATCCGGCACGGTAACAGCATACACACGCCCTGTAGGCCTCTGATATACCTGCTAACCTCTGGGAGCATAGGACTGATACACCGATTGAGCCAAAGAGGCTCCCTAATTGGCCCTTAAGGCCTGTGTTGGCTGTGCTGGCTCGTGGCTCTATGTCTCTTTCGAACCAGATGCACCAGGTGTGCCACCCAACTGTGGGCAAAACCTCCTCATGTTGCCCGCCTGTCCACACTGATAACAAGTGAGCGGTTGGCCACTCCCCTGACTCTGGGTTTGAGAACGAACCGAAGACGATGCTGCTTGCTGCCCTCCTCCTCTCTTTGGGCAAGCTGGAGACTTGTGGCCCAACTGACCACATTTGAAGCAAGTGATGTCTCCTTGACCACCTCTCCCAAACCCTGAACTGTACTAGAAAAGTGAATGTCAACTAAACTCCCTGGGACGATTAAGGGTTAGAACCCTTCTGCCTCTTACTATCCCCTTGCACATCTTGACTCCTCCTGGAGCCCCTCATCATCTCTTCCTCCATCTACATTACGGTCTCTAGATGAACCGCCGCCTCCACAAGGCATCCTTACTCCCTAATCATCGACCCAGACACTTTAAACATAAGTCCAGTCCTCAAATGCTTCTCAAACTCCAGACAACGGCGCTGCTCGATCGCCACTAACTCCGGTGCAAACCTTGACAAACTGGTGAATGTGGCCTCAAATTCGACCACTGGTGTGTTCAACTGCACCAACTTAGAAAACTGGTCTCTCAACTTCTCCATATCTGTGGGAGCTAAAAACTTGTCCTGGAAGGCGTTGATGAATGTCTCCCAAGTCACCCTTATGTGCCCACGCGATACTTCTACCATTGACCCGCATCCCCTTTCAGCTGGAAAGATACCAAGGTCACCCTTAGCTGGTCGTCCTCGATGCCAAGCATCTCAAACGTCTTCACTATTTGTTCTAGCCACTCATCTTCCTTCAGTGGCTCCTTGGGATCACCCAAAAACTCGTCTGTATTCGACCGGAAAAACTCTCTTTAGAAAAGATGGCCCTGCTTCAGCTAGTTGGGCCTGGACTTGATTCTCAGCCCTGAGAATGTCCATGGATTCCCGCAATGCTCCTACCATTTCGTGGGCTACGGCACCTATAGCCTACTGACCAACCAGTTCGGCGATATTAGCCTAACCAACTCCCTCCTCTTGTACAGGAATATCATCCAATATGGGCACCTCGTGCCTTCTAGGCCTACCACGCCTACCACCACTACATCACGTCATCTTAATAAAGGTAACATAAGAAGTTATCATATTCAAAAATGTGCCGAAGCTAACTCATTCGTGTCCTAATGCGTTGGACAATAGTAATTCACTCCATACAAGCATATAGTCACATAAACACATACGAATTTCCTTTCTAGATAATGACCGTCCCGCGACATTACTAGAGTTCTAGTTAGAAACATCAGTGATTAAGCGCTCTTCTAATAGGACTTCCAGAAACCCATAGACCCAATCAATATCTTAGTAATTAAATCCCATACCCATATAATCATATAACCATGTTATCACATAAGCATACAATACATACTAATGTTTCCACCAAGCGAGACAAACCCATTGTGGTACTAACCACTTCCCATGTACCCAAAGTATTCAAACCTGGTACGCTCTGACCAAGTTGTAACGCCCCCTAAAAAAATACAATAAATCCAACTCATAAGCGAAAGAACAATAGAAATAAAATACTTTCATTCATCAGAGTTCATTTATCAAAGCTAACACATGCGATATACATTCACAAATATTCATCCTGAATCTACAGCATGTGTTACAATGATAAGAGAATTAAAATTGAACAACTAGTCATATGCCCTATAGGCTTACATCTTTCCAAGTCGTTGCTTGGTTACACAAAAGTGAGCCTAGCTCAACACAACAAAAGCCCCTGGCTATACAAGAATATAACAAAAGGTAAAGAAGCTCTTGCTTCCCAAATCTCCCCAAACTACTGTCTCGGTGAAAGCATGTCTCCACTACCTGAAAATGGTTTCCAAGTAGGGTGAGCCAAAGCCCAGGAGAAACATACTAACACAATATATAAGAATTAGCAAGATATAAGTATGATGCACATATTCATTGTCCTACGACAAAATCTTTATAACTCTTTCCAAAACCATATTATGCCAAACTTACATCTTAATTCATTCATTTTGGTTCAATAGATACATCCACTGCATTTAACCCATCAACAGAGGTTACACCTCATAGGTTTCCAACAGATAAAGTTACCATACAAATACATTCACTTCTATTTGCCATTTTACAAAAATTTCCTTCGTGGGAATCAGCACCCATGTATGCAAATGGTTTCCAGGAATTTCACCTTGGACACACAGGCCAACTTAGTTCAATAGAGTCTATTCCCTTTCTTCTCCTCAAAACATGGAGCACATCCCCTTTCTCCTCCCAAATACCATGTATATACAATGTATATCATTCATAATCATGTTCAATGATAATGCTTAAGGGATTAGTTTCAATTCGCCTAATCCACATGCAATGTCTACAACAGTCATGACTATCCTCCACGATAGTCCAACGCAGATATTTCTAAACAAATATACAATCTCTATAACAAATAAATCATCAAATTTTCATAAGTGAGTGATTAAACAAATCCAACAACACCATTCATCTATACCTTCCCTCAATTTTACATTTTCCATACCAATTTCATTATTTATACAAAATAATCATTCAAGACATTTTAAGGTAAAGCTTCCCATTTTCCAAATATTAACCCAAAGGCCAAATCAGCTATTTTAACACAAGATAGCCTCATATCCAAACCCCATAATCATTTATATAACACCCACATAGAGACCTCTCTTTTCAAACTTGAACCCAAACCCTAGGTTTGCTCAAAACATCCCTAAATCTCATCATTTGCACACAACCACCTATAACCAAGTTAAAACTCATATTAAGGTGTAGAGAGTCCCTACCTCAAGAAGAGAAGACGAGCAAAACAAGGTTGAAACTCCAAAGATACCGAAACCCACTTTTGTTCGAATGGAAAGAGAGCCCACGACATACTCTACCTTTTTATCAAAGGCACTAGGGTGAAGAACCCAATGGATCTAGGTGTAATAGAAGAGAGAAAGTGAGTTTTAGAGAGAGAAACTCAAGATCTAAGGTTTTAGAGAGTTTTAGAGAGAGAGAGGAATGAAAAAGTGATGAAAAATGTCATCTCCACGGACTGTATACACGTAATCCACTCGAGTGTGGAAAGTGACGCTCTAGCGTCAGACACAAAGTTCCGCTCGAGCGTAAGAAGTGACGCTCGAGCGTCGAATACACACTTTTAGAAGTTTTACAGACGAAGGACATCGCTCGAGCGCAAGATTTGACACTCAAGCGTCCACCCGCTCAAGCGTAGGAAACGCCGCTCGAGCATAGAATGCACTCTTCCAGTATTTGTAGGTCTGCAAAAATACTGAGAGTTTGCAAATCCCACTCGAGCGGGAGAATAGCCGCTCGAGCAAAGGAACAAAATTTATAAAGCCCGCTCGAGCGCAAGAATGTCCGCTCGAGCGGAGGAGTAAAATTCTAGGCAACATAGGTTTGGAAAAACAAGCAACCAACCTGTTTCAAACACACAACTATAATCCAAATGACCAATCCAAGGAACAACAAGGGGAAAAGAGATGAGCAACAACTTTGAACCATAAAACTCGAGTCCGGAACATAATAAAATATTGGATCAAAACTAGAGTCGCTATAGGCTTTAACTGTATTGAGCTAGGATCACTTTTGTTGTAACTAAGCAATGACTTAGAAAAGTGTAAGCCTATAGGGCATATGATTACCTGTTTAGTTTTTAGTTCTCTTATCATTATAACACATGCTGTAGATTGATGATGAACATTTGTGAATGTATATTGCAAGTGTTATCTTTCGTATACGAACTTTGATGCTTATGGGTTGTATTTATTGTATTAGTTTTTGGGGTGTTATAAGAGAGAAGCAGTTTGCTCCAACCAACATATTTGTCAGATTTTTTATATTTACAAAAGCGCAAAGCATATATAAGTTGCAGTCAAACTGCACCAGACAATTCCAATATAAATCTAAACCTCTGTATCACATTTATATTAATATAAATTTAAACCTCTGTACCACATTCATACTTCAGACAATCCCAATATACATCCAAACCACGTAACATACTTATAATTCAGTCGATTCATAAATCCCAACAACACTTAATTTACAAGTACAGCAGTCTAAGTCAAAATCCAAACTTAATTTACACTTAATATTTAAACAACAAAAGAAGAAGTCAAATCCAATCCAATACTATTATTACAATGGCGCAGTACAGCTTTTCCCGAAGTTCTCTAATCTCTACCATTTGTTTACTTTCTTTCCTACACTTTGTAACCATCTCTTTCAGCTTACCATTGGATACAATCAATTCGTTGACCAAATGCTTGATATTATAATTTTCGTCGCTTTCCTCCGTTACCATCTTCAACCATTGACACTGCTTATGTAAAGGCATCCACCACTCAAAGAAGCTGTATCCATTGGTGTTGTTGAAAGGGCAAGCAAAGTATATCATCCCTGGATTTTCCTTTGACTCTAAAATCTTGAATGCTGCTCTCACCCCGCAACGACATTTTCGATTTTTAAACTGAATTTTACTAGTATCACTCATAGATGCATTTGATGTTGACATTTTTTTACCTGAAATAACAACATATTATAAAGGTGAGATCAAATTAGCCTTCTTCACCCATGTTTATATTCAATCAGATAACTTGCTAATCAACAACAGATTCAATATGCCTATTGAGTTATGTATTGCTTACATGGTAGGTAGTTAAATGTTGGGGGAAAATATATATAATTGCCTATTTCAATTAGCTGCAAACTAAAGACAACTCACATTTAGTTTAGAAATATAGCTCATTTTATCATTTTTCTAAGAAAAAAAAAATGTGTTTAACGTCTAGGGGAAATCCATATAATTGATTCTTCAATAACATTTAGTTTCGTTTGGGTTATTTATAATATATATGTTACATGCATCAAACATGGCAATAGTGCAATAACATTTAGACAAGAACAACAATGGATCATTCAAGTATTGCACATATCTAAACAAGAACGACAATGGATCATTCAAGTACTAAACATATCTAGACAAGAACGACAATGGAACAACCATAGTGCAATGACATTTAGTTTGGTCTGACAATAGTGCAATAGTGCAACAATGGAACAACAATAGTGCAATAGTTTAGACAAGAACAACAATAGATCATTCAAGTACTGCACATATCTAGACAAGAACAACAATAGTGCAATAACATTTAGTTTGGTCTGACAATATTGCAATAGTGCAACAATGGAACAACAACAGTGCAATAGTGCAACAATAGATCATTCAAGTATTGTACATATCTCCACTGTAAACACACTGTGAAACAAAAATAAATAAATAAATAAATAAAATAAAAAATTAAGTCTTGATCAATAAGTAAACAAATGTAACGATATATGCATTAAACAAAATATATTCCATAAGCTCCATTGTAAACACACTGTAAAACAAAAAAATAAATAAATAACATAAAAAATTATAAATCTCACTGTAAAATAAATAAATAAATTAGTATCTCTGAATGAACATGGAAGAAATCATGTAAAAAGTCTCAAATCGGCTCCACTAAGAATAAATTTGAAATAAATCATGTAAAAAGTCCCAAATCAAAATCCTAAGAATAGATTTCAAATAAATCAGGTAATAATCTCTCAATCAACTAACAATCTCTCAATCAACGCATTAAACAATCTTATATTACCATTACCATTACCATTACCATTCGAAAAAAAAATCCTAATTTTTTGAATGAAAGCCCTAATATTTTTAGTTTGGAGGATGAATCTGTGGTTTTTTTCCTTCAATATGTTGGAGTATGACGTGGCAGCAGTGTGGTAGTGATGGCAGCGCATTGGGGATGGGACGGGACGGGGTGGACAGCAATGTCCTCCTTCTCTTCTCTCCTTCTCTCAACCCTTCTCTCTCTCTCTCTCTCTCTCTCTCTCTCTCTCTAATGCTTCACAGGAACGAACGTATTCGATGTTTTGAAATCTGAAATTTTTTTAATTTTTTTTTCTTTTCAAATTGCTCATCAAAACAACGTCATTTTGGTGAGGCTAAATCTCAACCCTTGGCAGCTGAGTGGGATATGTGTCGGCCATGAATGAATCACTATAGGAGATCAGTCTAGGAATACACTCTAGAGGATCTTAATGCAAGTGGAGGTGATGTGAGGAAAGACATAAACCTCTCAGGAGGTGTAGTCAACGAAAGAAAAATCCGTGTGCATGCCAATTTTAAGTACTTTTTTATTGGGAAATTTGACCGTAAACCCCTCTTAGCTTATTTTCTTGTTAAAAGGACAGAAAAAAATTTAGTACTTTCAAAAACCCCCTTATAATTATAAAATTCTCTACAATGGACAAAATTTGTTGTTTGAATATTTTATTTGACCATTATACCCTCTCTTTCTTTTATTTCTTTTACAGCTCTGTCTGTCGTCTGTCTCTCTCACTCTCTCTCTCTCTCTCTCTTCTCTCTCTCTCTCTCTCTCTCTCTCTCTTCACCAACTCGATAGTTGTTCATTGCCTCTACCATCTTCATCTTCATCGTCTATTAGCGTCGCTCATCCTCACCGTCAGATGGCAACCACCATTTTTACTGTTAAACCACCACCATCTCAGATCTGATACCTATGAACTCATATGTGAAATCAATAACTTTAGATCAGAGATTAAAAAAAAAAACTTAGATATGACAGAAAAATGAGAAATCGAGATATTGCAATGAAAAATTAAGAGTTTTTTTTATTTGTTTGTTCATAGATCTAAAAGTAAAATTTGACTTTGGTTCATTTGTCTAATATGTACTCTATTTTCGTAACAGTAAAATTTTACTCTGGTTAACAACATACTGATCTGCTTAATGACAGTAAAATTTTACTTTGAATTATAATAAACTTTACTCTGATTCAGAGTAAAATTTTACTCTCATACTTTTTTTTAATTACAGAGTAAAATTTTACTTTGAATCAGAGTAAAGCTTATTATAATTCAATGTGAAATTTTATTCTGAAACAAGCTGCAATGATGGCTTTACAGAAGAGTTTTGTGTCATGAACCAGAGTAAAATTTTACTGTTGAAAGAGCAGAGCATCATGAGAAGAAGAAAGAGAGATAGAGAGACAGTTAAAAAACAGAGGATCAAGAGAAGAAGAAGAACAAGAAGAGAGAGAGAGAGAGAGAGAGTGAGTGAGTGAAGGATCTCAGATTTGAGGTTTGCGAACCATCGCAAATCATCATTTTCCAGTGACAACAATTGTGAATGATCTTAGATTTGAAGTTATGGATGCAACAAATGATGATCGTGATAAAGATGGTAGAGAAAGAGTTCCATGGTGAGTGGCGGTGGTGCCGATGGAGGGCAGAGATGACTTCGATGAAAAGAATAGTGATAAGTACGAGATAGAGAGAAAAGAGATTGAGATGAGAGTGAGTGAGTACAAGTTGATACACACACACACACACACATGAGGGTATTTTAGTAAAATAATTAAGTTTTAAAAACTAGGGGGTTTTGAAAGGATCTATATAATTCTTGTCCTTTTGAAGGACAAGTTAGACACTACAGAGTCTATCACCAAATCCCCCTTTTTTATTTGAAGAAATTTTTTTTTTTTTTTAAATTCTAGAGTTTAAGTCACATAACAAATTAAATCCTAAATTTTTATTTGTTTTGATATAAACCCCAAACTTTTTATCTTGTACCAATTCTATCCATCAATCCAACTCTGTTTGGATAAGGTTGTTTGGGATGCACTACAAAAGTGTATTTATTTATCTTTTTTGGATCATGTCATCTCTTTATTTTTTTACACATCTTTTCGTAAAAAATTAAAAAATACACTTATTTAAGTCATCTCAAATAGCATAGCCATCACCATAGCCGACGACAATCACTTCCTCAGCCTACCCATCCTCTCACATTCTCTTCTTTCTCTCAATTACAATACTTCCTTTGTTTTACAAATCATTTTTTACTATCTCAAAATATTAATTCCTTTCAAAAATTAAGAAATAAAAATATATAATTTTATTTTTTTCCTTATTTTAAATTCATTAATAACGTAAAAATTATAATTATGACAATTGATATTTTAAAAAAATATTATCAAAAGGTAATTTTAAAAATTAATATTTTTAAAATATAATGATTGAACTATAAAAAAAATTAAATTTCTTTAAAAAATTATTATTTTAAGACAGAAAGAATATATACAAGATGAATGCATATTCCATCATCGCAATAACACCATCTTCTACACCATTTTTGAAAATGGCTCTCCATTGCACAACAAATCCTTGGTGGGGTTACTTGATGGATTTTTGTACAGTGGGTTTGGTAAGTTTATAGAATGAAATTATTCTAAATTATATATATATATATATATATATATATTTGTGTGTGTGTGTGTGTGTGTGTGTGTGTGTCGACACCCCATTTTTGGCCGCCCTTAAGACTTGGGCGCTACTGATTGATTATTCGATGGTGCAGGCTATGTTGTGCAAAGGTTCGATTTCTTCGACAATGAGAGAGTCAAATCCCAACCTTATACCCCATTTTTTGGACCAAAACTATTTTGACCAAAATGTTTTTTAAACCTTAAAACCCTCTCTTTCAAAATATTTTTGAAAAAGTTTCTATGATGTTCCGAGGCTCGCATTTTGTTAAATTTTGCACTTTTTGGTAAACTGAGCAAGGACAAAGTGGAAATAAATGAAAGAGAGGGGAACTTTTTGAAAAAATCTTTAAAACATCTTGTTAAGAGGTTTGGAGTTGAATAAAATTAGAGAGGAGGGAAGAAACCAAGTTGGAGAAGAAGTTGGGCATGAATCGTTAAGAGAGAGTTGAGCAGCCCTTGCTAAATCAGGTCTATCCTTTTGTATACTTGGATTTCAGCTATGAGGCCACCACCGTTGGAAATTGGACTTCCGAGGCTTCATTTTGCACTCAAGAATCTCCTAAAGCCGAGTTCGGATGAAGGAGATATGGTTGGTTGAAGTTGGGCATCCATCCGGTTAGGACCGAAACTGAGCAGTCTTCACTAAAAGAGGCATATCTTTTTTCACACTTATAATTTTGATGTGAAGATGCCACCATTGGAAAAAAGACTTCTGGGGCTTCATTTTAGGCTCAAGAATGACTTGCAAAGGAGTCCAAATGAATGAGATATGCCTGTTTGAGGTCGGAGACAGGAACCAGTTTTTGCTGTCGGCCACTGGTGGAGTGTGTCGGCCACAAATGGAGTTTTTCGGCCATAGGTCAGCCAAGAGTGAACCTTGTCGGCCACCAGTGGTGGTCGGTCAGCCACAAGTGTCTAGAAAGCTCAGATTTTGCAGATATTTCTCCTCCAGCTGTTCTACACTATGCCGGCTGTCCTGTATTCAGATATTTTCGACCTGAGGCTCTCTTTTTTCTATATATAGAGGCCATATCTCTCATATTGCATGGTTGGAAAGTTTGGGAGCCTCTCTCTCTACAATCACTCTCTCTCTATAATTCTCTCTCTCTCTCTAGATTTCTCTCTCTTGCCCTTTTGTGCATACAAGTACAGATACACTTCTCCTTTGCCTAGACATCCTTGATCAAAGCTTCTTATCTTTGGGCTGAGATTCCTTGGGATCTTATTTGAGCTTTAGAAGGTGATTTTAGCTTGATTTGGTGCCTCATTTGTGCCTAAAGTGTGTTGTGCTTCAAGAGATATAAGACTCACCTTTTAAACTTGTTTTGCATAACTTGTTTCACCATCTTTTTGTACTGTTTTGGCCTAGTTTTCAACTACAAAAACCTATGTTTTTCAGTCCTAAAAATGGCGATT
Source organism: Camellia japonica (assembly GCA_030407325.1). Classification (NCBI taxonomy): domain Eukaryota; kingdom Viridiplantae; phylum Streptophyta; class Magnoliopsida; order Ericales; family Theaceae; genus Camellia; species Camellia japonica. Next base: position 30,581,372 of record JAPPVO010000029.1, on the reverse strand, counting down.
TGAGCCTTTGTGAGTTAGGGGATTGTCCCCCATTTTGGCTCTGTGGTTTGTTAAGCTTTTTTGTGCCATCTTTCATCACCTTTAAATCAAACTTTTTGGCCCTTTTAACCACTAAAAATCAGAGTTATTTCAGTGGTAAAAATCAACTTTTGAAGTCCAAAATTTGAGGGGTTAGCCTCCCCTCCTTGTGTCTAGCTTTCATGCCTAGTTAGCTTCACATGGTAGCATGTTTTTGTAGCTTAACTTAGCTTAATTCAAGCATGTTTTAGGCTCTATTTTGGCATGTTTCAGCTCTATTTTGTGTTGGTTGGAACACTTGTGGCTTGCTTTGTATGCTTGTAATGCAATTGTGCTTAATAGTTTAGCTTGTGCTATGTTTTGGCCTTTTATTCTAGCTGTCTTTAGCTCACTTCAAGCATGTTTTGGGACTCCTTTTAGGCTGTCTTAGGACTGTTTTGAAGTGTTTGTACCTTTTGAGCTTTATATTGCATGCCTATAGTGTAATGGTCTTCACTAGCTCATTGTTTTAAAGCTTTAAGCATGATTTTCTTGAGTTGATTGCATGTTGTAATGTCTTTTTACATATAATTTCAGCATATATAGATCTGTCACATGCTCATTTGTTTCACTCTTTCATTGCTTTTGAGAGTTGCTCTTGATTCTTGTTTGTGAGCCTAGATAGCTTAACATGTGAGCATGTTTTTCTAGCATTTTGTACCTTACTCTCAGCATGTTTTTGCTACTTTTTTGACTGGTCTTAGCCCTGTTTTGAGCTGGTTTGGCCCTTTGAGGCTTGTATTGTGTGGTTGTAGTGTAATCTCCTTCACTAGCTTAATGTTTTAGGCTTTTAAACATGACTTGCATGAGCTGCTTGCATGGTTTAGTGTCATTTTGTATCCCATTTCAGCACTGAAATCTCTGCCATCTCCCTCTCTTCTTCACTCTTTCATTTTTTTTGAAAATGACTTTGAACCCTTTGTAGGCTTGAGTGTGAAATTGAGACACTTGTGCTTAATGGTTTTAATCATCTCTTGAGGGTTTCTACTAACCAACGGCATGAGGACTCTTTCATGCTCACGGCACTTGTGGTTTAAGCCTACTTTCAGTTAGAGGACTCTCACTTTGGACTTAATCAGTTAAAGGACTAATCGGTAATGTAAAATGAGTAAATAAAATTGGACAAGTAAAAGAGGCAAGTTAAGCATGTTGTGTTGCATTACATATGTTTGGATCGGACGTTAATCCAAACAAGGGGAAAATAGGACGTTTCATACTCAAAGTGATGAAACGTGTCATTTTTCTTGGTCACCGTCACCCTTGATCATGCATGATAGGGTGTTGGTTGTTTTGGTCTTGTTTGAGCACTCATTAAACTTGTACAAGCTTGGTTCTTTGGCCATCATGCATTGAAAATGCTTGGTTGATGGTTTAAGAACCAAGAGTTGCACTCCTTTGAGCTTATGTAATGATAAAGAGGGTAGCAGTACATACACTTCTTGAGAATACACTGTTTTACCTCTATTTGCTCTCTGTTGCAGCAAAAAAGAGAAGTCCAGGAAAGTAGTGGCCGACCGGCCACCTGTATCAGCCGACCGACCACCTTAAGTAGCCGACAGACACCATTGGTAGCCGACCGGCCAGAAATGGATTTTGCACCAGTGTGCTCCTGAGTTGGGACAGAAGCATTCTGGAAGTTGGCACAATTTTCAGAGATCAAACGAGTGCAAATAGAGGCATCCGATGGCAAGGCGGTGGATTTTCGAGAGGAAGCCAACCGAGCATGCATGCCTCCTTTGCCCTTGAGGCTATTTACTTGCTTTGTTGAAATTAATTAGTAATAGCTAATTCATTCATTCATTCATTCAAGTGTTGTAATTATTTAATTAGTTTAGATAGTTAATTAGTTTAATTGCTTTAATTAACTTAGCATAGCTAGTTATTCAATATTGGTTTGTAATAATTAGTTAACTAGAATAGTTAATTAGTTTTGTGTTGTAATAATTAGCTTAATTAGAGTAACTAGTTAGCTTATTTATTTGGACCCTCCTTCATGAGGGCGCAATGTTGTAATAAGTGTGTGTGTGTGTGTGCACGTCTTCCAACCCCACGTCTTTCTCCCTTTTATTTAACCGCTTTCGATGGTTAGCTTAGGGTCATATTTTGATTAGCATACCTTATGCTTACATGTTTGCATCATTCATTTGTCTTGCATGCACCGAGGCTGTGCATCATACAAACTACATTGCAAATTAAATACTTATTTGAATACGTGTTTCAAAGCATGTTATCAAATTGTATCATATGCCATATTAGTAGTCGAGTCTATTAATTGCATTATTGCATGTGTTGCATTAGACATCTTAACATAGTTAGGATCATGCATTTTTCTAACCAGTTTTTGTTTTGGCTTAGAGTACTTGGTAAGTTTTTATGTTTTAGCATGCTTGCATGAGTGTGATTGCCATATTTTTATCTTTCGCATGCTTTCCATGAGGCTCTTTGCTTAAATGATTAACTGCATAAATGCCTGTGGATGAAGGCTTTGTTGTTTGAATTGGAACAATTCGACGATTGTGAGTTTTAAGCCCACTTTGCGAAGTGGCAAATCATATTTTAAGCCTACCTAAGGTAGTAAATCCGCATTTTAGCCCAATTGAGAGTGGCAAATTCAAACCATTTTTGAAAACAAACATGAGTTAATTTGTTCCAAGTCTTGCGACTTAGTCTATATTTGATTGTGTGTGTATCACATAGTAAAGTTAGCTAATAACCGGATAAGAACACATGAGGTTTATAAAACAACATATTATGATAGTAAAGGCCGATCTTTGATCAGGCGAGCGGGGGTACTCATTTAAGGACCTTCCCCTCTCGTACCCAAGTTCTCGAGCCGAGACAACTTTGGTGATGACGGACACGTGGCCTTTGGAACGAGTCAAGGTTTCCTAAATTTTCCAAAAATAAAATATTTAAGTGGCGACTCTGTAATCTAGTAAAACAGTCCAGTTTTGACATTATTTGATTTAAAATCGATTTTCCAAAAATGATTTGCCGGATTGGACTCTTTGGTGTTTATCAGTTTCACATTGCACTTGTGAAACTAAATTCAGAACCGTGACAGGAGTCCGAACTGTAAGACCAATTCGAGCTCTCCGAAAGGAGACACGAAAAAGTCGGCCCACAATATGTTTATGTACATTCCATATATACTTTTTGTTTGGCTATCTTGCGACTAAAAAAAAGTCTAAAATAACAAAATAAAATAAATAAATTAATAAGACGAAATATCACATTTAAATTATAAACATTTTATTTTCTTTTTTTCATAAAAATTTTATTAAAAAAATTACCAAATAAATTTTTTAATTCAAGTTAAAACTCAAAAAGTCAAGACTAAAAAAAAATTTAGCAAACGACGACTTGAAAAATCCATTAAAACCCTTGTTGACATCCGAATCCCCCAGCAAAATAGCTTACAATTAATTCCCAAAGGCAATCAACCAGCACAAGTTGATAAGCTCTAAAAGCTGTCTACTGCAGCAGATTTAAATTCTTTTAGGTTCCAAAAGTTGAAGTGGAAGGCGAAGCCCATGATGGATGGAGAAGGGGAAAGGGAGATGAGAGAGGCGGTGAGTCTATCGCGTGTGCTCAAGATCACGCAAGTCAAGTCTTGATGATAATTGGTTCTGATGTCATGATATAGATGATTAATGAGTGGTTCTCATCAATCTTGAGTTAAAGTGTTAGTATATGATTATATTTCTTTTGCGGCATCAATTTAGTTGGGATTGTGGAAATTTCGTTAGGATGCTCAAAAAAATAGATGATTAATAATTGTCATGATATAGTGTAGAAAAGTTCAAAGGATTATTAAAAGAGTAAGTGCGGAAATGTCATATATACTGTAAAAAATATATTCAGTTAAATAAATTAACAGAAATAAATAGAGAGTTAGGATTGCCATCAAATTGAAGGATTGGGTTTACATTGAAACAATGAAAAACTTGGAGTTTAATTTGTTATGTGGCTTAAACTTTGGTATTTATTTATTTTGTAATTTACTCTTTTTATTTTTACATTTAAGCCATTGAAAATTGAGAGAATTGCTCTGACACAGTGTCAGATAAATATATTTATCAAAAAGTAAAAAATATTATAAATATTAATAATTAATATTATAATTTTTCTCATTAATTTGTATGTATATATTTGTCGGATACACTGTCAAGTTATTGTTCCTTAAAAATTAGTGTGCGACTGAAATTGATTTTGCATATGGACCTCTCCAAACATGAGTTGATTATTTGAGTTAATTTTTTGACTTTATAAAAGATGTATAGAAAAGTAAAGTTAATGATGTGATAAGCCAACTAAATTAGTATCAAAAAAATAAACTTAATCATTTATTATCTCTATACCAAAACATCAAACAAAATAAATAATTTAAATTATTAAAACGAAACTCATGATCGACAATATAAAACTTCCAATCCAGACGGGAGAAAAGAAACTCCTAATTCCTTCTAAGGTGAACCACTCAACATGCTAACTTTTCCAACACCAACAATATTACATAATACAAATCATATGGGATTGCCAACAGATTAAAAAACTGAAAATTAAGACAAACAAGAAAAACAGAATAGAACAAAATAAAATGAGCCGAACTTTAAAAAATAAATATACAAATAAATAAAATAATTGATTTGAAGTCAAATGTTCAATTGATTTTTCAACTTGAAAGCCAAATCAGATAGTGATTTTGCAGAAGATCCTTCATCACTCAAGGCCTTCGCAGCAGCATCCTTGAGTCCCCCCATTCTCCGGCGAACTTCCTTCCCATCTTCTCCTTCCATAAGACTTTTCACAACTTCTGCAATCTCTTCACGTCCCACCAGCCCTGATTCATGACTTTTTGGTCTCAATGCTACCTTCAAACCCTGTGTTAGCATCACCGCGTTCATCTTTTGCTCTGCGAAGAGTGGCCAAGCGATTAGAGGCACACCGTGGACAGTGCTCTCCAGAGTGGAGTTCCATCCGCAGTGGGTCAAAAATCCACCTGTGGCACGGTGGCTTAACACCTCCATTTGCGGTGCCCACGACGGCACCACTAGGCCTCGGCCTTGTGTCCTCTCCAAGAACCCTTCTGGCAAGAAGCTAAAAGGGTCATTTTGGTTATGTGCATTGAAAAATGCAGCACTAGCATTGTCACTAGGGTTTCTCACAACCCATAAAAATCTTTGGCCACTCAATTCCAAACCCAATGCTAACTCAGTGAGCTGGTCATGAGAGAGAGTCCCACCACTTCCGAATGACACAAATACTACTGACCCACTTGGTTGATCATCCAACCATTGCAAACACTCTGACCATTCCGACCCATCACTCAAACTGGTTCGGATAAGCGGTCCAACCGGATAAATTGGCGGCTTGCCCAGCTCGTCCACAAACAAAGCTTTTATAGCTCCCTCTTCCATGTCCACGAAGCTATTCACAATTATGCCTTCGGTTCTACTATACCGCTTAAAACTGTCAATGAGTCCCTTGTATGCTTTGTTTGACCGGTCTTGAAACGGCTCCGAGAGATCTCTACCGTGAACCGGTACACAACCAGGGAATTGTATTGGTTCAGGTAGGTCTCTGTACTCGCCCGTAACCGTCTCATCGATCTTGGGCAAATGAAGGCAAAACAACAATGACATGGCTGAAGAAGGGAAAAACAAGTAGGGCGAGACGCCGAACTCTTTGGCTACATCGATGGCATCGATGCCGAATTGATCGACGATAAGAGAAACCAACCGGGTAGTTGTGGATAATGAAGCTAAAGTGTGTTTGATAGAGGGAAGAGAGAGAGTGACAGTGAGGAAGATTTGGAAAGCAGCACTAAGGGGGTCATTGGGTAATTGAACAGGTGGGAGGAAGATGTGGTGGATGGTTTTGGGGAGTGTTTGGAGGACTGTTTTTTGGGCTGTGGTGGGTGGTGCGGCGGAGGGGATGAGGATGGTGACGGAGAAGTGGTGGTGGTGGACGAGTTGCTTGGCGAACTCAATGGAAGGGATGAGATGGCCCATACCTGGGACTTGGTAGAAGAGCTACATGGGGTGTTTGATCCATGGTATACAAGTGTTGAGAAATTTGAGTTTGTGTGTTGTGGTTGTGTGATTTTTTTTGGTATTGTACCGGACAAGAATTGGTTGGTTTCTATTTATAGAAGAAAGAAGGGGAACTACATGCAAATGCAGACGGGGAGAGAGGAAAGGAAAACAAATTACTAATACATCAAAGTGACAACCCATCACAAATTCAAACATACTTGCACATATATTCATAATTTTTTTACTCTCTTCCCTAGTCTGTCATAGCTCTCTCAAAAAAAATTGGTCTACAATGGCTATGTTTAACATAAATTTTTTAGATTAAAATAGTTACAAACAGAAAAAATATATTAAAAAATTAATAAAACAAAATATCATATTTAAATTATAATTATTTTATTTTTTCTATCACTAAAATCAAAAAAATTAAATTTCATTTCAAACAAAATTTTTTAACCCAAAATTAAAATAACTAAAAAGTTAAATTCCCGTTTCAAAATTGAGAGTTGCGGTCTTGCAGACCGTTCGAGAGAGGGATGGTTGGGCCAGTGAGGTAATCACAAAGGTAAGCTTCCTAAGACAATACAACTTAGAAAAGTCTGAGAATGAGATCATCAATCCAGATTTTTTAAGGAGTAATATTATAAATTCATTCTTATTAATTCAAAAATTGTAATTTTTATCACATTTTATATAAATCTTATATGAATTTCACATTATATAAATTAATTTCATCACACAATTATCCATTTAAAAATTCTAGATGAATAAGTTTGAATTAGCACACTTTCTCCTTTTTAAGTAATTGTGGGGTAGAAATTAAATTTGTATAATATATAATTTGCATGTGAAATAAATTTGAATTACAAAATAATAATTTCTAATAATTTTTAAGTTGATAAGTTTAGATTAATAGTATTAATCAAGACAATATAATGAATCGCAATCATTAAGAAAATAATTTTTTTATATATCCCGTAAATTTTAATAAGAATTATACTACACACCTACCATTATACACCCAAACTTTGAATTATCAATTTATTGTTTACCTTCATTTTATGATAGAGATTAAATTTAGAGTCCCTGACTTATCCATCCAAAATTTTAAACCATCCAAAATTTAGAGTCCCTGACTTATCCATCCAAAATTTTTTGAGTGGATAATTCTATGATAGAGATTAAATTTATATAGTGTATGGTCTATGTGTAAAATAAATTTAAACCACAAGATGATAATTCTGAATCATTTTTGAATAATTAAATTTGAGTTTGTAATATTACTGTACAATTAAATCTCAATCACACTTTTTTCTCAAGTTTATTGACCAAATATTTTGCGTCCCCAAAGTTTTCGTTTTAATAATGGATCACAAATCATTGAGAATAAATATCAACAATCTATCTATATTCGTTAGGAGCATTGTGGGAATTCTAAAATTTTGTAATAAATTTGTGAATTTATTGAATTAAAAAATAAATTTTAAAAGTAGTATTGGCTAATCCATTAAAGTAATAGCTTTCAAAATATTAATAATTGCATAATTTATAATTTCCAAAGGGAAAGATAAAAAAAATTCCATATCTTTCTAACATTATCCCTATCCACTGATTTTTATTTCCTTTAAAAAAAAATTAAAACTTACTTCTTACTATATTATTGTATTATTCATACCATATATAACTACTCTCAAATCTTTAAAATTCATCATAAAATTAGGAAATGTCAAAATATTTTTATTTAATTATACATTTAATTTCTTTTGTACACTTTTTTTCTTTTTTGATTTGTTTTGTACACTCATATGTACTAATATTTATGCCTAAATTATAAATTTTTAGGAAAAATTATTTACAAGTCCTATTAAGAAAACTTATTTAATGTAAAGTCCTGTGTAGTTTCTTACAGAGTTTCAAGTCCTATTTAAATAGGAAGGTGTTCCACAATGTCCTATAAATTGTGAGTAAATGGTATTAGTGAACTATTATACCCTTTATATGTTTGCATATTATAGGTTATTCTATCATTCAGCCTATTAAGTTTTTGGAGACTTTTAAGAAAGTGGATTGTGTAGGTTTCGTCCGTGGGAGTGTATGTTCCATTGATCGCGGATTCAGGTGGATTTTGAAAATGTTGCTAATTTTGATGTAAATATAATTTAATATTAGACATATTTTAAGAATAAATATATAACTTCTTAATTGAAGTTTTAGAATATTAATGAATATGCCAAATATATATTCATATTTTTTGTTTTGGTTATAAAAATTTTTACAATATTTTTACCATTTTAAAAAATAAATAAGTGGGCAATGTGATGGTTGTGTATGAACCAAAACGATTATCTAAAAATTAGATTGATATATAGCATAAAAATCAACCAAATTCAATTTTTACACTGCTTTTAGTATTTGATCCAATATTGGCCTATACCCATTATAACTTAACAAATTATTAAAAATAAGCTTAAATTGATTATTATTAAATTTTTTCACTAATTGACTAATCAATTCTTATTCTAACTTCTAAACTACTTTTAATGTTTAATGCAAATACTATCCCTCAAATTAGTTCACACTATTCAAAACCTGAGAAATTATAATATAATTTAAACATAAAATTTAAATTGATTATTACCAACTATTTCTATTAATTGACTCATCAAAATTTTAAATCAAGTCCAAAGTATGGTTACAGTAATGTCTATATTTTAGGTTGACCTTGGGTAGTTTTTTCACACATAAATATATTTAACTATTCATGTAATAATTTTAAATATAAATATAAATTTTATCGAAGTTTGAATTTTTTTTAATAACTATGAATAAACATGTACATATTTCTTATTTTATTATAAAAAAATACTAACATATATTTATTTACCAATTTAATAAATAAATGAGTTAAGTGGTTATACTTACGAATAGATTAAGACAATTCTCTAATGATTAGGTAATTGCGATAACTGTTGAGTCAATTAGATTATGTCACTTTCAATATCTAGCACAACTATAAATTCTTAAACCAATTCTTATTCTTTTGTATTAGTGAATTATGGCATAGGAGAAATATAATTTTATGCTGAAGTGGACATATTTTTAAACTTTTACAAAATAGACAATAGGTGGTTAATAAATTAAAAAAATATAATTTATTATATGATTGGACTATCTCTGACATAAAATAAACTAAATTGCAAAATCTTTAAGACAAAATGTATTTATATTTCATTGTGAATACAGTTTTTGTAATTTTGTTGCACTTTTTTAAAAATACATTCTACCATAGTTTATTTATTTCTTATAAATAAATTCTATGTTATTATTTAATTTCAAAATTAATTTTTAATTATTTATTTAAACCTGTGCATAGCATGGGTATTATGGTTTATAAAATAATTTTAAAAAATTATGCCCGTGCTATGAAGATTTGTTAAGCAAAGGTGAGTGAGAGAGAAGAATAAGAAAAGGGCCTAATGTGAGATGTCAAAACTAGCGATTATAAGAAAATCCAAAAGTTGTACTTGGTTGGCAAATGCTGATTTCAAGAAAGATAAGAGGATAAAAGTCACTGGCTGTTCATTGTTCGTCATTTTTATTTTGTTATTCAATTTTTTGATTTAAACAAATTTTGCTAGATTGAGTTTCAAAAAAAAAATTATTATTATATTATTATTATTATTATTATTATTATTATTATTATATGGCAAACCAAAAAAATATAGTCAGTAAAAAATATTAATAATAATTACTGAGTTTCACATAGTTTATGATATCATCTAACATATGGCAAACTAAAATTATGAAACCCTTAGAAAATAATAATGTATTTATATTTTACATAGGTGCAGTTTTTGTTCCTAAAAATAAAAATTAGAAAGTGTAATTTTATAATTTATCATAACTTTTGTTTAATTTTTGCTAATTACATTATGATTCATGTTTGTTATTTAAAACTTAAAACATAGCATTAATGGTAGAGGAAAAAACCATAAGCAAAATTATGATAAAAATAGTTATAGTTTAATTTTTTATTTTTTTACAATTTAATTTTAATTATTAATTATTTATTTAAAACTGTACATACGGCTATTACACTAGTACTAGAAAGAAAGAAAAAGCCATTTGGAATGCAATACTATTTCCAACTTTGTGGTCAATCTAGATGGCTAGAAATCAACTTATTTTTCCGAATCTCCAACCCAATTGGGATTCCATCCTTGACCTCATCAAGATGAGAGTGGTATTTTGGGTCAAAGCCAAATCAAACTTCAAGGAGTATTCTATAATTGACTTTATTTTTCATCTGCACCAAATTAGATTGGGAGTTTTGTAACACGTTCTTTTTATGATTTCTTGGTATTGGGGATGAGATCTTGGCTTGTAGCTTTGATGTTAGATTTGTATTGTGTTGGGGCTACTCTGGCTTGGGTTGGAATCCTTCAATTTTTAATTTATTTTAGTGGTGCTTATAAATGATTGTACTTTATTTTTTTTGCCAACCTAATTAAGATGGAGATATTTCATTTGGTTTGATGCTTTCTGCACCTGTTCTTTTTCTCTTGTTGATTGTTTTGATATTTTGTAATGTCTACTTCGGGCAATTAATAAAGTTTTCTTCATTGATAAAATAAACTACATATTCAAATATATATATATATATATATATATTTGTGAATTACAATTACTTTAATGCTATGTTTGGTTGGGGAATTTGAGAAAGGATTGAAAAAGAAAATGGGAAAGGTAGGTGAAATATGAATAAAACATGCCTAAATTTTACTTAATTTCACACACATTTTTCCTTTCCCTTTCCAAATCCCTCCCTAAATCCCCCAACCAAACACAGCATAAGGGTGTGTTTGTTTTGAAGGATTAGGTGTGGGATTGGACTATTAATCCCACCGGACTAATAGTCCATTGTTTGTTTCAAAAATTTTGCCCCGGACTATTAGTCCTATATTTGTGGGACTGTCCTATCCCATGGGAGGGTGGGGTGAGATAGAAACCATGAGATAACTCATCCCATGATATTAGACAATGAAATTATATTTTTGCCCTCTAGTATTTAATTATGTATTATATTTAGTAAAATTCAAAAAAAATTGAATTTTATTTTTGTTTTATTTTTAATTTTTTAAAATATTTTTTTATAGATATTTTATTGATGTTTTATTTTAAATTTTTTTATATTTTATTTAATTTCATTATTTAAATTTTAATAGATTTTTTTTATCTTATTTCATTATTTAATTATTATTATTATTTAAAATAAATTTATTTAAAATTTTAATTGAAAAATAACATATATTTTTATTTTTATTTAATTTATTTAATTTTTTAAAAATAAATTTATTTAATTGTGCAAAAAATAAAATAAAATAAAATAATTTTTATTTAATCTAACTAAAAATAATTAAAATATTAAAGCTATGTTTAATATTGCTATTACTTAGTAAATAATTGAAAAGGATAAAATAATCATTTGAGCATTTATCCTTTTTGATAATATTCCAAACAAACATTGGATTCACTAAAAATAGGCTAATCCAAACATCTAATCTCATGACTAAACAAACATAGGATACAAATCCAGTCCAATCAAATAGTCCGGGGACATTGTATTACAGGACTAATAGTCTGATGGATTACAATCCCTTCTTATCCAGTCTATCCAAACAAACACACCCTAAGTGTGATCTACATTTCACTAACTTTTAATTTACATCATACATTTCATTTCATAATAAATATTGTTGTAATTGATTAAGAAAATATATATGATTAGGTGGACGTTGGTTAATTTTAACTAACTAAATAATGTAGTTACTATTATTATAGTATGAAATTTCTTATTAGTTAATAATTTCACTTAATTTCATAGTTATTTTCAAAATTTACTCAAACCTTGGGCTATTTATATTGGTGATTGGGAGACATGATGGAGCATAGTTAATTGTGAATAATGGAATTCACACCCAATATTTTTCTTTTGACAAAGATACACACCGGCTGGTTTGGGAATTGAATTTTTTTAATAAGTTTTAGAAACTTTTACGAAAAGTGTAAAAGAATAGAGAGCGTAGGTTGATTTTTTTAATTTTTTTGGATAATGTAGCCACTTTCCAAACAAGATTTAAGAAAAATATTTATATATTTATCTAGAAAGAGGTGAATGGCAGAGATTTAATTTCATGCGTTATAAACCTTATTAACAATGAATTTTGTTCGCACATTTTAAATTAAGAAAATTGGTGATAAATTCAATTTAAGAAGAGTGTAAGACATTAGGTCCATTAAATATTTTTTGTTGGTAAAAAGTTTATACTTTGTGAAATAGTTTGGTAAGAAATTCTCGAAGACATTTTGTTTTGAATTTTATCCCTTGACTTTTTTTTTATCTTTTTGACTTTTTGTTCACTATTTACTCAAATTTTTTGACTATCTGTTCAATTTTTTCCCTTATCTGTTCAATTTTTTCCTTATCTGTTCAATTTTTCTCCTAAATTCTATCCATCTGTTCAATTTTTCATCTATTCAATTTTATATTTATTTGTTCAATTTTTTTCCCTAAATTCTATCTATATGTTCAATTTTTTTATCTATTGAAAAGTTGTGTCAACTTTTTTATTTATTTGTTGTAATCATCATTATCAACATCAATTTTTTCCATATTTGTATCATACATACACACTCCCAAGATATAAATGCATACATTCACAGATATATATACACTCAAGATATGCATACATACACACACTCAAAGATGTACATACACTCTAGATATACATACATACACATAGTCGCAGATGTACATACACTCAAGATATACATATATATATATATATATATACGTATGTATAAGTCATGGAAAACAAAGAAAAGAAAGTCAAAAGGAAAATGTTATAGACCCCAAATAAATTAAGAAATTTTCTACCAAACCTCTCACAAGAAAAGAAAGTCAAAAGAAAAATGCTATAGATCTCAAATAAATTACCAAAATTTCTACCAAACCTCTCACATGGGTGTGGGACCCACACACACACCCATACGAGAGGTTTCGTAAAATATTTAGTAATTTATTTGAAGTCCTATAGCATAATTCAAGTCAAAAGGGTTTTGTTTCTTTTACACTCAGATGGAAATTTTATTAGATTCAAGTGTAAAAAAATTAACAACAAATTCAGAGAAAGATTGCTAGAACAATTTAGAGAAAACGAGAGTAAAATGAAAAAGAGAAGAAAAATCAAAAGGGTTTTGTTTCTTTTATACTCAGATGGAGATTTTATTAGATTCAAGTGTAAAAAAATTAACAACAAAGTTAGAGAAAGATTGCCAGAACAAGCTAGAGAGATAGAGAATAAAAAGAAAATGAGAAAAAAAAATCAAAAGGGTTTTTTTTGTTTCTAGTGGCGATGAGAGAGTGAGAATGGGAGGCAAACGGCGAAAGCGGTGGTGGAGCGGTTGTGAGAGATGAAGGGGAGGCGAGTGGCAGCGAGGCAAGCATTGAGAGAGGGCGGAAGAGAGGCAATCGGCAGAGGTAGTGGTGAAGTGATCGAAAGTAAGGAAGGGGAGATGAGGCGAGCGACGAAGGTAGTGGCTCTACTACAACAATGAGGTAGAGAGAGAGAATATGGGAAAGAGAGAGGGGGTGCTGAAAAATAGGGTGTGAATGACCGTATGGCATATATATATAGGGTGGTGATTCATCCCACTAATTTTTGAACCACTAATAGCACTAATGAACTAAAAAAAAAAAAAACAAACTCAAGCCAAAACATCACATCACTTTGGTGGGGCCCCCTGTGCCACATCATTAGTGATGCTCTAGTGCTCCCAATTTAGAGCTCTAAAACATTATTGATATATATATATAGGTAGTTGGTCTTTTTACACTTGCTTGTCTTTATGAATAAAATGTTTTAGTGCCTAGACCTATAGATAAAGAAAATTTAAATTTGGATTTTTGCCCTGAACATCCATTTAAATTCTGAATAATGTTTAGATATCTTTTTGAAATAATTACATCCCAGTGGGATTTTGAAAAAATAATTACATATTCATAAAAATAATTACAATTTTAATTATTAATATTTATAAAATTTCTCATTGATTTGTAATTTTTATTAAAATTCCATTGATTTGATATTTTCTTTATTTTTATTTTTTATGATTATAGAATTGTTATTTCTTTTTAGAAAAATTACAAAAAAAAGTTTATAGTTTGACCTTTGTAACAAAATAAATTTTGAATTTTGAATTTTATTAATTTAAATTCAAAACTTTGATTTGTTTTTAAACTAAACCATAGGCCTATTTTCGCTAAGTAAAATTGATAAAAATTAGGTATTTTAGTCATTAAACTCAACGAAAATAAGTATTTTAAATATTTTATATATACTTATATTAAATTTAACGATTAAAATATTATTTTTTTCAATTAGCTTATTTAACAAAAATAAGGAAATAGTTTTGAAAATAAATTTAAAAAATAAGGATTAAATTGATAAAATTTAAAATTTAAAATTTATTTTATTACAAAGATTAAATTGTAGAAATTTGTGTGTGTGTGTGTGTGTGAGAGAGAGAGAGAGAGAGAGAGAGAGAGAGAGAGAGAGATTATTCCTTTCTTTTTTGTTCAGGGAGTGGAGGTGATGTAAGGAAAGACGTAAGCCTCTCAACTCAAGAGATGCAGTCAACAAGAGGAAAATCCGTGTGAGTTTAGGTACTTTTTTATTTGGAGAAATTCACATAACAAATTCAACCTTTGGTTTGATTTTTAAATGATAAATTATAAATACACCTATAAAGTTTGTTTAAAGTATAGATTATTTTTACGATTTAAAAAATTATAAATATTTTTTTATTAGTATTTTTTATTTAACAAAATTAATTAAAAAATAAAATTCATAATTGATTTCCTATACAATAATAAAATTATCTAAATTATTAATTGAAACATATTTCTAACATTATTAAAAAAATTTAATTAAAATGATGATTTATTAATAAAAGAGGCAATTTATTATGAAATTAGAAACTTCAAGGGATGGAATGAAATTTCTAAAACTATAGGGGCGATTGTCAACATATAATGAGTCATAATCAAGTCATAATTAATATAGAAAATAAAATATAATTTCATATATAGAATTATTATAAAATTTAAACGAAAAATTCATAATATAGAATAATATAAAATTGGTATTGGGTATAGAATAATGTAGGAAAAAATAAGAAGAAAAAAAGACAATTTAGCATTAAAAAAATCCTAAGAATTAAGAAGAAAAACATCAAATGCAAAATTAATATTGGATTTGTGGATTATCTCAATTTATCATGAAAAATATATGGAAAAGAAATATTTTTCAAATAGAGCCCTTATAAAATAGGTAAAGTTAGTATAATTTAAATTAAGTTTGGTTTGTGTAGAACTTTATGTGCTCGTTTGGCATGTGAGTTGGGGTTATTTCAACTACAGAAAGGCAAAATATGTTTTTTGACTCAATAAGATAAAAATGTCACATTCAAATCATAATTATTTTATTTTTTTCTTTCACAAAAATCAAAAAAATCAAAAAGTTCATCCAAAACAAGACTTTTTAACCCCAGACCAAAAAACCAACCTACATCCCAAACAAACCCTATACGTAATTAAGAAAATTCATGCTGATGTGCCACTCTTAGAAAAAAAAAGAAAGTAAGGTTGTGTTTGGTTTGTAATTCAAACCATGATTCCAAACCTGTTATCAACCCTCTATTTGCTTACAAGGTTCAAATCATGATTTCAAATCACATTTTGAAAACATGTTTGGTAAATCAGAGAGCTTTTGAATTTTTGGTCTATCTGATCGTCTACCTGATCATCCGCCTAGACAGGTTTTGAATTTTTGGGTCTACCCGGTGTCCCCCGGACATCCAGCCAGTTGACCGAAACAAATATATATATATATATTTTTTTTAAGCATTTGGCACCTAGCACTCGTTATCTGGAAAAAAAAAAAAAAAAAAAAAAATTTATATTTGTTTTGGGTATTTTTTAAATATAGAAAATATTTTTTTTGAGACCTAAATGACAAATTATTTGGACATTTATTTAAAATTAACAAAAAAAAAAATTGATAAATAAATTAATTTGTCACAGTAATTTTTAAAAAAAAAAAATATTTTTGGAATTTTTTTATTTTTTAAATAAAAAAAGTATTTTTGTCAATAATTACTTTTTGAATTGAATTTTGAAAAAAGTTTGGTTATAAGTTTCGAATATAATTTTCTATAGAGTTTTAAGTTGTATTTTTGGTTATGGGTTATAAGTTTTTTAATTAACTTTTGAAAACTCTTTTCAAAACTCATAATCAAATAATTTCTCATAAACTCAGTACTCATTTCAAAAATTCAAAACTCAATTCAAATAATAATTCAAAACTTTTTTCAAAACTTATAACCAAATAAATTTTTATTTTTCAAATCATAATTCTAAAACGCACAAAATGAAAATACAATTTTACACTCAAATCATAATTCTAAATACAAATCAAATGCTACCCTAAGTCCTTACAATATGTCACGTAAACTTCGAAAAAATGCTACTTTTAATAATATAAATATATATATGATATTATTATTTTTAATTAGTTTTAGTCATCGAAAATAGAAAAATAATTTTAAAAATAAATCAAAAAAATAAGAATTAAATTGATAAAATTCAAATTTTATTTTGTTTTAAAAATTAAATCATGATTTATTTATTTATTTATTTTGTTTTTTGGTGTGGTAATTATTCGTTACTTTTTCGTTTAGGTGAGTGGAGGTGATATAGGGAAAGGCGTAAGTCTCTCATGTTATATTTGATTAGAGGATTTATAAAGGGATTTAGATGTAAAAAGAAAAAATGTGTGTGAAATTAAGTAAAATATAGATATATTTTATTCACATTTTACTTATATTTTCCTTTTTATTTTTCAAATTTCTTCTTAAATCCTCCAACTAAACACAGTGTCAGGAGGCGCAGTCAAAGAGAGAAAAATCCGCGTGAGTCTCAATGGCCCTGTTTGGTAGAGCTGTGGGAAAGTGTTTATAGCTTATGCCTAAACAGCTTATAGCTTATAACTATGAATATAAGCTGATTTCTGACTTATAAATTAAGCATCTCCTGCCCCACTCAAAGAATAAGCTGATTTCTGACTTCCAAAAAGTTATAAGCTATAAGCTAAACCAAACACATCAAAATAGCTTAAATTAAGCTGAAAGCTGAAATAAGCAGCTTTTAAGTTGCACCAAACAGGCACAATTTTAAGTACCTTTTTATTTGGAGGAAAAAAAAAAATCCTAAAGTTTAAGTCACCTAACAAATTAAATCCAAAATTTTTAATTGTTTTAATGTAAACCCAAACTTTTTATCTTTTACCAATTCTATCCATCAGTCCGACTCCATTTGGATACAATAACAGAAGGATAATTTTGTAAATTTACCTTCTCCTACATTCTTGACTCTCGTAGCATAGCCACCACCATGACCGACGACAATCACGTCCTCAGCCTATCCATTCTCTCACATTCTCCGCTCTCAATTACAATACTTCCTTTATTCTAAAATATTAATATCTTATTTTATTTTTTATTATCTCAAAATATTAGTTCATTTTAAAAATTAAAAATTAAAAAATAAAATATTATAAATTTATTATTTTTTTTTTGTTATTTTAAATTGATTAATAACGACAATTGATATTTTTTAAAAATATACTATTAAAAAATAATTTTAAAAAATTAATATTTTTAAAATATAATAATTATACTATTAAAAAAATTAAATTTCTTAAAAAAACTATTACTTTAAGACAGAAAGACTATATTCCATGATTGTAATAACACCATGTTCTTTTGCTGCACCAGTGCCTTTAATCTCCTACCCCATTTTTGCAAATGGCTCTCCATTGCACAACAAATCCTTGGTGGTTACTTGATGGATTTTTGTACAGTGGGTTTGGTGAGTTTATATAATGAAATTATTCTAAATTATATATATATATATATATATATATGTTTATGTATATTTCATATATACTTTT
The DNA here is from genome assembly GCA_030407325.1 of Camellia japonica. Lineage (NCBI taxonomy): Eukaryota > Viridiplantae > Streptophyta > Magnoliopsida > Ericales > Theaceae > Camellia > Camellia japonica. The sequence continues at coordinate 30,563,206 of JAPPVO010000029.1, read as the reverse complement.
CGTTTGGCAATCTTGGGACTAAAAAAAGTCTAAAATAATGCTAAATAAGTTAATAAGATAAAAATATCACATTTAAATCATAATTATTTTATTTTTCTCTTATAAAAATCAAAAGAGTAAAAATAATTTACCAAACAAACTTTTTAATTCAAGTTAAAAAAAAATTCCAACGCAAAAAGTCAGACTAAATTTTTTTTTGACAAACAACGACTTAACAAATCCATTAAAACCCTTGTTGACATCCCAATCCCCCCAGCAAAATAGCTCACAATTAATTCCCGGAAAAAGATTTCTACCCCCAGCTGGGGGTGACACCCAGTGAGGTGTCAGCTGGGGGTTGGTCCGAAAAAGCAGTTTTTCCTTTTTTTTTAATTTTCGACCAGTGGGGGCGCGCTACGTCACTGGGGCGCCACCCCCACTGTGTGTATGAAGCAAGACTCTTAATTCCCAAAGCCAATCCAAGCAGCACAAGTTGATAAGCTCTAAAGCTATCTACTGCAACAGATTTAAATTCTTTTACGCTGTGTTTGGTTGAAGAATTTGAGGAGAGATTTGGAAAGGAAAAGGGAAAAATCAGGTAAAATGTGAATAAAATATATCTACATTTTACCTAATTTTACACACATTTTTCCATTTTCCTTTCCAAATTCCTCCCCAAATTTCCCAATCAAACACACCATTAGGTTCCGAAAGCTGGTGGATAGGGGAAACGGGAAGGACAGCCGGTGAAAAAAGTAATAATGATTGAGATTCTTTTTTTAAGAGACTCTACAATTTTCTTTAAATCTTAATCACTGATGGTTAAACAAAGAGGATCCAAGCATTTTTCTGGGAAAAATCGAAGCGGGAGGTGAAGCCCATGATGGATGAAGAAAGGGGAAAGGGAGATGAGAGAGGCAGTGAGTCTAGACCATGTGCTCAAGATCACGCAAGTCAAGTCTTGATGATAATTGGTCCTCATGTGATGATAGATGATTAATGATTGTCATGATATAGTGTAGAAAAGTTCAAAGGATTACTAAAAGAGTAAGTGCGGAAATGTCATATGTACTGTAAAAATAAATAAAAAATATTCAGTTAAATAAATTAACAGAAATAAACAGAGAGTTAGGATTGACATCGAATTGAAGGATTGGGTTTACAATGAAACAATGAAAAATTTGGAGTATAATTTGTTACGTTAAAAATTAGTGCGCGACTGAAATTGATTTTGCATACGGACCTCTGCAAACATGAGTTGGTTATTTGAGTTAATTTTTTGACTTTATAAAAGATGTATAGAAAAGTAAAAATAGTAATGTGATAACCCAACTAGATTAGTATCAAAAAAATAAACCTAATAATTTATTACCTCTACACCAAAACATCAAACAAAATAAATAATTTAAATTATTAAAATAAAACTCATAATCAATAATATAAAACGTCCAATCCACAAGGGAGAAAACTAACTCCTAATTCCTTCTAAGGTGACCCACTCAACATGGCAACTTTTCCAACACCAACTATATTACATAATACAAATCATATGGGATTGCCAACAGATTAAAAAACTGAAAATTAAGACAAATAAAAAAAACAGAATAGAACAAAATAAAATGAGCCGAACTTTAAAAAATAAATATATAAATAAATAAAATAATTGATTTTAAGTCAAATTTTCAATTGATTTTTCAACTTGAAAGCCAAATCAGATAGTGATTTTGCAGAAGATCCTTCATCAGTCAAGACCTTCGCAGCAGCATCCTTGAGTCCCCCCATTCTCCGGCGAACTTCCTTCCCATCTTCTCCTTCCATAAGACTTTTCACAACTTCTGCAATCTCTTCCCGTCCCACCAGCCCTGATTCATGACTTTTTGGTCTCAATGCAACCTTCAAACCCTCTGTTAGCATCACCGCGTTCATCTTTTGCTCTGCGAAGAGTGGCCAAGCGATTAGAGGCACACCGTGGACAGTGCTCTCCAGAGTCGAGTTCCATCCGCAGTGGGTCAAAAATCCACCTGTGGCACGGTGGCTTAACACCTCTATTTGCGGTGCCCACGACGGCACCACTAGGCCTCGGCCTTGTGTCCTCTCCAAGAACCCTTCTGGCAAGAAGCTAAAAGGGTCATTTTGGTTATGTGCATTGAAAAATGCAGCAAGAGCATTGTCACTAGGGTTTCTCACAACCCATAAAAATCTTTGGCCACTCAATTCCAAACCCAATGCTAACTCAGTGAGCTGGTCATGAGAGAGAGTCCCACCACTTCCGAATGACACAAATACTACTGACCCACTTGGTTGATCATCCAACCATTGCAAACACTCTGGCCATTCCGACCCATCACTCAAACCGGTTCGGATAAGCGGTCCGACCGGATAAATTGGCGGCTTGCCCAGCTCGTCCACAAACAAATCTTTATAGCTCCCTCTTCCATGTCCACGAAGCTATTCACAATTATGCCTTCGGCTCTACCATACCGCTTGAAACTGTCAATGAATTCCTTGTATGTTTTGTTTGACCGGTCTTGAAACGGATCCGGGAGATCTCTACCGTGAACCGGTACACAACCAGGGAATTGTATCGGTTCAGGTAGGTCTCTGTACTCGCCCGTAACCGTCTCGTCGATCTTCGGCAAATGAAGGCAAAGCAACAATGACATGGCTGAAGAAGGGAAAAACAAGTACGGCAAGACGCCGAACTCTTTGGCTACATCGATGGCGTCGATTCCGAATTGATCGACGATGAGAGAAACCAACCGGGTACTTGTGGATAATGAAGCTAAAGTGTGTTTGATAGAGGGAAGAGAGAGAGTGACAGTGAGGAAGATTTGGAAAGCAGCACTAAGGGGTTCATTGGGTAATTGAACAGGTGGGAGGAAGATGTGGTGGATGGTTTTGGGGAGTGTTTGGAGGACTTTCTTTTGGGCTATGGTAGGTGGTGCGGCGGAGGGGATGAGGATGGTGGCGGAGAAGTGGTGGTGGTGGACGAGTTGCTTCGCGAATTCAATGGAAGGGATGAGATGGCCCATACCTGGACTTGGTAGAAGAGCTACATGGGGTGTTTGATCCATGGTATACAAGTGTTGAGAAATTTGAGTTTGTGTGTTGTGGTAGTGTGATTTTTTTTGTATTGTACGGGATAAGAATTGATTGGTTTCTATTTATAGAAGAAAGAAGGGGAACTACATGATAGAAAGAAGGGGAACTACATGCAAATGCAAACGGGGAGAGAGGAAAACAAATTACTAATACATGAAAGTGACTACATGCCAACCCATTTTTGTTCACGTCCTGTTTCAAAATTGAGAGTTGCAGTCTTGCAGACCGTTCTACAGAGGGGTGGTTGGGCCCAGTGAGGTCCTAAGACAATAGAACTTAGAAAAGTCTGAGAATGAGATCATCAATCCAGATTTTTTAAGGAGTAATATTATAAGTTCATTCTTATTAATTCAAAAGAGAAAAGTTAGGGATTATAATTTTTTTTATTAAAATGATCATTAAAGATTTATGATCCTTAGATTATCTTGATTAGTGTATGGTATTTTATTCTAAGTGTAATCAAAGGGTCACAAAGTTTTCATGATTATTTTCATGAAAATTTTTTCATGATACCTAACATTGCTGAATTCAAAAATTGTAATTTTTATCACATTTTATATAAATCTTATATGAATTTCACATTATATAAACTAATTTCATCACACAATTATCCATTTAAAAATTCTAGATGAATAAGTTTGAATTAGCACACTTTCTCCTTTTTAAGTAGTTGGGGGTAGAAATTAAGGGCTGGTTTTACATGTCTTAAAAAAATAAAAAGTCAAAAAATTACTGAAAATGTTAAAAAGTTATCACTATTTACAAATTAAAAATATAAAAAAAAATTAAATTTACATTGATGCAAAGTACAAGTTATGAATGTATGACACAGTGATGGGTCTGTCCCCATACAAATTACACACGGATGCACAACAAATTTACACAAGACGGTGTTGTTCAGTCTGTGGGAGCCTATCACGGGTCCTGTTTTGATAATCTAAACCGTTCAATATATAGAACTCATCGAGTACTATATCTCTGTAAAAAATCACGTTGATCGGATATCGCTAACTCCATGATCAAATCAGTTTTGTATAAAAAAATGGATGGTGTTATAGTTAACGGTTGAAAAAAAAACTAATCCGATCAGATAGCTATCGATATCCGATCAACGTGATTTTTTATAGATATATAGTACTCGACGAGTTCTACACATTGAACGGTTCAGATTCTCAAAACGGGACCTGTTATGGCCCCCACAGGCCGAACAGCACCGTCGAATGCAATGCCCGAAAAGTAGGCAAGCATTTCTTAGCATTAGTTCAGCTTGAGCAGACGGTATGGCTATATAACTCACAATCCTTATTTTCTCCTACACACTAACTTATATAATTTTTTAATACATATTTTTTCGTAAAAAATTAAAAAGTTAACCCAAACAACTATATTTTTTTCCTAAACTTTTTAATCCAAAAAAGTTAAAAAATGCACTTATTTAGGACACTCCAAACAACCCCCAAATTTGTATAATATATAATTTGCATGTGAAATAAATTTGAATTACAAAATAATAATTTCTAATAATTTTTAAGTTGATAAGTTTAGATTAATAGTATTAATCAAGACAATATAATGAATCACAATCATTAAGAAAATATTTTTTCTATATATCCCGTAAATTTTAATAAGAATTATACTACACACCTACCATTGTATACCCAAACTTTGAATTATCAATTTATTGTTTAACTTCATTTTATGAGTATATAAAATATACAATTAAGGAAAAATTTAGAGTCCCTGACTTATCCATCCAAAATTTTTTGAGTGGATAATTGTGTGATAGAGATTAAATTTATATAGTGTGTGGTCTATGTGTAGAATAAACTTAAACTATAAGATGATAATTCTAAATAATTTTTGAATAATTAAATTTGAGTTTGTAATATTATTGTACAATTAAATCTCAATCACACTTTTTTCTTAAGTTCATTGACCTAATATTTTGCGTCCCCAAAGATTTCGTTTTAATAATGGATCACAAATCATTGAGAATGAATATCAACAATCTATCTATATTCGTTTGGCAAAAATGCTTGAGACCTCTAATTAGATGTGCCACTAGTGATGCACCCACTGTCACTGTCAGTGCTGTGTCTGTATTTTTTATTTTTTATTTATTTATTTATTTTTTCCTTTTCCACCGCATTAGAGATGTGTTTAGAGCTTCTAATTTAGAGGTCTCTAGCATCACTGATTCGTTAGGAGCATTGTGGGAATTCTAAAATCTCATAATAAATTTGTGAATTTATTAAATTAAAAAATAAATTTTAAAAGTAGTATTGGCTAATCCATTAAAGTAATAGCTTTCAAAATATTAATATTTGCATAATTTATAATTTCCAAAGGGAAAGATAAAAAAAATATTCCATATCTTTCTAACATAATCCTCTTCCACTGATTTTTATTTCCTTTAAAAGCAAAAATTTAAAACTTACTTCTTACTATATTACTGTACTAGCGTATGCTCATGCCTAAATGCACGGTGTAAATAAATAAATCCTAAATAAATGGAACTCACCACAACTTACCAATTACCAATATTGCTTAACTAAACAAATTAAAATCACAAATCTAATAGAGAAGCATTAATAAATTGTAAACAACGTAAAATTAACTTTTATTGATATAATAGTCAAAAATAAACAATTTCTCTAAAATTAATATTACTATATAGCATTCTAATAATTTAATATAAGATTGATTCCACACTATATAAACAACATAAAATTTATTATTTTAAGTAATGTATTTATTATTTGATTTTTTTTTAAAGTTGAAATATATGGATTTATTTTTTTCCCACAATTTACATTACTTATTTATTCATATGTAAAAAAAATTATTATTTCATCTTTTCTCAATCATATATTATTTTCAATTTTCAATTTTTATTTTCGAGTCATTAAACTTCTAATTGATGCATATTGAAAAAATATAGGTTAATATAGCTTACATAATTACAAAATTTAAAAAATAAATAAATATAGAAGTAAAAAAATCAAAATAACAAATCTAATGGCCTTACAATAAATTACAATTTTTTGATAGAGAATGAAAAATTAAGAAATCATTTGAGAATAATAAACAATTCAAACAATCTCTCATTTATTACACCTAAAATTAAAATTAATCTTTACTTGAATGGAGAAATTATTTGAGAAAAATATGAGTAAAAATTATTTGAGAAGATAACAAAATTTTGGTGGGTCCAGAACTCCAGATTGTTTGGCAATGCTTAATGCCCAAAATGAAACTAAGTAGGTGTACAATGGAGGATGAAAGAGGCATAGATTCTGCTCATCCTCAACTTCAGATTTCACATAGCAAACCATATGCATACGTTTCGTCTGTTAAGAAAAAAAGTTTAAAAAAAAGCTAACCATATATGTGTGTATTATTAAACTCTCTTCTAACTGGCATAATCAATACGGCAAAATACATATACATTCATGTAGATAGGACAGAGATTTACACTAATGGTAGAGTTAGCTCCCTCTAGTCGAACAGGTCAAAGACTTGATCTGAATCCTATGGAGCATTAATTCAAACATGCACAACACAGTCTCACTGTTCAATTTAGTCCATTCTTAATAGACAGATTCCAAAAATCTCCTCACAAAACGGTAATATCACATATAATTGCGTAAAATCTCAGCCTTTGACCGAATTCACATGAGATCAAATTTATAATAATAATAATTTACATATTGTTGGTGATTAATGATTAAATAGAGAAAATGAGCGATCAATACAAAGCTTTGACTAATCCGTAGCCTAGATTACAAACAACCCTTCATACAGCTAAGTGCATTGATATCGTGAAACATAGAAACTACAAAACAAAAAAAAAAATTAATTCATCGTAACATCAGAGACACTAACTAAACTGAGGAAAAGAAGAAAAATAATTAAAAAATAGAAGAAGAAGATGGTTTTGAATCCTTTATCTTACGCTTTCTTCGCAAGCCTATCAAGCTGAAATCTGAAATTTCAAGCGGAAATTGAATGTACAAAATTTTATCGAATCAAGCTACTGCAAAATTTTGATTCAAAACTTGTAAAGCACAGTAGAGAGAGAGAGAGAGAAAGAGAGAGAGAGCAATTAGAATCTCACCTAGAAATTAACCCTAATGCTTCGTAGAAACTCTGTTTTCTACTTTCTTCGCAAGCCTTTCAAGTCGAAATCTGAAATTTCAAACAAAAACTGGATCTGCAAAATTTTATCGAATGAAGCTACTGCAAAATTTTGATTCAAAACTTGTGAAGCACAGTAGAGAGAGAGAGAGAGAAAGAGAGAGAGAGAGAGGGAACTCAACAGGTCTTTTTATGATGAGAACAGAGAAGGGAGAGAGATAAAGATAAAATAGAAACTCAACAAGTCTCTTTTATGATGAGAATAGAGAAGGGAGAGAGATAAAGATAAAATAGAGAAGAGACGTGGGTAAGCAGGAAGTTTAGTGTTTGGGTGAGAACAAAGAAGGGATGAGCTAAAGATTGAATAATAGAGTGATCTTAAAGATAGAATGGAGATGAGACGTGGGTGAGTAGGAAGTTTAGTGTTTAGGCGGGAAGTAAATTGATATATATTTAAAGGGGCTCATCTCATCCGTCTATCTAAATATACAATTGAATCATGACCGTTAAAATGTCCTAATAGGACAATTATCTCTAGGATAAATTCAAAAACCTTTCTCCCTTATTATATAGATTATTCATACTATATATAACTGCTCTCAAATCTTTAAAATTCATCATAAAAATTAGGAAATTTCAAAATATTTTGATTTAATTATACATTTAATTTCTTTTGTACACTTTTTTTTTTCTTTGTTGATTTGTTTTGTACACTCATATGTACTAATATTTATGCATAAATTATAAATTTTTAGGAAAAATTATTTATAAGTCCTATTAAGAGAACTTATTTAATGTAAAGTCTTGTGTAGTTTCTTACAAAGTTTCAAGTCTTATTTAAATAGGAAGGTGTTCCACAAGGTCCTATGAATTGTGGGTAAATGTATTAGTTTACTATTATACCCTTTATATGTTTCCATATTATAGGTTATTCTATCATTCAGTCTATTAAGTTTTTGGAGACTTTTAAGAAAGTGGATTGTGTGGGCTTTCTGTGGGAGTGAATGTCGCTGTAAACGCTCCCGAACGTCCGGGAAAAATCCCGTTTTGTTCATTGGGCTCACTACAGCTCAGACTCAAATGTCACGGTTCTGAATCTAATCTCGCAAAGTGCAATGCGAGACTGATAAATCACCAAAGAGTCCAAATCCGGCAAATCATTTTGAAAAACTGATTTTTAGAAAGAAGTGCCAAACATGGACTGCTTTGCCAGATACAGAGTCGCCACCTAAATATTTTATTTTGGGGGAATTTAGGAAACCCTGACTCGTGCCTAAGGCCACGTATCCGTCATCACCAAAGTTGCCTCGGCTCAGAAACTTGGGTACAATTGGGGAAGGTCATGCAATGAGCACCCCCGCTCGCCCGATCAAAGATTGGCCACTACTAAATATGATATCTTGTTTTTGAAAACACATGCGCTTTTATTCCGGTTATTTAACCTAGAATTACTATGTGATGTGCACAGCAAAACAAGTACAGACTAGACCGCCTAATTTGGAACAAAGCATTGCATATTCGTTTGTTTGGAAAATGGTTTGACGTTTGCTACTCGCAAGTAGGCTAAAATACAGATTTTGATGAATTGTCCCAATTCAAGTAATCCAACCTTCACCCACAGACATTCAAGCAGTTAATCACGTAAGCAAATAGCCTCATGGCAAGCATGCTATCATGGCAGTCACTCACACACATGCAAGGATGCTAAAGCATAAACACTTACCGAGTACTTCAAGCCAAAACATAAACTAGTTAGTAATCAATGCATGATCCTAGTTCATGTTAAGATGGCTAATGCAACACATGCAAAATGCAACTAAGATAGGCTCGGCTATTTTAAGATGGCATATGAGATGCTACAGGTAACATGTATTCAACTTGGAATTGAAATACAATGCAGTTAGTATGATGCGCCGAGCCCGGTGCATGCAAGACAGATGAATGAATGCAAACATGTGAAGCATAAGGATGCTAATTGAAACATACCCTAAAACTAACCATCGTAAGCTGGTAAATAAAAAGGAGAAAGACGTGGGGTTAGAAGACATGCATCACACACACGCACACTTATTACAACAATTGTGCCCTCTCGACGGAGGGTCCGAATAAATAATACAACACCAACTAGCTAATCTAAGCTAATCTAATTAAACTAGTTATTACACAACCAAAATGAATAATAAATTACAGCTAATTATTATACAACTCTAATTAATTAACAAACTAACTAAGTAAGCAATTAAACTAGCATGCAAACTACATGAATGTGGACTGCCTCAGCTCTGCCTTGAATGATAAAGGATGCATGCATGCTCGAGTCGCCTTGTCGGGAAATCCATCATGATGCCCTGGCTTGCCTTTGTTTTCGATTGATCTCAGAAACTTGCACAAAGCTCCAAGGAGATGAAACTCCACCCTGGGAATCTGGGGGAAGGCTGCCGACTAGCTTATGGGCATGGGAGACCAACTACCGACCACCTTTGGTGGTGGAAACCAAAGAAGGTGGTCGGCCAGTCAGTAAATCTGGTCGGCTGACTAGTTTCCTCTCCTGGATTCTGGTTTTCTGCAACAAAGGGAAAGAAAGGGGCATGGCAAAGTATTTGCAACACATGTGTGCACGACCACTCCTCGTCATTGCACAAGCTCTAGGGAGTGTAGTCCTTGACCCTCGGGCCACCAATCACGCATTTCGATGCATGATGGCCGAGGAGCCAAATTGCATGACTCAATGTGAAATGAATGCACATGCAAGCACCTAAAGCCAATAACTCCATCATGGGTAGTCAAGAATATCGGCGACTGGGAATCGAGGCACGTTTCGTCACTTTAAGTACGAGACGTCCCTCGTTTCTCGTGTTTGGGCTAACTCCTATCCCAAACACAATGCAACAAATAGTATGGCATGGCATATACAAATGCAACTCTAGCATACAAACATGCAATGCAATCTAAGCATGCAAATATGCAAGGGACATGATAGCATACACAATGCCAATATGAAATGCAACATGGACAACCTAACAAGACTAATGGCATGCACAATGCACAATGCTAATGCGCGCATACTCAATGCAAGACAACATAAGCATGTAACAATATGACACAATGCGACTAGCATACACAATGCGAATGTCAAATAGCATACTCAATGCAACAAACTACCCGGCATGCGCAATGCTAAGGATAATATGGCATACTCAATGCAAGATGGACTTAAACCAAAATGAATGGGCCTCAGCCACAACCAAATCAGTGGCCAAAACTCAACAAAACCTAGGCACAAAGAGCATGAAATGCGCATTCAACTCATGGCTCGAAAGTAAAGCATAAAGGCACAACTCTTAAGCACGATTAAAGAGTGACATGCACGAGAATATGACAACGCTACATGCTCTGAAATGGAGTACTAAATGATGCCCAAATCAATCAAACAACACAAATGAGGCATGCTAGAAGGCCTAGAGCATAGGGCTAGTCAACAGCAATACACAAGGAGCATACAATACCAAGCTTAGACCACTAAACCAGCTCTGGACAGAGCTTAATCATGCCAAATTAAGAGTCAAGAACATGCTGAAATGGAGCTCATGAGCTTAGGCAAACATGCATACATGATGGCTCACTCTTAAGGCTTAAAGCATAAACCTTCCAATGCATGGAAGGAGTGACAAATGTGAGTTCATGGCCATGGAATATGCACTGAAATCATGGTAGAAATGATGCTAAATCATGCCAAAAGCCCAAGCAACGCATGCTAGTGGACCCGATGTACAAAGCTAGTAAGCTAGATTGAACCATGACCATACACAACAATGCATGCATGACCCAAAACACCTCAAAAAGAGCTTAAGCATGCTGAAATATGAGTAAAAGATTCTTTGAGTTAGGCCAAAATCATACTAGAATGATGATCAAAAGTATAGAGCATGTTAGGCTAATAAGTAGCATTGCACTACAAGTATGCATGGCAAGCATCATTCGACCAAGAGGCCTCAAAACAGAGCTAAGGCAGCCAAAAATATGCACAAAATCAGTTTGGATCATGGCCAAAATATGCTAGAATAGAGGGTCAAAACATCATGCATTTCAAGCTAGTGAACCATGATTTACACTACAAGCATATGAAGCATATGAGAGGCTACCAAACCAACCAAAAACAGAATCATGGCATGCCAAATGATGGCCAAAAACCCACTGAAACATGACTAATACATGCAAGAATGAGGTGCTACTTTGATAAGCTATGCAAGGGATTGTTCTACACATGCAAGAGGCAAACAAAAGGGGACCAAACCAGCCATAGAAAGAGTCTAGGAAGGTCCTAAAAGTCACTAAAAAGGGCCTGAACCAAGGCTAGGAAGTGTGGAAATATATGCTCCCTTGGAAAGCCAAAAATGTAAGCAAACAAGGCCAAAAGAGAGAGGGTCACCCCTCTCTGATTTTGGCCCTCAAAACCACATGCCAACCACTAAAAATCCACTAGATTTCAGTGGCTAAAGGGCCAAGCAAATCTCAATTCAAAGGTCTCATGGCATGGCTCAAAACAAGGCTAAATAGAGCATGCAAGGGGGTAGATGACCCCCAACATCAAAATAGCCTTAAACAAACATGAAAATCACTTAAATATAAACCTTTTTTCAGTTGACAACAAAGCTCAAATAAGCATGCAAATGAGGCTAAGAGAAGGATCAAAATAATGCTTAAAAGAGGAAAAAGTGATTACCTTTGAAGCTCAGCAAAACCAGCAAACTTTGGGACCAAAAACCAGCTCTTTAACCTCTGAAAACAACCTCCAAGGACCTCAAATCAATGGTGGAAGTGTATGGCTATGAGGTGTAGTGTAAAAGGGTCAAGAACAATGCACACTTGGAGCCAAAATAGAGAGATATAGAGGGAGATATATATTTTTCCTTCCAAGAATTTCTGAACCTGGTTCAAGGAGAGGGAGGGCCTCTCTTATAGACAAACAAGGCCAAAGCTTCTTCAAGAAGCTAAAAAACAAGGCTCAAGATCCTCCATACACGTGTATGGAGGATACAGTCTGTGCCTTTCAGCTGGCACAGCTGGCACCCACTCAAATAGACAAAACAGGAGGAAGCTGGCCGACCAGAAAGGGTGGTCGACCGACCACTTCCCCTAGTCAGCCGACCAGGGTAGGTGGTCTCCCACACAAAAAAGTGGTCGGTGGCTTCATTTGGTGGTCTCCACTTTGAAAGCAAGCTAGTGGTGTGGTGGGAGACCAGTAATTGTGGCCCAAAGATCAAGGAGATCAGTTTCCCGACAAGAAAACCGGCTGGCGGGGGAAAAGTGGTCTCCAAGGAGAAAAGGTGGTCTCCCACCCTTGTACCACCTCCCAAACAAGGAAAACAAGGTCCATGCCAAAAATGAACCAAGACGGATGCAAAACGAGAGTTCGGGAGGCAAAGCGCGCGGCCGGGTGCCTCGAAAACTGGCTATTGAGCACCGAAAGTGGCGTGCGACCACAAAAGTGGTCTCCTAGGCCACAGTGTCCCTCTAGACAGAGGAAACAAGGTGTGTTCCAAAAACCATGCCAAACGGAGAATGTTAAGCGGTCTCGAGCCGAGGCGCGGGGCCGACGGCTCCGAAAACTGGAAACTAGTCTCCAAATGGGAACCGTGGCCTACGACCACAAAAAGTAGTCTACGACCACTGAGAGATGGCCTACAAGACCTCTCTCTTTCTACGGGAAGGGAAAACAAGACCTGGTCCGCAGACCGAGTCAAGGCACAAAAAGTTCCGAGGTCCGAAGGTGAGGCTCTCAGCCAAGAACTCCGAAACCTCGAAACGAGCACAACATACGCAATCATCGAGCGCTCAATTGATGATGTCTGAGTCTTAAGGTCGGTCAAAAATGGGGTGTCTACAGTCGCATTGATCGCGGATTCCGGTGGATTTTGAAAATGTTTCTGGTTGGGATGAAGATATGGGTGATGCTGTTGTCAAGGTTAGGGGTTGTGTTTTTCACTTTTGCTGATTTGGACTCCAAGTGTTTAAGGGAAGGAGGTAAGGTTTTTTGTTTCTGCAATTGGTGAGTGTTATTGTTGTGTTGTTTGCTTTTGTTGATTTGGACTCCAAGTGTTTGAGGAAAGGAGGTAAGGTTTTTTGCTTCTACAATTGGTGAATGTTGTTGTTGTGTGTTTGCCGATTGTTCTTTTTTCAATGTCATATTATCTGATATGGTTTTCACAATCTGTTACAACCATCCATTGGCACACTTTCAGTAGCCTTCGATGACATTACAATGTTGTTATGTCTTGTGTGTGTTACGTTTGGTTGTATTTGTCTTTGGATTTGTGTTGTGTCGTTGTTGTATTCAGTGTTTATATACGTGCCACATTACGTTTCACAAAAGTACTTTGTTATTAATTTTTTATTTGAATGTAAAAATGTTGTTGGTTTATGAAAAATGGTACAACCATCCATTATCAGACTTTCATTAGCCTTTAATGACATTACATTTAGGTTGTAATGTTAACCTACATCTACAATGTTGTTATGTCTTGTGTGTGTTTGTAGACACCCCATTTTTGACCGACCTTAAGACTCAGACGTCACCGATTGAGTGCTCGGTGATGTTGCGTATTGCGCTCGTTCAGAAGTCTCAGAGTCGCGGCCGTGAGCCCTGCCTCCGGACTTCCGAACCCTCTTCTGTGCCTTGCCTCGGTTTGCGAACCAGACTCGATTTTCTCTGTTTCTTTTCCTGAGGGGAGGGAGAGGTCCCGTAGACCATCTCTCAGTGGCCGTGGGCTACATTTCATGGCCGTAGGCCATTTTGCCCATTTCGGAGCCCGGTTCCCGGTTTTCGGAGCCGTCAGGCCGTGTGCCTCGGTTCGGGACCGCCTAACCATCTCCGACTGCTCCGGTTTTTGGCATGCATCTCATTTACTCCCTTTTGAGGGACACTGAGGCCTGAGAGACCCACTTCGTGGTCGAATGCCACTTTCGGTGCTTAACAACCTATTTTCGGGACCCCAAACTGCGTGTTTTGGCCCTCGAGCATTCGTTTTGCATCGGTTTTCGTTCATTTTTGGCAGGTACTTCTGTTTTATCACCAGGAAGGTCACTGAAGGGTGGGAGGCCAGCAATTGTCTCAGTAACCAGTTATATTCCTCCGGCGCCCTCCGACGCCCGTTTTTCTCACTCCCAAGTCAATGTTGACCACCCTAGGGCCACTTTCTTCAAACCCAAACCACATATTTGTGTTGTACACACATGGGAGGACCCTAAAAGTCTATGGCCGGCCAGTAATTCCTTTTGCCACTTTTGAACCCCTTTGAAAAGTGGCTTGTAGTCTCTCCTGTTTTGCAGTTGCCAGTTTTGAACCACAGGGTTGTAATAAGAAGACCTGGGAGGACACCAATATTGGGTGGCCGGCCAGAAATTCTTTTGGACCATTTTGCCCCTTGGCCAGCCGGCCATAGGGGGTGGCCGGCCGGCCACCTGCAGCTTTGATACCTAGCCGGCCAGCTTCCTTACACTGAGTACATTACAGCTGTGCATTGTTTTCCCTTCAAAAACTGCATCCGGAGGGAACTTTTTTTGGAGGGAAAATTGATGCCATTTCCCTCCACTTTTTTCCCTCCATTTTTGCCCCATGCTTGTCCATATAGCTGGCCTCCCAGCTCTAGAGAAAGGGTTGGAAAATTGCTCTCAAGCTCATACACACATATCTCCCTTTATCTCTCTCATTCTCTCAAGTTCCAACCCCATTTTCTTCATCACCACCAAGTACCACCACCACCATTCCATTTCCAGCTCCTTGGGAGGCTTTCCAGCAGCTAGGAGACAGCAAATTTGGTCCAAGAAGCAGCCAAGGTTTTAGTCTTCAAGGGTAAGTCCACTTCCCCTCTTTTCTAGCCCTATTTTGCAACAATTTATTAGCCTATTTGCTTACTTTTTTGGGCTCCGACCCTAACTGAAAGGGTCATTTTTTTGAGCCATTCTTCATGTTTGTTTAAGGGTTCAACACTGTTTGAGACCCCCATTTGGTACTTGCTTCAATGCCCTCTTGTATGCCATTATTTTGCATGGTATTTCTAGCCTATGTGTAGTCTGTTTTGAGGCATGATATAAACTGTAAGTTGGCTTATTTTGAGTCCATATACAACATTGTAGAAGGGCTCAACACTGTTGGGGTCTCCATGTAGCACTTACCCTTACACCCCTCTTTGGTCCCCATTTTTGCATGCTTTGTTAGCCTACCTTGATTCTGTTTTTAAGCCATGATCAGAACTGAAAATGGCCATATTTTGCCCCCTGGACATATCTCATTCAGGGTCTTTGGATTTTTGGTGAATTCTTTGTATACCTCATGTTATAGCCTCTTGTTGGCCTACTTCTTGCATGGCATTTTTAGCATGTTTTTATATTTTTTTGGGGGTTGTCATAAACTGTAAAACATCATATTTTTGGCCCCTCTTCAACATTTTAGAAGGGGCCTTCTGTGTTTGAGATCAGCAGCTATGACTTGCTTCATTACCTCTCTTGGCCCCCCATTTTTGAATGCTAATTTTTCCCTATTTGTACCCACTGTTTGGCCATGCTTCGAACTGTAAAAATGCTTGTTTTGGGGCTTCCTAGCTTCTGTCTTCACACTTCATGTACGAATCATGCATGCATTGCATAGCTATAGGCCATTTCATGTGCTTAATTCCATGTTTCGGGACTTGTTCCTTGCATCGGGTTTCATTTCGCCATGTTTCGGGGCTGTTTTGCATGTCATTTTGCCTCTGAAATTTGTATGTTTGCATATCATATTCCATGTCTTGCCATGTCTCATTAGAGTGGCATTCCGTGCCGTAGGTTCGGTCCTCGGTTTGCGTGCACGCGTGCACGTATTTCGAGTTGTCTCATTTTCATCTAATGGCCTCCTATGTGAGTGCGGCTGAGGTCCACTTGTGTTGGTGTAAGCCCATATTGCATTGTGTATGTCATTTCATTCCATAGCATTGTGTATGCTAGGTTGTATGTTAGTGCATTGTGTATGCCATGTTACCTCGTGCATCGTGTATGTCATTTCATAGCATGTTGCATGTTAGGATGTATCTTAGTTGCATTTCATGCATATCATGCATATTGTATCGTGTTCGGGATAGGAGTTAGCCCGGGCACGGGAAACGAGGTACGTTCCGCACTCCGAGTGACGGAACGTGTCTCAATTCCCCAGTCACTGACATTCCGGATTATTCATGATGGAGTTAGGTTTTGTTGTATTTTCATATGCATTCATTTCATATTGAGTTGTGCAATTCGACTCCTCGGCCATCATGCATCGATATGCGTGATTGGTGGCACGAGGATCGAGATATGCATACATTTGTGAAAATACATTGCCATGCCCCTTTCCTGCTCTCTGTTGCAGCATACCAAGAATCAGCAGTCTTCCGAGGCTTGGCGCGCTTTTCAAGAAACATTGCAAAACAGAGGCTAATCGGGGCATCGCCGTGGATTTCCGCGCAAAGCAGCCCGAATATGCATCATTCATCATCTGAAGAGGAGTCAAGGCAGTCCCTGGCTTACATGCCAGTTTATTCTTTTCTTAGTTAATTTGTTAATTAATTAGGGATTTGTACATATTTTGGACTGTATTATTCATTTGGACTGTACTATTCAGGACTGTATATTATTTATTCGGACCCTCTACGCGAGGGCATAATTGTAATAAGTGTGCGTGAGTGTGATGTATGTCTTCCAACCCCACGTCTTTCTTCCCTTTTATTTACCTGCTTATGATGGTTAGATTAGGGCATATTTCAATTAGCATACAGTATGACAGCATGTTTGCATCATTCATCTGTTTTGCACGCACCGGGCTCGGCGCATCATACAAACTGCATTTGTATTTCAATTCCAAATTGAATACGTGTTAGTTGTAGCATTCCACATGCCATGTTTAGAATAGCCGAGCCTGCTATAGTTTGCATCTTTGCGTGTGTTGCACTAGGCAATTCTATGTATCTAGGATCATGCATGGATTTCTAATGAGCTTTTGTTTTGGCTTGGAGTACTCGGTGAGTTTTATGCTTTAGCATCCTTGCATGCGTGTGAGTGACTGCCATGAATAGCATGCTTACCATGAGGCTAACTGCTTATGTGATATAACTGCCTTGAATGCCTGTGGGTAGAGGTTGGGTTATTTGGATTGGAACAAATCATCAAGTGTTTTAAGCCCACCCGAGGGTGGCAAAATCTGCATTTTAAGCCTACCTGCGGGTAGCAAACCATTTTCACAAACAAACATAAAGTGTTTTGTTCCAATTCAGACGACTCAGTCTATACTTGTATGTTGTGCGCATCACATAGTAACCTAGGCTAATAACCGGAATAAGAACGCACAATGTTTTCAAAACAAGATATCATGGTTAGTAGAGGCCGGTCTTTGACCGGGCGAGCGGGGGTGCTCACGAAGTGACCTTCCCCAATCGTACCCAAGTTCCCGAGTCGAGGCAACTTTGGTGATGACGGACACGTGGCCTTTGGCACCGAGTCAGGGTTTTCTAAATTTCCCGAAAATAAAATATTTAGGTGGCGACTCTGTATCTGGCAAAGCAGTTCATGTTTGGCACTTCTTTCAAAAAATCTGTTTTCAAAAAAAACGATTTGCCGGATTTGGACTCTTTGGTTTAAGATTAAGAACCGTGACATTTGAGTCCTTGAACTGTAGTGACCCCAATATGAACGGAACGGGACTTAACCCTCCCGGGGCGTTCGGGGATGTCCACAGTGTTACATTCGGTTGTATTTGTCTTTGGATTTGTGCTGGGTCTTTGTTGTATTCAGTGTTTACATACGTGCCACATGACGTTTCACAAAAGTACTGGGTTATTAATTTTAATTTAAATGTGAAAATGTTGCTGGTTTACGAAAAATGGTACAGCCATCCATTGGCATACTTCATTAGCCTCCAATGACGTTACATTTAGGTTGTAATGTTAACCCACATCTGCAATGTTGTCATGTTTTGTGTGTGTTATGTTCGGTTGTATTTGTCTCTGAATTTGTTGTGACGTTGTTGTATTCAGTGTTTACATACGTGTTACATTACGTTTAGCAAATTCACTGTTTTTTAGTTTTTTTTAATTGAATGTGAAAATGTTGTTGGTTCGTGGAAAGTCCTAGAATCTATGTGAATGTTACTCTTAGTTTTCATTATATATTATTGAATTCGGAGTTAGATTGTTTATCTGTAAACTTTCTTATGATGCCTTATGAAGTGGGTTGTGAATATTAGAACCTTAGTTCTTTCGTTCATGATTAGAAGCAAAATGACCTTTTTGAAATCCAAGTATAAAAAGAATATAGTGTCTGGTTGCTCTAGATATATCTTGTGCCTCTTGAATTTGATTTTGATCAGGATATCTCTTATTTTTTGTTTACCATCCAAGTCTAGATTTGGTTCATTGGCGTTCTTGTGGAGATTATTAACATATCTATTCTTTTTAGTTTATCGTTGAATCAAAATTATTTAGTCAAAAAAATAAAATTACTGTGTTTTTAATTTTTTAATTGAATGTGGGTTGAGCCTCGTCATATCATGTCGAAGTTGCTGTGCTGACATTTGATTATACATCACGTATGTTGCATGCCTTATTTTTTTGTTTGGTTGTGGAATGTAGTGGCACGGTTATTGTTTCATTTATTTTATTGCTCAAGAGGATATGGACATTATGCTATTGTGCATGTTCGGTTCATCCACTGTTGCTGTCAGGGGTGTTAATGGATTGACATTCACACAGTTGGTTGATAATTTTTGTGAGATGTGGGCGGACATGACACCATCATCGATTTCCATATCTTACAAATTACCGTGTCACGAGAACCAATTCATAATGCGTACTGATGTGGACGTGGAAAACATGTTTTCCCTTGCAGATCTTTTGGTGTTAACCATATCTACGTTGCAGTTGGCTCCCAAAATAGGGTGGATGATCTGATTCGAGGTAAGCAATACAGTGAGACTATCTCCATAAGTCAAATGGATCATAACACGGAACAATTTTCGGAGGCAGAAACGGACGTAGATTTGTTGCCCAATTATTGTCACCATAATGAGAAAACGTTGATGACAATTGATTGGTCACATGGCATTAGTCACGTAGGCCAATGTTTTGAAGGGGGTGTTGCTGCATTCTATTTGGTTCCGTCCAAATATGCTATTGAGTGTGGGTTTGACTTCAAATTCGTGAAAAACGATTTAGTGCGTGTAAGGTCCTGGTGTCCCACATTGGGAATAGATGGGGAGTTCCTGGGCTATAAAAGTAAAAACCTAGACCCTTATATAGTATCGAGACCTTTTCTCGAGTAGTGAAATCCTAGTAGAACTCCCCAGTTAAGTGTGTTTAGGCTGGAGTAGTTCTGGGATGGGTGACCCACTAGAAAGTACAAATCTGTGTGGGCGTGGCCCAAAGGGGACAATATCGATGACATGTGAAGGGTTGGGGCGTTACAGTGGGGGTCACGGCTGTTTGCACGTTACGAGAGCGAAAAGGGTGTACATGGTTGATACATGGAAGGGTTCAAACATACAATGGATACTTTTATGTGAAGAGGTTGAACAACTTGCATAGTTGTGGTGCTATTGTTCACATTGGAAAGAATAGTAGAATCAGGTGGAACATATTTGACCTTCTTTCCTTTTCCACTGCTGCTTTGCCCTACTGCGTTCGCATTCCCTAACGGAGATAGACACCGTCTTCTTTTACCAGATGTAATCCCTTCATGGGTGTTTTCTTTCATGTTGGACCCCTTTGGTGGTGTAGCCTTAATTGTACCACCTGATAAATATGCCACAAACATTTCACATTTCGTATACAAACAAGTGGGCAATAGTACATGGAAATTAATCGCAGTATGTGACAAGATGAGTTAATATGTTCACTGTGAACATTAACATATAATAGGATAAGATGTGATAGTACATGTATTCAATTCACACACATTCACAGACCACGCCATACATTAACATTCTAATTAGATGACAATACAACATTTTAAGTCCAACACAATTCAATAAGTATGCCTTAAGATATATTTTTGCTTCATTCGATAAACGTCAAAATTAATTAGAACATTTTCACGTGTCATTATGTTTCACTTCTGTTAGATTAACATGCCTTTTCTGAGCTATACAATTTAATGCACATCCTTCTTTAGTAGGAATGTACTTATAAATCATGTGAACATAACGCAAATGACACAATACCTTTGTGATTGAAAGCACAACAACACTGTTGGTTTGAAGGGAAAATTAAGGTGAAAAGCATATGTATATGGGTGTTAACGTCTTCAGCCCAAAAACAAACAGCCTAAATATCAATTTTTACAAAACAATATGCAAATTGACATATACGAAATAATGTCATACATGATATAACACAACATATAGCATAATGTGGCGCATGCCATTTTATCAAATAATGTGACAATATAAACCATGATGTGAAGTGAAATGATTGGCGTGTAACACACCTCGAACACGAGTGTGACAACATATAATGGATATGTGCAACTTTGTGAATGTGATGAAATGAGAGACAATGTGACATATGCCAATTGAAACATGGACCAAATCTACCCAACACAAACCACAACCCGTAGTCGTATTATTCGTCCCGCACAATACAATTGATGTTGCTACGGAAATTACCCCACCACATATTTCAGAAATTAACACATAACTATGTACCCACATATCCATACACATTTACAAATGTGACACTAAAGTACGTAACGTAAACTTGAATAATGGGAGACAAGCCAATTTGTTGAATAATGTCAAAATATAAATGAGAATTTGCTACGTGAATATTGATGTACAACACACTACGAACACATACGTGACAACATAAAATGGGCACGTGAAACCACAACCATAACCTGAGGTCGTTTTAGTCGCATTATTTGACTCACTGTGACAATCAACTAGTAGTCTCCTAAAAATAAACATTCACATTCACATTTAAAACATGTATTATTTATCCCGCAGAATACAATTGACGTTACAACGAAAATTACCTCACCACATATTTCACAAATTAACACGTAACTATGTACCCACATACCCACACACGCTTACAAATGTGACGGTAAAGTACTCAACATAAACGTGAATAATGTCACACATGCCGATTCATTAAATAATGTGAAAAAAATATAAACAAAAATGTGCTACATGAATCTTGACGACTACCCTAGTACGAACACGAAATGTGACAACATAAAATGGCGACATGAAACCACAACCCCAAATCATGTTAGTTGCATTATTTGACTCACTGTGGCAATGTACAAACAGTCTCCCAAAAATTCACAGTCACATTCACAAATCTTAAAGTACGTAAAACATGGACGTGGCACCAACCACGTTCGATAACTTACTTTTGTTACTGAATGCAAACAACCAAACGACAACTTGTGACGCTCCGATTCTACACTATAGATTGCAGTCAAGGGAGAGTCACTAAGGAGTCCTATGGTCAATAACCAAGTAAGATCCCAGATCGCTGGAGGAGTCAAATTAGCCTCTCTTCTAAGTCCAGCTTTCTTAGGCAGGGCACTACCCTTTTAACAGATCTTAAAAGGTATTGACACAAGGTCTCATAAGTAACGATAAGGTTCAAACATAGAATATAAGCATAACAACCACAATATGTATATAATTCAAAAGATGGTTCCATTACATTACATTCCAAAAGAAAGCTTAAGTCTACAAATGAGTCTTTACAAAACATCCAAAAAGGAAACTTCTAACTTTTCTAAGATAGCCAAACGTCTTCAAAAGTTTCAGGCTCGTCGTCTCCAACTATGAGTTCCGCTTCGTCACCTGGCATGATACACCGTGAGCTTTGAATGCCCAGTAAACACACACACACACCCTACCCATTTTTCCCAGTCCAATACACACTCACAATTATAACATCAAGTCATAAAGCATGACAAATAAATAAAGGGTTAAGTTAGTTAGATGTTAGCAAACTAGAAATTCCCCAAAGAGATTTCGTCCTCCCAACCATAAGAATCGGACGCGGATTATTCGGTATGCCCCCTCTTTTGTTGCTTTGTTGCAGATCTAACCTCGGATGCCTACCAACGGTTATGTACCGTGTAGCGCCAACCGCAGCGCCTCAAAAGAGACTGTAAAATAGGGCCTTGCCTGAATCCCTCCTCACACCAAACCACCTAGGGTCCGAATACAACCGCTCCGTTCAAGGGTTCCAAACAACCACTTGCGCAAGGCTTTAACTTTCAAATGGGGAACGCATCCCAACACTCCATATATCACGTATCATCATCTTTTCATTACTCAAGTGCTCGAAAACCCAATACCCTCCCCATTAGGTTTCCCGTTGAATTAAATGTTTTAAATCAAGGTTAGTCCAACTTACAAGACAATAATATCTATATAAGCATGCATTCTTAAGATGAGAAAGGTAAATAACATAACCACATCACATATAATATCATGCCAAGACATCATAAACTAATAAGCAATCTCATGAACTCAAGGGCATAAAACATTCACACATAACAAAATTTCCAGATTTAGCATCGCATAAAGATTAAAATGAAAGGACTAATTTAGATCTTTCACCGGACTCGGCCTTCCTATGCTTCGTAGAGGATTTGATCTAGTTTCTAGAACATTTTTCAGAAATAGGATTGCTTTTCCAGATTTTGAGTTATTTAGAAAGTATGCCAGCGCTGTCCAGATCCGTCGACTGTTACGAAAAATTGATTTTCTTGCAAACCGCTTAATGTTTTTCGATGAAACCAATTTTAGTTGAAAGCTAACACCTTAAGAAAGGTTTTGACATAAAGTCCAGAATAATTTTTTACATTTTTCTAGAATTTCTGGAAGTGGGCTGCAAAAACAGATTCTAGGGTGTTTTGCCCAAAACAAGAAGATTTATGAAAAAGGGGTTCTACTAAGGAAAAGTTTCATTTATTTTGTGAAGAAAATATGCTAACTATCACATGTTTAACTCAGAAAATTTGTTTGAAAGAGTGCACTTGGAAAGTTGAGAGATTGGTACAAAAGAAGATGGTTTTGTGCCAAAATGGGGAAAATACAAGAGAGATGGAATCAATACCCAACCCTTAGCATTTTTAACATGAGAACTCAGTAATAAAAGATCTGAAAACATTATTTAGAACCCTTAGAAACATGTATTGAAAAAAAAAGGAAAATGAAAGAGAAGGTTGTATTTGTGGCTTACCTACTAAGCTTTGCACAAGAAGCTCTCTTCTTCCTCCTTCTTCTCTTCTAGACTTCTCTCTCTTGCTCTCCTCCCTCTCTCTAACCGAATGTGTGTGTGTGGTGTGGTGTTTGTGCTTGCCAAGCTTAGGGAAGGTTGGTATTTATAGGCAATTTTAGGGTAAAAAGTCCTAAAAGCCCATTAGTTGGAAATGGATGGGGAGGTTAGGATTTCTTTGAAATTTTAAAGGAAATAGGGATGATTTGGGAAGCTTACACAAAGATTATGTCAATACTAGTTAGAAAGGAACTAGTTTTGGAATTAACAACCTAGGTCTAGGGTACTAGGTTTGGGTTACCTAGAATACTGTAGACGTTCCCGAACGTCCCGGGAAGAATCCTATTTTGTTCATTTGGGCTTACTACAGTTCAGGACTCAATGTCACGGTCCTGTATCTAATCTCGCAGAGTGCAATGCAAGACCGATGAATCATCAAAGAGTCCAAATCCGGCAAATCGTTTTTGAAAAACTGATTTTTAGAAAGAAGTGCCAAACATGGACTGCTTTGCCAGATACAGAGTCGCCACCTAAATATTTATTTTGGGGGAATTTAGGAAACCCTGACTCATTGCCTAAAGCCACGTGTCTGTCATCACCAAAGTTGCCTCGGCTCGGGAACTTGGGTACGATTGGGGAAGGTCAGCTATGAGCACCCCTGCTGGCCCGATCAAAGATCAGCCACTGCTAAGCATGATATCGAGTTTTGAAACATATGTGCTCTTATTCTGGTTATTAGCCTAGAATTACTATGTGATGCGCACAGCATACAAGTATAGACTGGGTCGCCTGAATTGGAACAAAACATTTCATGTTCGTTTTAAAAAACGGTTTGAAGGTGCTATTCGCAAGTAGGCTAAGACGTGGATTTTGCCACCCTCGGGTGGGCTTAGAAAACATGATTTTGCCACTCTCAAGTGGGCTTAAAACTCTTATTCAATACATTGTTCCAATTCAAATAACCCAACCTCCACCTACAGGCATTCAGGCAGTTATATCACATAAGCAAATAGCCTCATGGTAAACATGCTATCATGGCAGTCACTCACACGCATGCAAGGATGCTAAAGCATAAATACTTACCGAGTACTCCAAGTGAAAGAAAGAAGCTAATTAGAAATCATGCATGAATCCTAACTATGCTGAAATGCCTAATGCAACACACGCAAAAATGCAACTAAGATAGGCTCGGCTATTCTAAAATGGCATATGAAATGCAACAACTGATGCACGTATTCAACTCGAAATTGAAATACAATGCAGTTAGTATGATGCGTTGAGCTTGGTGCATGCAAGACAGATAAATGGATGCAAACATGCGAGCATAAGCATGCTAATTGAAACGTGCCCTAAACTAACCATCATAAGCTGGTAAATAAAAGAGAGAAAGACGTGGGGTTAGAAGACATACATCACACACACGCACACTTATTACAAAGTTTGCCCTCTCGTGGAGAGTCCAAATAAATAATACACAACTGAAAGAATAACGAATTACAGCTAATTATTACATAACCCTAATTAATTAACAAATTAACTAAGATAAATAAGCTAGCATGCAAATTTAAAGAAAAACGGACTGCCTCAGCTCTGTTTCGAATGATAGGGATGCATGCATGCTCGGGCTGCCTTGTCGGGAGATCCATCGTGATACCCCGATTTGCCTCTGTTTGCGACTAGTCCCGAAATACTGTACAAAGCTCCAGAAGGCTGCTTGACCAGTTTTTGCCGCTGGTTTCCGGTTTGCTGCAACAGAGAGCGAGAAAGGGGCATGGCAAAGTATCTTCAACATATGTATGCATGACTACTCTCCCCGTCATTACAGAAGCTCTAGGGAGTGTAGTCCTCAATCCTCGTGCCACCAATCACGCATCTCGATGCATGATGGCCGAGGAGTCGGATTGCACGACTCGATGTAAAATGAATGCACATATAAATACAACAAGGCCTAAACTCCATCATAGGTAATCCGGAGTGTCGGCGACCTGGAATCGAAGCACGTTTCGTCACTTTGAATACGAAACGTCCCTCGTTTCCCGTATTTGGACTAAACCCCACTCCAAACACTATGCAACACACAATGCATGCACCAATGCAACTCTAGCATGCAACCTAAATGCAATGCGACTAAATGATGCAAACATCACTACAACAAATACAACATTTTATAGCATGCAATGAATGCTATCTTAGGTAAGTGATAGCATTTGTTGGAATGTTATGTTAGCCCATGTTATTAAAAGTCTATTATTTTTTATAACATTTATTAACTGCTATGCATAAATGCTATAAAAAATATATTATAACATTCTTGGAATGCTATGAAATGGTTGAAAATTTCTTTAAAATATAACTGTAACTATTCATGTATGTTATAATAAAATGTGACACTATATTTTGTGTAAATTTTTTGGTGATATGGTTTTTTCAATGCTACTATTCAAGTATTTTCTTATTTAAAAATAAAAATGTGTTAATTCATTCGACATCAATATTTAAAAACCTCACTCATTGCATAAAGGCCAATATCATTAAAGTAGAAACAGAAACACTCATTAAAGGACCGAAATAATTACATTGTCTTCGTATCAAAATCTAATCAACATATCAACAAAACATAGCTTATAAACATCTCAAAAAAAAAAAAAAAAAAAAAAAAAAAAAAAAATCCTAAACGCAACAACAATGAACTCAGTCAAATATCCTATTACTTCATCTACAATCTTCACATCCTTTGAGCTTACTCTAGGATGAGTTTTGGCCTCTCTTCTCTCTGAAGACAACTGCAATAAATAAATAAAAATAATAATCAAATCCCCTAGTTAACAGCAGCATTTAAAAAGGTAAAGGGTAATTAATTAAACAATCAAGAAAGCCAAGGGATTAAATCTTGGTTTAATACCCAAGCCAATACAAAAAATTAATATATAAAGAATTCAGTTTCCAGATCAATGGCTTTAATTGGATTTACATAAAGAGTATAAAACTGGCTATGTAACTTTCAAGTGTAAACTATCAAGCAACAAATTGGGAAAACAAATATTGTATACTATCAATCTTTTTCAAAAACTAGTTTGGTGAAAAATAATTAAACAATATATAAAATTTAGGGGGAATTACTTGTTAGTAGGACAAGAAAAAAAATTGCCAAAACATGAAGGTACAAGTTGTTTTGTGGTGGGGTGTAAGTGAAAAGCTGTGGGGTTGCATCCCTCTCCATGTTTATGTATATATCTATATTTTTTATCTGTTTCATTGTACATTAATTCCCCCTTATATATTGTTTTCTCCTTCTAGGGTAGAAATAATTTATAAAAATTATTTATTTTTTGGTGTTTATTTTTGTCAATATACTTTCTAAACGTTTACAAAAGAATTCAAAAACAAGTTATAATAAATAACCAAACAAAGGCTACCCAATTCCTTCAAAACCCACTTCTTCAGAACATTCATTAGCAATAATACTTTAATCCAACGAATTACATTAATAGATTAGCAAAGATTGATAGTATAAGAAAATGGAATGGTATATTATACGTACATATATGTATATATATCTATATCTGTTACACGCACAAAGCAAAATGAAGACAAAAATCAACACAATCCATAAAGTACTCGAAAAAAATAAGAAGAGAATCAAAGAAAAAAAAAAAAAAACTTACAACCTGTTTGGGAATCGTATCCCATGTCCTTTGCATTTGAGTTTAATTGATGATCATAGAGGCTTAATATCAAAACAAATTAGCAACTATAATCAATACATATACATATTATATATAATAGATTTAGCATGAGAGAGAGAGAGAGAGAGAGAGAGAGAGAGAGAGAGAGAGATAACCTTTAGGAATAACTAAAACCCAAGTGGATTGATATTGTAAAAGAGAAAAATTAGGAGAGACATTCGGTAGTGGCCTTCAAAGACGCGGTATGTTTACCGCTATTGTATTTTATTTTTCAATATCGTAATATTTAGAATTATAGCATTTATAAAATGTCATTAAAATTTTCAACTTACCCAACTTTTTACCACATTTATAAAATGTTATTAAAAGTTTAATAAATGTAATGTAATCTTCTAATGTTATATTCCTACAAAATGCTATAAAAGCATCATATGCAGTAGCATTTTCGGTAAAATGCTATAAAAATATGTTATTAAAAGCCCTTTTTGTTGTAGTGCATGCAAGGGATGACATGCAAGGGTGCGACTAGCATACGCAATGCTATGGACTAAGAATGGCATACTCAATGCACATGACGCTATATGGCATACGTAATGCACATATGAAGACTATCAATGAGATGATCAAGGCATACACAATGCAATGGTCAATCATGCAACAACATGGACTATATGGCATATGCAATGCAAGATGGACTTAAACCAAGATGGATGGACCTCAGCCACATCCAAATCAGTGGCCAATCATGATGAAATTAGGCTACAAAACACATGCGAATATGCACAAATGCACAGGACCAAACCTAAGGCATCAAATGCCACTCTACCAAAGCATGGCAAGGGATGAAATATGGCATACAATCATACATTTTCCAGCTCTGAAATGACATACAAGATGGTCCCGAATCATGCAAACACTTCACACAATGCATGCTAGATGACCCGAATACCGAAACTAGTGAAGCGGATTACACTAGAGGTACACAAAGCAATGCACAAATGGAAAAACTAGCCCCAACCAGGCCCTAGTCAAGTCCAATACAGTGGGAAATGGTCTAAAATGATGGCTCAAAATGCAAAGGAATGAAGCTCATGCAATGGTCCAAAACAAAGCATACAAGCACGACTCTCAAACACATTCAAAGAGTGGAAAACATGGGAATATGGCATATATGTAAGCTTTGAAATATGATGCACAATGGCCCCAAAACATGGAAACACCTCAACATAAGCATGCGATAGGCTCCAAAACTCAAAACTAGGCAAGGGTATTGAACTACAACCATGCATAGCGAGCATTATTTGACCATGAGGCATAAAAACAGAGCTAAGGCAGTCAAAAACATGTACAAAATCAGTTTTAAGCATAGCCAAAAAGTGCTAGAATCAAGAACCAAAATAGCATGCAACACAAGCTAGTAAAGAGGATTTGCACTACAAGTATATGAGGCAATCAAGTGGCCACCAAACCAGCATAATTTAGAAGTATGACATGCCAAATAAAGCCCAAAAACCCACTGAAATATGGTCCATGCATGTAAGAATGATAGGCTCCTTTGATAGGCTATAAAGAGGGTTGTTCTACACATGCAAGATGGACACCCAAAATGGAAAAATGGGCTCTAGACAGAGCCTATGCAGGTCCTAAAACCCACCAAAAATGGCCTGAAATGTGGCTTGGAAGCATGCAAATAAAGGCTCCTTTGTAAGGCCAAAAATGCTAGTAAATAAGACAAGGGGTGAGAGGGTCACCCCTCTCTGATTTTGGTGCTCAAAAACACATAATAACCACTAAAAATCCGCTGGATTTCAGTGGTCAAAAGGGTCAACAAAGCTCAACACAAAGGCCCTAATGCATGGCTTAAAGCAAGATGAAATGAAGCATGCAAGGGGGTAGATGACCCCCAACAGAAAAATGGTCTTAAACAAACATGTTAAGAAGCTCAAAATAAGACTTTTTTTAATTTATGACAAAGCCCAAATATGCTTGCAAACTAGGCTAAGAGATGGAACAAAACAATGCCAAAAAGAGGGAAATAGAGTGTTACCCTTGTAGCCAAAAGAACCAGCAGCTTCTGGACCAAAAAAGTAACTCCTTAGCCTCTGAAAACCAGCTACAGGGTGCTTAGAGTGATGGTGGAGATGTTAGGATAGGAGGTGGTGTGCAATAGGCCAAGAACAAGGGACCTTTGGAGCTAAAATGGAGAGAAATAGAGAGGAGAGTGTATGTATGCCTCAAAACAATTTCTCAACCCTTGCAAAGGAAGAGGAGCTCTTCTTTTATAGAGCCAAGGGTCTAAAGCTTCTCCTAGAAGCTTAAAACCAAGTTTAAACATCCTCCATACACGTGTATAGAGGATGCAATCTGTGGCTTCCAACTGGCACCAACTCAGTGAGATAGAAAAGGAGAAAGCTGGCCGACCAGTTCAGGTGGTTTGCCGACCACTCCCCCTAGTTGGCTGACCAGGGTCAAAAGGGTCAGGTGGTCGGCTGCCTCCTAGGGTGGTCTCCACAGTGAATGCAAGCTAGTGGTATGGTGGGAGACCAGTAATTGTGGCCCAAAAGTGAGGGAGACCACTTACCTGACAAGAAAACCGGCCGACCGGGGAAAGGTGGTCTCCAAGGAGAAAAGGTGGTCTCCCACCCATGTACCATTTTCCAAACAATGAAAATAGGGTCCATGCCAAAAATGAACCAAGACGATGCAAAACGAGGATTCGAAGGCCAAAACGTGCGGCCGGAGGCCCCGAAAACTGACTGTTAAGCACCGAAAGTGGCGTGCGACCACAAAGGTGGTCTCCCGGGCCACAGTGTCCCTGTAGAGAGAGGAAACAAGGTGTGTTCCAAAAACCGGAGCAAACGGACAAAGTTAAGCGGTCCCGAACCGAGGCGCACAGCCGACGGTTTCGAAAACCGGAAACTGGTCTCCAAACGGGAATAGTGGCCTACGATCACGAAAGGTAGTCTACGGCCACTGAGAGATGGTCTACGAGACCTCTCCCTCCCTTCGGGAAGAGAAAACAGAACCTGGTTCACAAACCGAGGCAAAGCACAAAGAGTCCCGAAGTCCGGAGGCAAGGCTCTCAGCCGAGACTCCGTAACCTTAGAACGAGCACAACATGCGCAACCACCGAGCGCTCAATCGATGACGTCTGAGTCTTAAGGTTGGTCAAAAATGGGGTGTCTACAGTTGCCCCTCTTTGATAGAACTCGAAAGTCATAAGTGACGGGAGTGAATGTCAAAGTCCAGAGATGACCCATTTTTGACAAGGCCGAAGACTTAGACAAACAGGCGAGATAAACAAGAGATGTGCCGGCAGGTAGGGAGCAAAATGCAAAATGATATGCACAAAGCCGAACGTAACTCAAGACCATGCAAAGTAGCAAGTCGTAATGAAGCAAATATTCACAATAAATGCAACAATTCTAAGCGAGAATGCAAAGCAAAACTACATTTCATGCAGTAAGAGTGTAAGAGAATTACAATTCTCACTACGTCTCACATGGAGAAAATACAATACCTGTGCTGCTCGTCTGGTCGCACCAGCTTCAAATGAACCGTACATACAATATCGTGCCTGAAAGAGAAAGAAACTCAACAGGTAATATCGTTAGAAACAATGCGTAGCAATGCAAGCGAAAAGTGCATAACGCAAGTCGAGGGACGCGTGACAATGCAACCTAAGTGTGACGCATAACAATGCGGAATACAATGCAATGCACTAACAAGTGCTGATAAGATGCGCAAGATAGCGCGATGCAATGCACTAACAAGTGCATGTAAGGGTGCACAAAATAGCGCGAGCAATGCAAAATGATATGCAATATTATGAAAACAATGTAAATGATATGCAATGCATTTGAGATGATCAAACCACAAGCAGTACAAAACCACGCAAATATCATGAAGGGATGGAGATGCAAGATTGAACTTCGTGCCTACCATAGAAAAGGTGCCGACACCCTCAAACCACAATCTCCTTAGTGGAATAGGCGCGTACACATGCGGAACTATGTGTGTCGTAGACAGAACACAAAATACAAGTAAGTGGGTAGCATGATATAAGTGAGGAATGATCTGCTGAGGAAAGATCGTGATCCTAAATGCTGGATGCAACAGACTAAAATACAATGTAATGGATGCAATGGATGAAATGAATAAGGCGCGCGGCCAAACCATACCTTGCCTACAAAAAGCATAGACACAAACAAACCACGTCTAACACAGAAATGGTGCCGTCACCCTCAAACCACAATTCCCTTAGTGGAATAGGCGCGTACACATAATCACATAACCATGCTTTAACGCGAAAAGTATGGGCACATGCCAAACTAAGCTTAACATGGAAAGGCGCAAGCGATACAATGGATATGCAGTGCAGGCATGCAACATATTCTATATGCAATGCAATAGACATACTAGATGATGTAGTAGTTAGAAAGCGAAAGCACCTTACAGGGGCAATGGCAATGATCTACCTCATGCTGCTGGGGACCTTTCCCTTCTTTTCGGTTGAACCGCAGGTACTACTTTTCTCCCTGACTATGGTCGCAGCTTTCCCTATTCTCCAATAGGGTGACAGACTAGGTTGGTTCAATATCCAGAATTGAGGCGCATATACATGCTATCTCAATCTATGGGGTTGCCATACAGATTTCAAGCCGAGGATATACCCCTGGGTATTTAAACCAGACTTTAGTCTCGGAAATCCCGAACCTTTGCATTCTAGGCATGAGCCATTCGAACTCTAGTTTCCACCATCTCAGTTGGTCTCCTAGGAACTCACCGCAAACACAGGCAGGTCGCTATACCAGACCAACGGAAGTCGTTCGGGCACGACAAACACCAAAGGAATTGCACCTTTAGAGGATTTAAGGTCTCCTAGACCAAAGAGTGCACAAGACAATGCGAATGATACAAAAAAACAATGTGCACAAGACAGTGCGAGTGAAAGTGAATGCACAAGACAGTGCGACGCAGAGGGAATGCACAAAATAGTGCTATACGGGTGCACAAGATAGTGTGATGCAGGGTGGATGCACAAGACAGTGCGATGTAAATGTGTGCACAAGACAGTGCTAAGACAAAGGATGCGCAAGATAACGTGAGCAATGCGATGTACTAACATGTGTAGGTAAGATGCGCATGAAAGCGCGAACAATGCAATGCACTAACAAGTGCAGGTAAAATGCGCACGAAAGCGTGAACACGTTCAATGCAAAAGATACAAGCATTTTCTATGCAAGATGAGAGCATGTAATGAAGTGCACAGGATAATGCGATGCGCAAGAAAACGCGAGTGTAAACTGCACAAAACAGTGCGATGCGCAAGAAAGCGCGAGTGAAATGCATGCACCATACGAGACTTGGCACACAGCTCATTTTTCGGGCACACGGCTCGTTCTTCGGGCACATAGCTCATCTTGGGGGCACACAGCTCATTTTTCGGGCACACAGCAGATCTCGGGCACACAGCTCATCTTGGGGGAACAGCTCATTTATAACCAGACTTTGCTCGTTTCTAGCACACAGCTCACAACACAGAATTCTGTTGAGTTGGCACACAGCTTGCTCTGAACACTCAGTCTATAACACAGCATTCTGTTTGCATTTTGAACACACAGCTCAAGCATTTGAATTTCTGAACACACAGCTCATGCTTTTGGTTGTGAACACGCAACCCACATTTCTAAAATCTGAACACACAGCTCAAACTCTTTGTCGTGGACACGCAGCCCACATTTTTGAGATCTGAACACACAGCTCAAACTTTTGTCGTGAACACGCAGCCTACAGTTTTTGAAAGTTGAACACGCAGCCCAAACTCTTGATGGTGAACACACAGCCTACAGTTTTTGAAAGTTGAACACGCAGCCCAAACTTTTGATGGTGAACACACAGTCCACAGTTTTTGAAAGTTGAACATGCAGCCCAAACTTTTGATGGTGAATACACAACCCACAGTCTTTGAAAGTTGAACACGCAGCCCAAACTCTTGATGGTGAACACACAGCCCACAGTTTTTGAAAGTTGAACACACAGCCCAAACTTTTGATGGTGAACACACAGCCCACAGTCTTTGAAAGTTGAACGCAACCCAAACTCTTTGATGGTGAACACACAACCCACAGTCTTTGAAAGTTGAACACGCAGCCCAAACTCTTGATGGTGAACACACAGCCCACAATTTTTGAAAGTTGGACACGCAGCCCAAACTCTTTGATGGTGAACACACAGCCCACAGTTTTTGAAAGTTGGACACGCAGCCCAAACTCTTGAGGTGAACACACAGCCCACAGTCTTTGAAAGTTGAACATGCAGCCCAAACTCTTGATGGTGAACACACAGCCCACAGTTTTTGAAAGTTGAACACGCAGCCCAAACTTTTGATGGTGAACACATAGCCCACAGTCTTTGAAAGTTGAACACGCAGCCCAAACTCTTTGATGGTGAACGTGCAGCCCACAGTTTTTGAAAGTTGAACACACAGCCCAAACTTTTGATGGTGAACACACAGCCCACAGTCTTTGAAAGTTGGACACGCAGCCCAAACTCTTGAGGGTGAACACACAGCCCACAGTTTTTGAAAGTTGAACACACAGCCCAAACTTTTGATGGTGAACACACAACCCATAGTCTTTGAAAGTTGAACACGCAGCTCATCCACTTCAATTCTAAACACACAGCTCATAACACTGCTCAATCTGAACACACAGTTCATAACACAGCATTCTGTTTAGTTGGCACACAGCTCATAACACTGCTCAATCTGAACACACAGTTCATAACACAACATTCTGTTTAGTTGGCACATAGCTCATAACACTACTTAATCTGAACACACAGTTCATAACATAGCATTCTGTTTAGTTGGCACACAACTCATTCTGAATATACAGGATGCGATGACGGAACTTGCAGAAGTTGAAACAAACTCAGATGCCCGATATTTTCCCTTTTTTCTTTTGCTTCGAAGTCTGGAACCTATATAGTTTTAGATAGGTCCTAGTTTTACTGTTCCCACACGACCTGGGTTGAACCCTGCGGTTTTGAAAGAACAAAATCTTGTTTTGCACAAATGTGGAGAACATCACGGCACTCTGAGTACAAAACAATTTTTTTGAAATTGAGAGTGAGAATAAGTTCTCAACTGGGTATTGAGCCTACGACTGAACACAGCACACCACGACTCAACAACAAAGAGAAAGATAAGGAAAGACAACCTAAACACATCTATAGACACCCGAAACGACTCAAAACAAGAATCGAGACAAACAAAACGACACAAACACAACACTCAGCTGTGTTATAAAGGCAAGAGACCTCTCGTTCCTCGAGGAGCCAGTTTCTCCGGGTATTGTTTCCTACCCTTTCTCACTTGTGATTTTCACATCACTCGGCCCTCAAGCTCTGTTTTTCTGAAAAAGCCCTTTTCCTCACTTTTTCTCTCATCGCACATCTCTCTATTCTTCAATCTCTCTGATTTTTCATCCCTCCCTTGGATGGTTGATGGATAAATAGGAAGTTGCGGGCTCTTGCCCCTAGCATTCTGCTAGATTCTCTTCTTCTGCTCACAACAGTGAACTTTCCCACAGAGGGGTCGCGCTACAACTGGGTGTGTAGCAAATCTGCAGCTGACATCGGCTGACGATGTTCTGCTGGGGAGTTTGGACATGATCAAATGTGTCCAGATGAGGGAGTGGAACATCTTAATCCATTCTAGTTCATGCTTCGCATTTGGCTTGATATTTCGTTGCTTGGAGGATGTTGAGAGCTTTCAGCCCTTTGTTGTTAGCTTCAGGTGTGCCCTTTTCTGGCAGGTAGAGTACCATTTCTGGCAAGTAGAGTGCCCTTTTTTGGCAAGTATGTTGACAACGGGGAAAAGACAAAACACCTTACTCAACTGTGCCCCTAGTTCATTATTTTGACCATTTTTTGTTTTTGCTTTTGCTTTCTATTAAAACAATTTTGACCAATATGAGAGTTAGATTACCACGCTTGTTCGATTTTCTGATTTAAAATCATGCAAGTTAGGTTATGAGCACTAAAAATTTTCTTTTTTTGGGTCCAAGAAATGGTCCAGTTTTGGAAAATGGAATAATTTTTGAGAAAATTAGTCAACTCTAGTAAAAATTCTCAAAACTATTTTTGCAAATGGCCACTGCTCAACGAGCACGGAACATACTCTTGGGATGCACAACCTCAGATCCAAAGTAATAGAAAATTGCCCCTTGTTTGAAGAGAGTTGCATGGCAATGGAAAGTTGCCCCTTGTTTAAATAGCATCGCAGTACATTAGCAACGGAAAGTTGCCCCTTGTCTGAATGGTACCGCAGCGCATCGTAATCAGTCCTCAGAGTGACGATCACAACCGAACTCTCGGATACAGAGAAGGCAAAGACGATCAAAACCATTACATGGACACACTTGATTTGGAAGTGTTTGTGGCTGGACTTCAGAATGAAGTTGCCTACGTATCCCAAACATGGGAATCAAGCCTTACGTAGTTCGGGTTTAAGGTATACTCGGGTATTAACCTCTCCTTTTGCGCTCTAACTTTTGCCAAGGCCGCCCTTTTTGGGTTTTCAACCTTGCGAGCTTTGTTCTTCTCTTCTTTTCAATTCTTTTCTTTTTCATCTTTTCTTTTCATTTTCTTCATTTTTTCTTCTTTTCTTTTTTTTGTATTTTTCTCTTTCTTTTTTTCTTTTTTTTTCTTTTCTTGCTCTAACTTTTGCCTGAGTCATCCTTCCGGTTTTCGGCCCAGCGAGCCTCTCAAGGGTAAAAGTGTAGCTTTGTCCATGTCAAATGGTTTTGAGATCTTGAAGTCATCTAAATCCAGGAGAATGGCTATTGTTTGCTAATGATGTAGAAGTCCATCCAATGGAGGGTGAATTTGCCCCTAGTGTTGTGGATAGGAACTCGGTTGTCCTTCAGCAATGTCTTCTTCTTTCCTCTCTTCTGGGGTTTGGCATTCTTGCCGATCTTCATTGATTTGTGGAGTGATCCATCTTCGACTCTTCGAGCACAATCTGGCATCTTTTGCCCCTAGTTCGAGGGGTGCTTCTGATCTAGCTTTGCAAGCTTCTTTTGACAACATCTGATCTCCTTGATCTGACTTCCCTGCCTCTAGTTCGAGGGCTGCTTCTGATCTGGCCACACAGGCCTTACATGGTGGTTGACCGTTAAACATTCTGAATCTAAGTTCAAGGTTCAAAACCAAGGGGTCGAGTCTCGAGGCTGAGAGCGATCCTAGGCTGCACAATCTCAAGAGCGATTCCACACAGGTCTTCACAGGACCGCGCAAAACATTTTTTGAAATTTTTTAAGAAAGCAACAAATCGCTCGCGCTGAAGACAGTGTAGAACCAATCTGGATCGAGCCAGGATCCTTCTCAGTGCTCACATTAACAAGCATGATTTCATTCCTTAAGGGCTTAGCATGCCTCTCTTTCTCTCACTTGATCAAATTTTTGCAAATCCGAGGAATTCCTTCTCTTTGTTTTCAACACATTGTTCAAAAAGGTTTTGAAAAACTTGGGTCGATGCAATGACTTAAAGGTACAAAAGAGTAGGTGAAATGCACTGTCGTTTCATTCAAACTTCTGGCACAACTGGCGCAAGGCAGAAGCAAGCACAAGAGTATAAAAATCACTGCTGTTCATTCAAATCTGTTGGCATAACTGGCTCCAAGGCAGAAACAGACTCAAAAGAAAGTAAAAAAAAGACAAACACAAAACAAGACAGTGATGTCCGAGGTAACACCCCTGGAATCACCCGACTCCTATACAATAGGACTGACTCGATACAACAAGACAGACCCTAACAAAAAGACTAACCCAAAACAAAGAGACAGACTCAAAACAACACAACTGAACTGACCTAAATACCCAAGTCAGAAACCACAAAAACTAGCATTATCAAATGCTCAAAACAGTGCGTGCCATATGCCACATCTGGAGTAAACTGAGTGCCTCCCGCAGGTGGTTCATCCCCTAATCACATATTCGTACTATCCCCCAAGTTCACTGATCCAACGGTGATAGACTTTGCTGAGCTGGTGCGGCGATGACCTTGTTGTCAAACAGATCTTGTACATCGTGGCGAAGACGAAAGCAACTGTCAGTGTCATGACCGGTTTGTTAATGGTAGGCATAGTACTGGGTAGTATCATGCTTAGCTTGAAGGGGATTCGGAAGGGGGCGAGGCTCAAGAGGTTTGAGGTGGCCTTTCTCAACAAGGATTTGAAGAGCCTTAGACAAAGGCATATAGGGGGCATGGAAGACCCTGCGACCTCAGGGTGGGTACTTCGAGGTTTGTGGATTTTTGCTGGGTGCACTAGCGAAAGGTCAGCAGGTGCTGGCTTGGTTTGCCGATCTCTTCCGAGTGCAGATTAGAGCTCAAAGGATCGTTTCTGTACGACGGCCCTTCCCTCGGTTTTCATCTTGGCTTGAACTGCTCTCACTCTGAGTGGGGAAAGTGTCATCCACTATTTTTACAGAAACAGCGAGCACCTGTTGTTTATTCAATCCTCCAGCTTTCAAAGCCTTAACAGCCCACAGGAGTTGTTCGTAGGGATCGGTGTCCACCTTCACCTTATTCTTACCACTCGCCTCAGCTTGGTAGAAGGTTTGAGTTGCTACATCAGAGCGGAGCCCCATTGTTGTCGACATGCCACTGCCGGAATTTGGGATGGCTTCAGGTTGGCTGAGTTCGATTACAATTCGCCCCAGTAGCGGGGGCTCCTCTGGCATGAAGTTCCCGGCATACGATGTAGTTGGTGGCGGAGCCGACATTCTGTAGGCTAGATCAGCCATAGATCTCTGAAGATCGCAATCATTCCCATCAACTCGAAAGTGGTGGGCTCACGGGTTTGAAATAACTGGGGTTCCCAGATCGGATATGCGGCAGGTGACCTAGGTGGGTGTGGGACTTCAATGTCGGTATCACCCTATATGATGATCCCCTGGTTCAATGTTGTTGCCATGACTACAATTCTTCTAAATTCTACGTCATCACGAGTCTGCTGAACTGAACAGAGGTGATGTGACTGGTGACTAACGGATCAGATGAACTGGTGAGCCTTAACTGGCCTTTCTCTGCCTTGCCTCAGCGAAGGAAGATACTGACTGCTCTGAACTGAATCTCTAAACCCCCTAAATAAGAAAACAGGCACATCTCAGCCCAATTTCACTTAGGATAGATATAAGCATAGCTGGATAACTATCTTCAACCACTGATCACCGTTCCCCAAATTACTGCCCCAAAACTGAATCTGATACCCGCAGATATAACTGATTCCCAAAATACTGAACTGGTGCCCGCAGTCCTGATACCCAAACTTGTGAACTGATACATGCATTCTTGTAGAGACGCACTCTAAAAGCACATAGCAAACAAGTGAGAGCCAAAACACCCTTATGTCGGGGTAAGGTTTCCTTGTCCTATTTTGTCAGGAGCTAGGGTTTCATTACGCACGCAGTGGTTTCAAACAACCTACAATCGGGTAAGCAACCTGTCCTAGTTTGGGACGGTCACTATGGATTTCGAATATGCACTAGGTCGAATGGTCAAAAAGGGTGCCCCGATAAAAACCGGGGTTTGTGTTCCCATCGTGGCAGAGCCCGTAACCGGTCAGCCTTATGGCACGCAGCCTTCGGCAAACCGTTCAGGAATAGCAGACGGCAAACACGGTGTCCTAGGCGCACCAATGCAAATGCAACGCAAAGAAACACATAAGTGTAATAAAAACAAGATATCATAAGTTCGAGTAAAGTTCTCTAACTCCACAGCAGAGTCGCCAGAAACTGTAGACGTCCCCGAACGCCCCGGGAAGAATCCCGTTTTGTTCATTTGGGCTTACTACAGTTCAGGACTCAATGTCACGGTCCTGTATCTAATCTCGCAGAGTGCAATGCAAGACCGATGAATCATCAAAGAGTCCAAATCCGACAAATCGTTTTTGAAAAACTGATTTTTAGAAAGAAGTGGCAAACATGGACTGCTTTGCCAGATACAGAGTCGCCACCTAAATATTTATTTTGGGGGAATTTAGGAAACCCTGACTCGTTGCCTAAAGCCACGTGTCCGTCATCACCAAAGTTGCCTCGGCTCAGGAACTTGGGTACGATTGGGGAAGGTCAACTATGAGCACCCCCGCTCGCCCGATCAAAGATCGGCCACTACTAAGCATGATATCGAGTTTTGAAACCATATGTGCTCTTATTCCGGTTATTAGCCTAGAATTACTATGTGATGCGCACATCATACAAGTATAGACTGGGTCGCCTGAATTGGAACAAAACATCTCATGTTCGTTTTGAAAAATGGTTTGAATGTGCTACTCTCAAGTAGGCTAAGACGTGGATTTTGCCACCCTCGGGTGGGCTTAGAAAACATGATTTTGCCACTCTCAAGTGGGCTTAAAACTCTCATTCAATGCATTGTTCCAATTCAAATAACCCAACCTCCACCCACAGGCATTCAGGCAGTTATATCACACAAGCAAATAGCCTCATGGTAAGCATGCTATCATGGCAGTCGCTCATACGCATGCAAGGATGCTAAAGCATAAATACTTACCGAGTACTCCAAGCCAAAGAAAGAAGCTAATTAGAAATCATGCATGAATCCTAACTATATTGAAATGCCTAATGCAACACATGCAAAAATGCAACTAAGATAGGCTCGGCTATTCTAAAATGGCATATGAAATGCAACAACTGATGCACGTATTCAACTCGGAATTGAAATACAATGCAGTTAGTATGATGCGCCGAGCCCGGTGCACGCAAGACAGATAAATGGATGCAAACATGCGAGCATAAGTATGCTAATTGAAACGTGCCCTAAACTAACCATCATAAGCTGGTAAATAAAAGAGAGAAAGACGTGGGGTTGCAAGACATACATCACACACACGCACAC
Source organism: Camellia japonica (assembly GCA_030407325.1). Classification (NCBI taxonomy): domain Eukaryota; kingdom Viridiplantae; phylum Streptophyta; class Magnoliopsida; order Ericales; family Theaceae; genus Camellia; species Camellia japonica. The sequence continues at coordinate 30,523,109 of JAPPVO010000029.1, read as the reverse complement.
TTATTACAAAGTTCGCCCTCTCGCGGAGGGTCCAAATAAATAATACACAACTGAAAGAATAACGAATTACAGCTAATTATTACATAACCCTAATTAATTAACAAATTAACTAAGATAAATAAGCTAGCATGCAAATTTAAATAAAAACGGACTACCTCAGCTCTGTTCTGAATGATAGGGATGCATGCATGCTCGGGCCGCCTTGTCGGGAAATCCATCGCGATGCCCCGATTTGCCTCTGTTTGCGATTGGTCCCGGAATACTGCACATAGCTCCAGAAGGCTGCTTGACCAGTTTTTGCTGCTGGTTTCCGGTTTGCTGCAACAGAGAGCGAGAAAGGGGCATGGCAAAGTATCTTCAACAATTGTATGCATGACTACTCTCCCCATCATTGCAGAAGCTCTAGGGAGTGTAGTCCTCGATCCTCATGCCACCAATCACGTATCTCGATGCATGATGGCCGAGGACTCGGATTGCACGACTCGATGTAAAATGAATGCATATATAAACACAACAAGGCCTAAACTCCATCATGGGTAATCCGGAGTGTCGGCGACCGGGAATCGAAGCACGTTTCATCACTTTGAATACGAAACGTCCCTCGTTTCCCGTGTTTGGACTAAACCCTACTCCAAACACTATGCAACACACAATGCATGCACCAATGCAACTCTAGCATGCAACCTAAATGCAATGCGACTAAATGATGCAAACATGCAAGGGATGACATGCAAGGGTGCGACTAGCATACGCAATGCTATGGACTAAGAATGGCATACTCAATGCACATGACGCCATATGGCATACGCAATGCACATATGAAGACTATCAATGAGATGATCAAGGCATACACAATGCAATGGTCAATCATTATATGGCATATGCAATGCAAGATGGACTTAAACCAAGATGGATGGACCTCAGCCACATCCAAATCAGTGGCCAATCATGATGAAATTAGGCAACAAAACACATGCGAATATGCACAAATGCACGGGACCGAACCTAAGGCATTAAATGCCACTCTACCAAAGCATGGCAAGGGATGAAATATGGCATACAATCATACATTTTCCAGCTCTGAAATGACATACAAGATGGTCCCGAATCATGCAAACACTTCACACAATGCATGCTAGATGACCCGAACACCGAAACTAGTGAAGCGGATTACACTAGAGGTACACAAAGCAATGCACAAATGGAAAAACCAGCCCCAAACAGGCCCTAGTCAGGTCCAATACAGTGGGAAAATGGTCTAAAATGATGGCTCAAAATGTAAAGGAATGAAGCTCATGCAATGGTCCAAAAACGAAGCATACAAGCACGACTCTCAAACGCATTCAAAGAGTGGAAAACATGGGAATATTGCATATATGTAAGCTCTGAAATATGATGCACAATGGCCCCAAAACATGGAAACACCTCAACATAAGCATGCGATAGGCTCCAAAACTCAAAACTAGGCAAGGGTATTGAACTACAACCATGCATAGCGAGCATTATTTGACCATGAGGCATAAAAATAGAGCTAAGGCAGTCCAAAACATGCACAAAATCAGTTTAAAGCATAGCCAAAAAGTGCTAGAATCAAGGACCAAAATAGCATGCAACACAAGCTAGTAAAGAGGATTTGCACTACAAGTATATGAGGCAATCAAGTGGCCACCAAACCAGAAAAATTTAGAAGTATGACATGCTAAATAAAGCCCAAAAACCCACTGAAATATGGTCCATGCATGTAAGAATGATAGGCTCCTTTGATAGGCTATAAAGAGGGTTGTTCTACACATACAAGATGGACACCCAAAATGGCAAAATGGGCTCTGGAAAGAGCCTATGCAAGTCCTAAAACCCACCAAAAATGGCCTGAAATGTGGCTTGGAAGCATGCAAATAAAGGCTCCTTTGTAAGGCCAAAAATGCTAGTAAACAAGACAAGGGGTGAGAGGGTCACCCCTCTTTGATTTTGGTGCTCAAAAACACATAATAACCACTAAAAATCCGCTGGATTTCAGTGGTCAAAAGGGTCAACAAAGCTCAACACAAAGGCCCTAATGCATGGCTTAAAGCAAGATGAAATGAAGCATGCAAGGGGGTAGATGACCCCCAACAGAAAAATGGTCTTAAACAAACATGTTAAGAAGCTCAAAATAAGAATTTTTTTAGTTTATTACAAAGCCCAAATATGCTTGCAAACTAGGCTAAGAGATGGAACAAACAATGCCAAAAAGAGGGAATAGAGTGTTACCCTTGTAGCCAAAAGAACCAACAGCTTCTGGACCAAAAAAGTAACTCCTTAGCCTCTGAAAACCAGCTACAAGGTGCTTAGAGTGATGGTGGAGATGTTAGGATAGGAGGTGGTGTGCAATAGGCCAAGAACAAGGGACCTTTGGAGCTAAAATGGAGACAAATAGAGAGGAGAGTGTATGTATGCCTCAATACAATTTCTCAACCCTTGCAAAGGAAGAGGAGCTCTTCTTTTATAGAGCCAAGGGTCTAAAGCTTCTCTTAGAAGCTTAAAACCAAGTTTAAATGGAGGATGCAATCTGTGGCTTCTAGCTGGCACCAACTCAGTGAGATAGAAAAGGAGAAAGCTGGCCGACCAGTTCAGGTGGTCGGCCGACCACTCCCCCTGGTTGGCTGACCAGGGTCAAAAGGGTCAGGTGGTCGGCTGCCTCCTAGGGTGGTCTTCACAGTGAATGCAATCTAGTGGTATGGTGAGAGACCAGTAATTGTGGCCCAAAAGTGAGGGATACCACTTACCTGACAAGAAAACCGGCCGACCGGGGAAAGGTGGTCTCCAAGGAGAAAAGGTGGTCTCCCACCCTTGTACCATTTTCCAAACAATGAAAATAGGGTCCATGCCAAAAATGAACCAAGACGGATGCAAAACGAGGATTCGGGGGCCAAAACGTGCGGCCGGATGCCCCGAAAACTGACTGTTAAACACCGGAAGTGGTGTGCAACCACGAAGGTGGTCTCCCGGGCCACAGTGTCCCTCTAGAGAGAGGAAACAAGGTGTGTGCCAAAAACCGGAGCAAACGGAGAAAGTTAAGCGGTCTCGAACCGAGGCGCACAGCCGACGGCTCCGAAAACCGGAAACTGGTCTCCAAACGGGAACAGTGGCCTACGACCACGAAAGGTAGCCTACGACCACTGAGAGATGGTCTACGAGACCTCTTCCTCCCTTCGGGAAGAGAAAACAGAACCTGGTTCATTTAACAGTTTACTTTTGTTACTTAATGCAAACAGCCAAACTACATCGTAGCACAGCGTGGACTCCCAAAAATATGACAATCAACCACCATCATTTGAATGGGTAACAAACAACCACGTCATGCCCTCCATGTCACATACGACCATTCAGACCTAGACTTCATGAAATAGACCCCATATTTGACAACACAACAACAAATCACACACAAAACACCCAAACTCACCAACCCACCAAACCCCCTTTCGAAAACACCAACAAAGAAGTCACAAAACACACCCAATCGACAACCCACACATATATACTGACATTGTCAAACCGAAAACAATCAACACCTAAAATATTCATAAAACTCACAAAATATACAACTCACATTACAGTTTCTGACCGATACAAACTAAAATTGTCAACAATCCCAGATTCACATAAACCCTAGTTATAGGTTGTTAACCAAAATAAAATGAATGAACATTGCAAAATAGGGAGGGAAAGCCACACTTACGTTTCGGGGCCATCATTCGTCGTCGTTGATTGGAGATGCAATCCTGATCCCACCCTCCCGTCGACCCTCACTATTGAATCGCACTGCATTTTCCTCTCAGTGGTGGCCTTCCAAATGTTTTGTAATGAAGCAACCCTTTACATTAGCATAATGAGACAAAACCTATCTCATATATTTTGTTTCCTAAAAATTTGCCTAATCAAAGCTGTAATCACCAAACAGAACGTGTATTTTGAAATTCAAATTCACATTCATATAGATATGATCTATGGTAACATTTAATTTCTTATATATGGTTTTGTCATTATTTATGATATTAACAAATAATATTGAGGGTAAATGTGTCAATACACTTCCTACAGGACTTATAGGAACATAAGTTTTTTCTTAGGACTATATGTAGCATAAGTATCCCTAATAAGACTTATAAATAATTTTTTCAAATTTTTAATACATGTAATGGGTGTGAAAAGAAATTAAGTGTGTATGATTATAAGCACCCTTCATATTAGCCTCATTCATTGATTTTGTTTTCAAATTTTTTTTATTTTTTTTTTTTTTATTTTTTTTATCTTTGTTCAATTTAATTCTTTAGTTACTGAATTTTCACACTGCTAAAAGACAATTTTTTTTAGTATTTTTTTATAATGGTAACTTCATTTCAAATTAATTATTTATTTTTAAAATATTAAAAGATTTTATGTGAAAATTTGTATTAAATAAAAATTTAATAAAATTTTAATTGAAAATTATGATTTGTTTTGAGATTTCACTTCTTTGATCAAGTTCTATGCTAAAAATAAAATCTATAAACTAGTTTAATCTGTTCTTAAATAATTCTTTTTGATGTAAATATAATTTAATAGTAGACATATTTTAAGAATAAATATATAACTTCTTAATTGAAGTTTTATAATAATAATGAATATGCCAAATATATATTCATATTTTTTATTTTGGTTATAAAAAATTTTACAGTATTTTTACCATTTTAGAAAATAAATAAGTGGGCAGTGTGATGGTTGGGTATGAACCAAAACGATCATCTAAAAATTAGATTGATATATAGCATAAAAATCAACCAAATTCAATTTTTACACTACTTTTAGTATTTGATCCAATATTAGTTTATACCCATCATAACTTAACAAATTATTAAAAATAAGCTTAAATTGATTATTATGAAATGTTTTCACTAATTGACTAATCAATTCTTAATCTAACTTCTAAACTACTTTTAATGTTTAATGCAAATATTATCCCTCAAATTAGTTCATACTATTCAAAACCTGAGAAATTATAATATAATTTAAACATAAGATTTAAATTGATTATTACTAACTATTTCTATTAATTGAGTCATCAAAATTTTAAATCAAGTCCAAAATATGGTTATAGTAATGTCTATATTTTAGGTTGACATTGGATAGTTTTTTCACACATAAATATATTTAACTATTCATGTAATAATTTTAAATATAAATATAAATTTTATCAATGTTTGAATTTTTTTAATAACTATGAATAAACATGTACATATTTCTTATTTTATTATAAAAAAATACTAACATATATTTATTTACCAATTTAATAAATAAATGAGTTAAGTGGTTCATATTTAGGCATAGATTAAGACAATTCTCTAATGATTAGGTATGGCCAAGTTGAGATAAATGTTGAGTCAATTAGATTATGTCACTTTCAGTGTCTAGCACAACTATAAATCCTCAAACCAATTCTTATTCTTTTGTATTAGTGAATTATGGCATAGGAGAAATATAATTTTATGCCTATGTGGACATATTTTTAAACATTTCCAAAATAGACAATGGGTAGTTAATAAATTAATAAAAATAGAATTTATTATATGATTAGACTATCTTTGACATAAAATAAACTAAATTGCAAAATCTTTAAGACAAAATGTATTTATATTTCATTGTAAATACAGTTTGTGTAATTTTATTGCACTTTTTTAAAAATACATTCTGCCATAGTTTATTTATTTCTTATAAATAAATTTTATGTTATTATTTAATATAAAATTAATTTTTAATTATTTATTTAAACCTGTGCATAGCATGGGTATTATGGTTTATAAAATAATTTTAAAAAATTATATCTGTGTTATGAAGATTTGTTAAGCAAAGGTGAGTGAGAGAGAAGAATAAAAAAAATGGCCTAATGTGACATGCCAAAACTAGTGATTATGAGAAAATCCAAAAGTTGTACTTGGTAAATGTTGATATCAAGAAAGATAAGAGGATAAAAGTCACTGGCAGTTCATTGTTCATCATTTTTATTTTGTTATTCAATTTTTTGATTTAAACAAATTTTGCTAGATTGAGTTTCAAAAAAAAAATTTTATTATTATTATTATTATTATTATTATTATTATTATATGGCAAACTAAAAAAATATAGTCAGTAAAAAATATTAATAATAATTACTGAATTTCACATAGTTTATGATATCATCTAACTTATGGCAAACTAAAATTATGAAACCCTTAGGGTCTGTTTGATAACGTTTACGTTTTCAGTTTATATTTACAAAAATTTTATAAACTGGTTTTTGTTTATTTTTAGAAAAACATAAACTACAAACGCGTTTGGTAATTGAGAAAATGTTTAAAAAATTTTAAAAAGAGTGAGAAATGGCAAGTGGCGGCGGAAGACGGTGGTGGAAAGTGGCGGCGGTGGGTGGTGGGTAGCGGGTGGTGGCGGGTGGGTGGGTGACGATGGCGGGTGGTGGGTGGTAGCGAGTGGGTGGTGGTGGCAGGTGAGTGGCGGGTGGTGATGGTAGGTGGGTGGGTAATGGTGGCGGGTGGGTGCAGGTGGCTGGTGGCGGCGAGTGGAGGATGGTGGTGGGTGGTAACGAGTGGGGGGTGGTAGTGGTGGTGGCGGTGAGTGGTGGTGGTGGTGGTGGTGGTGGTGGGTGGTAGTGGCTGGTGGCTGGTGGTGGCAGGTGGGTGGTGAGTGGTGGTGGCGGGTAGATGGCGGTGGTGGTGGCGGGCGATGGATGGTAGTGGTGGTGGTGGCGGGTGGATGGCAGGTGGGTGGTGGTGGTGGCGGCGAGGGGTGGGTGGTGGTGGCGAGTGGGTGGCAGGTGGGTGGTGAGTGATGGTGGCAGGTGGTGGTGGGTGGTGGTGGTGGTGGTGGCGGAAGACGGCGGTGGAAAATGGTGGCGGGTGGTGGCTAATGTTGGGTGGCAAAAAAAAAAAAACTCAAAACTCAAAACGGAAACACGTTTTTTGAGTTTACATTTTTTGGCCAAATTTATAAACTGAGACCACTAATTTATAAATTAAAAATTTACCAAACAAGTTTTTATAAAAAATTTTAAAATTTTTATAAATATAAACAAAAAATTGAAAACGTAAGTGTTACCAAACGACACCTTATAAAATAATAATGTATTTATATTTTACATATGTGCAGTTTTTGTTCCTAAAAATAAAAATTAGAAAGTGCAATTTTATAATTTATCATAATTTTTGTTTAATTTTTGCTAATTACATTATGATTCATGTTTGTTATTTAAAACTTAAAACACAGCATTAATGGTAGGGGAAAAAACCATAAGCAAAATTATGATAAAAATAGTTAAAGTTTATTTATTTTTATTTTTTTACTATTTAATTTTAATTTTAAAATTAATTATTAATTATTTATTTAAAACTAGGAAGAAAGAAAAAGCCAATTGGAATGCAATACTATTTCCAACTTTGTAGTCAATCTAGATGGCTAGAAATCAACTTATTTTCAGAATCTCCAACCCAATTGGGATTCCATCCTTGACCTCCTCATCAAGATGAGAGTGGTATTTTGGGTCAAAGCCAAATCAAATTTCAAGGAGTATTCTATAATTGACTTTATTTTTCATCTGCCCCAAATTAGATTGGGAGTTTTGTAACACGTTCTTTTTATGATTTCTTGGTATTGCGGATGAGATATTGGCTTGTAGCTTTGACGTTAGATTTGTATTGTGTTGGGGCTACTCTGGTTTGGTTGGAATCCCTTCAATTTTGAATTTATTTTAGTGGTGCTTATAAATGATTGTACTTTATTTTTTTGTGCCAACCTAAAGATGGAGTTATTTCATTTGGTTTGATGCTTTCTGCACCTGTTCTTTTTCTCTTGTTGATTGTTTTGATATTTTGTAATGTCTAATTCTGGCAATCAATAAAGTTTTCTTCATTGATAAAATAAACTATGTATTCAAAAAAATAAATATATATTTGTGAATTACAATTATTTTAAGTGTGATCTACATTTTACTAACTTTTAATTTACATCATACATTTCATTTCATAATAACTATTGCTGTAATTGGTTAAAAAAATATATATGATTAGGTGGACGTTGGTTAATTTTAACTAACTAAATAATGTAGTTACTATTATTATAGTATGAAATTTCTTATTAGTTAATAATTCACTTAATTTCATAGTTATTTTCAAAATTTAGTCAAACCTTGGGCTATTTATATTGGTGATTGGGAGACATGATGGGGCATAGTTAATTGTGAATGATAGAATTTACACCCAATATTTTTCTTTTGACAAAAGATACATACTGAGGGCTGGTTTGGGAATTGAATTTTTTTAATAAGTTTTAGAAATTTTTACGAAAAGTGTAAAAGAATAGACACTACAAGAAAAAGCATTTTTGCCGACCACTTTTAGCTACTAAAACCAATTTAGTCGCCAAAAGTCACGGAATTGGCTACCAAAAATAATTTTAGTCGCCAAAAGTCAACTTTTTAGCTACTAATATTTTTTAGTAGGGGAATGTTGATTATTGGCTACTAAAAAAAATTTAGTAGCTAAAAATATTACAATTGGCGACTAAAACAATTTTTGGTAGCTAAACATATCACAATTGGCGACTAAATAAAAATTTAGTAGCCGTAGAGGTACATTTAGCTACTAAATTGTTTGGTAGCCGAATGAAAATAAAAAAATTAATTTTTAATCTTTCCCGACCAAACTTTTGGTCGCCAAATGTCAAGTTTCGGCGACAAAATTTATTTTAGTCGCTGTAGGTATACATTTGGCTACCAAATCCTTTAGTCGCCAAATGTTTTAATAAAAAATTAATTTTTGTCTTTGGCGACTAAACATTTAGTCACCAAAAGTTGATTTTCAGCGACAAAAATGCTTTCAGTCGCCGTAGGTACACATTCGGCTACTAAATCCTTTAGTCGGAAAATGTTTTAATAAAAAATTAATTTTTGTCTTTGGCGACTAAACATTTAGTCGCCAAAAGTTGATTTTCTTTTATTTTATTTGATTTTTTACGCAATTAAATAAATCTATTTTTTTAATTAAATAAAATAAAATATCAATAAAATATATGTTATTTTTTAATTAAAATTTTAAATAAATTTATTTTAAAAAATATTAATAATTAAATAATGAAATTAAATAAAATAAAACATCAATAAAATTTAAATATTTTGTGGCAGAATTTAAATAATGAAATTAAATAAAATAAAACATCAAAAAAATTTAAAACACAGGTTCAACTGGCTCAGAATTTTATTTAAAAAATTTTTCCTTCTTTTTTTTAATTTTCTTTCTTTCTTTTCTTTCTTATTATATATATATATATATATTATATATAAAATATAAGAATATAAAATTAAAAGCTCAATTTCTGATTATATTTTTTAGTAAAAAAAATATTAGGATAAATATTTAAGATAATTTAATATTTTTAATTTATAATTTTATTACTTATATTTTTATTTAAATATCATTTTAATATATTTGTTACTTTTATTTAAATTTTTTTTAAATAATGAATTTTTTTTGTTACTTTTAATATATTTTTTACCGACTAAATTTTAGTCGCCGATTATAATTACAAAATTTAAAAATTATGCTTCAGACTTCGGAGGGAAACTTGGGAGGGAAACATTATTTTCATTGGCTTCAGATTTCAGATTTTAGTTTTTCTGTCTCTCACTCTCTAGGGTTGTATTTTCTTGATTTTGTATATTAAGAGAGAGAGACAGAGAGACTGGAGATGGGAGTGGCAAGCAAAGCAGGGGGCTGGGCATTCAAGGCCTTCACTCATCTATCTGTCTATCTGTTTGTCTATCTGTCTGTCTGTCTGTCTGTCTCTCTCTCTCTGTGTCTCTCACACATCTATCTCTTCTCTCCTTTCTCTATCTCTCTCCGTCTTTCGTTCATCTCTCTTGTCTCTATCTCTCTTGCTCATCTCTCTTCTCTCGCTCTCTCTCTCTTCTCTCTTTATCTCTATCTTTTTCTATGTCTTTTTCTCGATCATCTCTTTTCGCTCTCTGTCTCTTTTTCTGTCTCTCACTCTCACTCTCTATCTCTTTCTCTCTCTCTCTCTCTCTCTTTTCTTTCTCTCTCTCATCTCTCTCTATCTCTTTCTATGTCTTTCTCTCGATCATCTCTTTTCGTTCTCTTTCTCTCTCTTTGTCTATCTCTTACTCATATCTTGTTTCTCTCTGTCTCTGTCTCTATCTCTTTCTCTTTTCTACTATGTCTCTGTCTTTATCTCTGTCTTTCTATTTCTAAATTTTGGAATTTTTTTTTTCATAAACTGAGTCATAAAACTCCAATAAAGTAAAAAGTATAAACAATAATAAATTAGAAAATATTAATTTAACAAGCCTGATCTATTTTTCACATCTCTTTCTCGCTCTGTCTCTCTCTCTATATCTCTTTCTCTCTTTATCTCTCTTTCACTTCACTCTTCTCTCTTTTCTTTCTCTCTCTGTGTCTGTTTGTCTGTCTCTCACTCTTCTCTCTCTCTTTTCTTTCTATGTGTCTATCTGTCTGTTTCTTTTCTGTCTATTACTCTCTCTTTTAGTCGGCAATTATAATTAAAAATTTAAAAATTGTGCTTCAGACTTCGGAGGGAACTTCAGAGGGAAATTGTGCTTCATTGGCTTCAGATTTCATATTTCGTTTTTCTGTCTCTCACTCTCTGACTCTCTCTCTCTCTCTCTCTCTCTCTCTTTCTCACTCTCTTACGCATCTGCCCTCCTCCAGCTCGCTCTCTCTCGCCTTTGTCTCCGACGGCGTTGGGTACGGTGGTTGGACTGATGTGTGTGTTGATTCAGGGAAATTTTTAAAATGTAATCATTTAAATAAATAATCATTTCACAGACACAAAACATATATTTAAAAAGTCTTTAAAAAAATTCATTATCAAAACGAGGGCTAAGTGTGTAAAAAAATTCCACTCATGACTTATGAGTAAATAAATCTGATTTGTAAGACTTATTTATATTATTTCAGATTTTAAAATTTTTCTTCATTTTTTAATAATTAATTTTTTCAACTTTTTAAATTATTTTTACGTTATAGACGGTTAACAATAATCAAACACTATTGTTATTTTTAAATTTATTTTTAACTTACTTTCTAAATATTTCTAAATTTTGTAATTCTTTTTTCACAAACTGAGTCATAAAACTCCAATAAAGTAAAAAGTATAAACAATCAATAAAATTAAATAAATTTATTTAACAAGCCTGATCTATTTTTCACAAAATTAGCAGCAAATATTTTCATAAAATTTTATCTTAATTTGAAATTCCCTCTCTAATTTGAAAATCACTAATTAGTCATGCAGGAGTCCCAAAAAAAAATTAACTATATTTTACAATATAAGAATATAAGAAAATTTTTAAAATATAAGAATATAAGCAAATATAGAATATAATAGTTTAAAATATATTCTTATAAAATATTAAAATATATAAGAATATATTATTATCTGTCATAATATATTAAAATACAAGAATATAAGAAAATATAAGAATAAAATATAAGAATATAATATTTTAAAATATATTATTATATTTTTCAGTAAAAAAACATAGTAGGACAAATATTTAAGATAAACTTGGTTTGAATCTGTATAGAAACTTTGTAACATTTACTTCTATTTTCTTTTAAGATAATAAATTAATATTTAAAATTTTATTTTTGTATCACATGAACCATTGGGCAACATCTAAAAAAACACCTATTTTAAGATAATTTATTTTTTCAATTCATTTTATCGGGCGAATCTAAGAAATTCAAAATTCAAAATAAGCAACAAATATTTTATTTTTTGTTAATTTTTATCTTTATTGAATTTTTTTTGAAATTTTAGAAAAAAAATTATAATTTTTCGAAAAATAAAAAATTATTTTTTACCTTTGGCGACCAAAATTTTGGTAGCCAAAAGTTTGTTTTCAGCGACAAAATTGAATTTTAGTCGCCAAAGAAGTAAAATGTTTTGGAGGGAGACATTTCAAATATTTAGAGGGAATTATAAAACACCTTTAGCGACAAAAGTTTTAGTCGCCAATAACCATGTACATAAAATATCACGCTCTCACCTAACCAAACCCAGCCCTGAACCATTAATTGCGCTCTCTCTCTCTCTCTCTCTCTCCAGCGTCCTTCCCTCTCCCTGTCCCTCACCGCCGCTCCTCCTCGCGTTGGCCGGCAACCAGAGCACCGATTCACCTCCTTGTTGGTCACCGTCGCCTGAGATCCTCTCTCTCCCTCTCGGCTCTGTTTTTCTGTCTCACAAAAACCCATACAGCTTCACATCAACACACACACACATGGGTTCTTCAATAGTCAGAAGTTTGATTTCTAATGCATAATACTCTATTGGGTCATTCCCTTTTTGCTCTAATTCTAGCTTTCCATTAATGGGTTCCATCAATTTTTTTGAAGGACCGCTTTGAAGTTGTAAAACAGTTTTTGATTCGGCAAGCTCAAAACCCACAAATTTCACTCCATTCCTGTCGTCTTCGCTGCACAGTCCAATTTCTTGAAAGGTAATTAGCTTTTTTCCCCTGAAATTTTCCTTAATTGTTACTTTACAGTGCTTCTGAAATTTGCCCTAATTTTATAGCTTCAGTCAGTTCTTTTGTGGGTTTCTTGAAATTTGATCACCTGTGGATGACACTCATTTCATTTTTATGAAAGAAAGAGAAATGGGGAAATCACAATTTACTAATTGTTTCACAAAATAATTACAGATTCATGGAAGTGTTTAAGACTTCAATTATTAATGTTTATAAATTTTCCACTAATCAGATGATAGTTTCACAAAATCTTGGTGTTTCACAAAATAATTACAGATAAATTTTCCCCATTTCTCTAGTAAATAATTAACATCTCTCTGGTATACTGTTTTAGTTCTTGGGATCATTTCTCTAGTAAATTTTCCATTTGTATGGTGAGAACAATAAGCTGGGATCATTGGTCATGCATCTTAGTTCTTGGCTGAACCTCTTCAATATAATGTTGGAACCGTGATGCAAATTTTTATTTGATAGGGTTTTGAAACAAGTGCCTTTTCCATTGCTGAATCTTTGTTTTTGGAGTTTGCAGGTCCACTCTTTGGAGCACATTGAATCTGTAGAGCTTACAAGCCGTATTTTTTCTAGGTGCGTGTGTTAAATTTTTTTTTCTTTTTGTTGAGTGATGCACAGGAGACCGTGTAATTTATTTTATTCATCTCTAATTTTTTCTTTCTCCACAGATCCAACTAAGTATCCTTATCTCAACTACCATAATCATTACTAACCATACGACATTCCAATTCTAATATCTAATTGTTATTTCCCATAGATTACATTGTTGATGATTTTGACCCAAATGTCCTGTTTTAAAAACTGCAGATTGGGAAGCTATTGCAGATCGTGCTCCAGAGGAACTACTTTCTCCACAGTGCTTGATAGTAATCTTAAAACATGGATCTCAAAACATGGAAATGATATATATTGGCAATTTTAATCTGCTTGATAGTAATCTGTTGGAGCAATCTATTGATACTAATGCTCTGTTTGAAAATTGGTTTGTGATGCATAGTAATCTGCTGAATTTTTGTGATGCATAGGATTTTTTTGAAGATGAACAAGTTCTGTACTTTTAGTCAGCAGATTCGACCTTCATTTCATTACTCTTTTGGCCACAAGAAGTTGGATTTTTTCTTATCAATTATTCATTTTCAATCACATTGCCAGTAAGTCCTAGGTTTAACTGTTTTATGTTTTTGTACAACTGGTTAATGTGGTAGTTATTAAAGTTTGCACCTGTTTGTGGATTGTGGGTTCTCTAAGTTGATTCATTTTTCCCTTCTCTTCCCCCAACATGTTCATGGAATTTAGGTTTGTTAAGTTTCTTTTTTCTTTTTTGTATTTATTTATGTTATTTGTATACACCAGTCATTTTATGCCATGAGTAATGCTCTAGTTTTCTTTCCACGTCTCCGTCTGTTATTTGCTTACAGATGTTATCATTTATTTTTGTATTTACTTTTGGATAGGAGAAAGCACCATCTTTCTTGCATCTACTTGCCTTGAATGAGTTGTTTCATGTTTCATGTTTATTGTTTATTTGTCTGCCCTTTCTTGTAGGCTTTCTTGATCCTTTCAAGCATGCTCCCGAATTTAGGGTATGTAGCTTCCTGAAGTAAAACAACAGTTTACTTATTTAGGGTCGACAACTCCAATGCAGCTTGACCTTTTGTTTTATTTGCAGAGAAGAAAAGATCACGCTTAATTGATAATAAGGAGTTGGGGCATAGGAAACCTTCCTTTATGAAAGACAGTCTTTTTGCTTCAAGATGTAAGATATGCTACCTTGAATTTTCCGCTTGACATGTCCTGTTTTCTTTTTAAATGTCTCAGTTCTCCTCTCTTCCATTGCATTATGCTCTTGCTTGGAATGGTTACCTTTCCATATGGTTGAATGTATCAGCACTGGCTACATTTACGTAGGATAAATCTTTCCATATGCTTACCTTTCCATATGCTTGAATGTTAGGATAAATCTCAATCCAACACTGGCTACATTTACGTAGGCTTTACTGGTGATTATGACTTGAACTGGGGTTCAAGGCCACCAATGTTTACTATCAAGATTCCCCCCCCCCCCCCCCCGCCTTTCAAAAAAAAACAAAAAAACAAAAAAACACGCACACACACCAAAATGAAAAAAAAAAAGATACTCATAAAATTTGTCAGTTTTCTTTCACTGCTCTGCAAGGGCTTTGTAACGCTTGTGCACAAGGTCTTGTACTGAACCTGAACTTGCTACTCGATCCCATTATACATATTTATTTTGAGAATTTTAAACAGTTATGCTTTGTATGCATGAATATTTCCTCCCATGAGTGACATTGTCTAGTCTTCATTGATTGGAAATGTTGTACAAGACTTTTCAGCTAATCTTTTTATTTATTTATTCCTTTTATCTTTGTTTTTTAATTTTCAATCTGATTCATGTGTGTCTTTAGAATATAAACATGTTTAGTATACAAAATTAGATATGATTGAAGTATGGCAAAATGATTCTCCAAATCAACACATGGTTTAAAATTTATATGACTACTTAGTTTATTTATTATTCATTTTATTTTGATATAATCTATTATGCAAACTGCTTTTTAGATTTGATCCTCCTGTTATTCCAAAGGATTTTGTACCCCTTCATGAATTTCCTACTCCTCTTGACATCAACAACAAATTTGCTGATACCCCACCTCCAGAAATTCCTCCTCCGCAGGATAATAATTTGAAACTCTTGATTGAAGGGGTTGCAACTTTAGTAGCCCGTTGTGGTAAATTATTTGAGGATCTATCACGAGATATAGAGAAAAGAATCAATCGAATCCATTATTTTCTTTCCTTAATGGGGGAAATGGCCATGATTATTATTCATGGAAGCTTTGGGAGGAGCGGCAGAAGCGCAATGATAAAGACAAACAGCATTTGGATGGGAAAATGTTTCCAAGTGTGCAGAAGATTACGGCAGAGAGCCGTGGCAAAATCTTAGGAGAAAAGCCCTGGATAGAAGCTCCGAAGTGTTATATGTAAGAATATCTATGTCATTAACAGGGAAAACTTGGAGTGTTATATGTAAGAATATCTTTGGTTATTCATGTATTATGTATGGATTTAAATTATTGATGTTGGATTAGACTTGGAGTGTATGGAATTTGTATGGATTATGTATGGATTATTGACCCTAATATATTTTAGTGTTGATGGATTATATTGTTTATACAGGGTACAGGTTGTAATATAAATGAATACAGGTTGTTTACAATTTTTTTTTTTTAAAATAGAAAATTATTTGGCCACCAAATGTTTTGGTAGCCAAATGGGTAATCAAGAGTTTTGGCTACTAATAATTTAGTAGCAAAAACATAATCCAAAATGTTTTTGCCACGAAATATTTAGTAGCTAAAAAATTTGAGAATGAGAGAAATAAACTATTGGCTACTAATACTTTAGTGGCCAAAACAGACCTTTTGCCGACTAAATTAAGATTAGTAGCCAAATGTGTACTTTCGGCTACCAATTTTTTAGTAGCTAAAAAATTTGAGAATGAGAGAAATAAACTATTGGCTACTAATACTTTAGTGGCCAAAACAGACCTTTTGCCGACTAAATTAAGATTAGTAGCCAAATGTGTACTTTCGGCTACCAATTATTTAGTAGCTAAAAGTGATACCTTCCCCGACCACAACAAGTTAGTAGCCGAAAAGCCTCATTCGGCGACTAATACTTTAGTGGCGGAAGCATACCTTTTGCCGACTAAACTAACATTAGTAGCCAAATGTGTACACTTTCGGCGACCAAACAAATTTTAGTCGCCAATACTATCGCCGACAGAGTAAAGGCGACGAGCTTAGTGACGAAAAATTTGGTCGGTAAATGGTTTTAGCGACTAAAATTATGCCTTTTGCCGACCAATAATTTAGTAGCTAAAAGTGACATTTCTTGTAGTGAGAGAGTGTAGGTTGATTTTTTAATTTTTTGGATAATGTAGCCACTTTCCAAACAAAATCTAAGAAAAATATTCATAAATTTATCTAGAAAGAGATGGATGGTAGAGATTGAATTTCATGTGTTATAAACCTTATTAACAATGAATTTTGTCCGCACAATTTAAATTGAGGAAATTGGTGATAAATCAAATTTAATAAGGGTGTAAGACATTAGATTCAGTGAATATTTTTTATTGGTTAAAAGTTTACACTTTGTGAAACAGTTTGGTAAGAAATTCTACAAGATATTTTGTTACGAATTTTACCTCTTGACTTTTTTTTTTTTTTTATCTTTTTGACTTTTCGTTGACTATCTACTCAAAATTTTTTACTATACATTCAATTTTTTATCTGTTCAATTTTTCTCCTAAATTCTATCCATCTGTTCAATTTTTCCCTAAATTCTTTTTATCTATTCAATTTTATATTTTTTTGTTCAATTTTTTCCCCTAAATTCTATTTATTTGTTCAATTTTGTTATCTATTGAAAAGTTGTGTCAAGTTTTTTATTTATCTGTTGTAAACATCATTATCAACATCAATTTTTTCCAGATCTGTCTCATACATACACACACTTAACACTCAAAAATATATATACACTCAAGATATACATACATACACACACTCACAAATATACATACACTCAGGTATACATACATATATACGTATGTATAAGTCATAGAAAACAATGAAAAGAAAGTCAAAAGGAAAATACTATAGAACCCAAACAAATTACCAAATTTTCTACCAAACCTCTTACAAGAGAAGAAAGTCAAAACAAAAATGCTATAGACCCCAAATAAATTACCAAAATTTCTATCAAACCTCTCACATGGGTATGGGACTCACACACACACCCATATGAAATGTTTGGTAAAAAATTTTGTAATTTATTTGGGGTCCTAGCATAATTCAAGTCAAAAGGGTTTTGTTTGTTTTACACTCAGATGGAGATTTTATTAGATTCAAGTGTAAAAAAATTAACAACAAATTCAAAGAAAGATTGCTAGAACAATCTAGAGAGAGAGAATAAAAAGAAAAATATAAGAAAAATCAAAAGGGTTTTGTTTCTTTTACACTCAGATGGAGATTTTATTAGATTGAAGTGTAAAAAAATTAAAAACAAAGTCAGAGAAAGATTGCCAGAACAAGCTAGAGAGATAGAGAATAAAAAGAAAAGGAGAAGAAAAATCAAAAGGGTTTTTTGGTTTCTGGTGGCGGTGAGAGAGTGAGAATGAGAGGCAAACCTCAAAGGCAGTAGTGGAGCGGCTGTGAGAAATGAAAGGGAGGCGAGTGGCGGCGAGGCGAGCATTGAGAGAGGCCGGAAGAAAGGCAATCGGCGGAGGCAGTGGTGAAGCGGTCAGAAGTAAGGCAGAAGAGATGAGGCAAGTGACGGAGGTAATGGCTCTACTACAAGAAATCTAGGCTATTGAGACAAAATTTGGTGATGAACTTTTTTTTTCTCTTAAAATTTAACCCAAAGATGACGAAATATTAATTTTGTTGTTTGTTTTAATTTTTCTCAAAAGTATAGGAGACGAAAACAAAATTTCGTCTGCAAAATGAGGCGCCAGTTTCATTTGCATTGGCCCGAATTATTTTAGCTCATTGGAGACGAACATTTTTGTCACAAAATATTTTTTTTTTTTGTGACGACCGTAATTCATCGCCAATAAATTCCATACCTATTAAACGATGTCGTTGCATATTTCCATTTATTAGGCAACAAATATATTTTTGTTTGGGAAGGATAAGTTATGGAAGACGAAAATATTTCGTCACCTATAAACACTCCATCATGCAGACAATGTCATTTCATCTTTTTATTAAATAGGCGACAAATATATTTTTGTCTCAGAAGAATAAGTTGTGGGAGACGAAAATATTTCATCAGTAATAAATTCTAATTGATTGCGTGACGAATATATTTTTCGTCTCATAAGGTTAAGTTGTGGAGGCAAAAATATTTCATCACCAATAATAAATTCTTTGCTCTGGTATTTAAGGATACAAAAATATTTTATTACTAATTATTTTTCTTTATTAAAATGTCGTGGTTTTGTGTTTCGAAGCATTGAAACTGTGACCCCAAGAGATACACTCTGACCCTTATCACTCATTTTCATGTACACAGACCTTGAAGTCGTGACCCAAGAATACACTTTCTACAAACCTTCATTTCTCTCTCTCACTTGAGCTTACTCCTCTCTCACAAGTATTGAAGTCGTGACTTAAGAAGACACTTTGTAAACCATTTCTTCTATTTCGCGCTAAAGCCCCTCTCTTCTGTCTCACACTTAAGCCCTTCGTGCATGCCAGCATTGAAGCTATTATCCAGGAAGGCACCCTATGCAAACCCACTATTCTTTCTTACAGTGAACGCCCCTCTTGCATGCAAGCACTTTTTCTCATTGTCTAAGCCAACTCTACCCTTTCCGTCTAGAACACCCATTTCAGAAAAATCGAAGGTCAAAACCTCTCTCCACAAAAATAAAATAAAATAAAATAATTAAGGTAGCTATTTTTTGTGAGAAAAAATACAAAGAAACAAATAATAAAAAATTTGTAATTTTCAAAATTAATAGAAAACATTACCTTGTTTAGTATGGAGTTTTCAACAATTAATTTTTAAAAATTTGGTGATAAAATTTATTTTTATTTTAGAACGTAACCCAAACATGACCAAATATTACTTTTGTCGTTTCTTTTAATTCTTCTCAAAACTATGGAAGACGAAAAAATAAATTCGTCAGAAAAAAAAAGAGGCGCCAATTTTTTTTCTTGTTGGCGTCAATTATTTTACCTCATTGGAGACAAACATTTTTGTTACAAAATTTAAAGTTTTTTGCGAAAAAAGGAATTCGTCACCAATAAATTCCAAACTTATTAGACGATGTTGTTTCATTTTCTTATTTATTTGGTGACAAATATATTTTTTTTCTGAGAAGGATAAGTTATGGGAGACAAAAATATTTCGTCACCAATAAACTCTTCATGCTCGTTTTATCTTTCTGTTAATTAGGCGACAAATATATTTTTGCCTCGGAAGGATATGTTTTGGGAGACGAAAATATTTCGTTATTAATAAATTCTCCATGTGTCGTGTTGCATTTTGATTGATTACACGATGAATATATTTTTGTCTAATAAGGTTAAGTTGAAGGAGACAAAAATATTTCATCACCAATAAATTCTCCATCCCCACACAACGTTGTTTTTGTATTTTCGTTGATTAGGCAACGAACATATGAGTTTGAGACGAAAATATTTTATCACTAATTATTTCTCTTTATTAAAATGTCGTCAGAAACTAAGAGGCACTCTCACCTTAATCACTTACTTTCACACACACACAAATACTAAAGTCGTGACCCGAAAAGACACCCTCTACAAACCCTCATTTCTCTCTCGTACTTGAGTCTCCTCTCTCACAAGTATTGAAGCTGTGACTCGAAAAAACAATCTCTATAAACCATCTCTTCTATTTCACACTGAAGCTCCTCTATTCTCTCTCACATTTAAGCTGTTTGTGCATGCAAACATTATTATTCAAGAAGACATTTTGTGCAAAGCTACTATTCTTTTTCACAGTAAACCCCTCTCCACAAAAAGAAAAAAATAATAATAATAATTAAACAAGGAAACAAAATACAAGAAATCTAGGCTATTGTGACAAAAATTGGTGACGAATTTTTTATTTTTTATTTTTTTTGTCTTAAAATTTAACCCAAAGATGACAAAATATTAATTTTGTCGTTTGTTTTAATTTTTCTCAAACATATAGGAGACGAAAAAAAATTTTGTCTCCAAAATTCAAGCGCCAATTTCATTTGCATTGGCATGAATTATTTTAGCTCATTGAAGACAAACATTTTTTGTCACAATATATATATATATATATTTTTTGCAACGAATGTAATTCGTCACCAATAAATTCCTTACCTATTAAACGATGTCGTTGCATATTTTCATTTATTAGGCGACAAATATATTTTTGTCTAGGAATGATAAGTTATGGAAGACGAAAATATTTCGTCACCAATAAACACTCCATCATGCAAACGATGCCATTTCATCTTTCTATTAAATACGCGACAAATATATTTTTGTCTCGAAAGAATAAGTTGTGGGAGACGAAAATATTTCGTCA
Organism: Camellia japonica; assembly: GCA_030407325.1. Classification (NCBI taxonomy): domain Eukaryota; kingdom Viridiplantae; phylum Streptophyta; class Magnoliopsida; order Ericales; family Theaceae; genus Camellia; species Camellia japonica. The sequence continues at coordinate 30,502,414 of JAPPVO010000029.1, read as the reverse complement.
CTAATAAATTCTAATTGATTGCGTGACGAATATATTTTTCGTCTCATAAGGTTATGTTGTGGAAGACAAAAATATTTTGTCACCAATAATAAATTCTATGTTCTTGTATTTAAGGAGACAAAAATATTTTATCACTAATTATTTCTCTTTATTAATATGCTATTGTTTTGTGTTTCGGAGCACTAAAACTGTGACCCCAAGAGACACACTCTGACCCTTATCACTTATTTTCATGTGTACGGACACTCAAGTCGTGACCTAAGAAGACACTTCCTACAAACACTCATTTCTCTCTCGCACTTGAGCATACTCCTCTCTCACAAGTATTGAAGTCGTGAAGTAAGAAAACAATCTGTAAACCATTTCTTCTATTTTCGCACTAAAGACCCTCCCATATGTCTCACACTTAAGCCCTTCATGCATGCCAATATTGAAGCTATTATCTAAGAAGGCACCTTATGCAAAACCGACTATTCTTGCTCATAGTGAAAGCGCCTCTTGCATAAGCACTTTTTCTTACTGTCTGAACCAACTCTACCCTTTCCATCTAGAACACCCATTTTAGAAAAATCACAGGTCAAAACCCCTCTCCACAAAAAAAAGAAAAAAAAAAAGAAAAAAAAAAAGAAAGAAGATAATTAATGTAGCTATTTTTTTGTGAGAAAAAAAAAAACAGAAGAAAAATTAATAATAATTTTTTAATTTTCAAAATTAATAGAAAATATTACCTTGTTTAGTATGGAGTTTTCAATATTTAATTTTTAATTTTTAATCTATATTTTTTTAGTGAACATTTTTTAATATTATAATTTTTTTTCTTTTTTTTTTTACTTTATAAATCCCTTTAATTTAGATGAGGGCAAATTGCAGTAGTTGTCTCGGTACTTTGGTCCTTGTGTTATATAAATGGTATGTGCCATATCTATATCTATCTATCTATCTATCTATCTATCTATATCAATATCTATCTATATTTATACTATATATTAAGCAAAAGGGGTTTGTGGGAGCTCCAATCTCCTAATCCTAATTTTCTAATTTTTTGATTTAAAAAAAAAAAACTCAGCATTTATTGACTTCTTCCAACCCAACCTCAGCATTTATTGACTTCTCCCAACCCACAATCCCTTTTGACTTCTCTCATAATTATTACAACACCCTTTTCAATTTCTCTCATACACTATAGTTACACACAAAAAATTCTTTAAAAAAAATATAAGAATTTAGCTATAGATCTCAAAAAGATATAACATCTAAATTTAAATTATGATTTAATAATATAATTATGTATTTTTTTTTTATGTATATCTATCAAAATTTTAAATCACTTAATGGGACAAATTAATCAATTTTCCAAAATTATTGATTTTTAATTTACAAAATAGATTAAAAAAAACTATTGACTGGTTTATTTGTTTTTAATTTACAAAATAAATTTAAAAAAACTATTGACTGATTTATTTATTAACCAAAATATTTCATAATCTCTCCCTACTAATCTCTCTCACAAATTTTCAAAAAAAAAATATTAAAACTTGCATTCTTTTTTGATTTAAAAAAAAAAACTCAGCATTTATTGACTTCTTCCAACCCAACCTCAGCATTTATTGACTTCTCCCAACCCACAATCCCTTTTGACTTCTCTCATAATTATTGCAACACCCTTTTCAATTTCTCCCATGCACTATAGTTACGCACAAAAATTTTAAAAAAAATATAGGAATTTAGCTATAGATCTCAAAAAGATATAACATCTAAATTTAAATTATGATTTAATAATATAATTATGTATTTTTTTTTATGTATATCTATCAAAATTTTAAATCACTTAATGGGACAAATTAATCATTTTCCAAAATTATTGATTTTTAATTTACAAAATAGATTAAAAAAAACTATTGACTGGTTTATTTGTTTTTAATTTACAAAATAAATTTAAAAAAACTATTGACTGATTTATTTATTAACCAAAATATTTCATAATCTCTCCCTACTAATCTCTCTCACAAATTTTCAAAAAAAAAATATTAAAACTTGCATTCTTTTTCTCTTTCCCAAAAAATCAGATAATATTTTTTATTAAAGTTGTAGATATCTACCTATATTTTATATATTATATTATAACATAACAAAAAAAACTAAAAAAAAAATTCTTTAAAGTTTATCTAAATAAACTTTAAATCTTATCTGAATAAGCTTTAAATCAATAAAACTCACATGTCTATCACATATCAAACTCACATCATAACTTACCTAAATAATAATAATTAAAAACAAATGAAAGCCACAGATAAATTAAATTAAAAAAAAAAAGATACCCACAACTCCATCTTCAATAAATTGAAAAAAAAATACCCGAATAGAAACCACACAAAAATAAAAATAAAAATAAAAAGATATATCTATCTATATCTATACTATATATTAAGCAAAAGGGAGTTTTTAACCCCCAAGGCTTGTGGGAGCTCCAATATGCCAATCCTAATTTTCTCATTTTTTGTTTTTAAAAAAAAAAATAACCTCAGCATTTATTAATTTCTCTCAACCCACAAGACTTTTTGACTTCTCTCATAATTATTGCAGAACCTTTTCCAAAACAAATAATTTGTATATTAAAAAAATTTTTAAACAAATATAAATATCTATATCTATATCTATCTATTTATTTATATCTATCTCTAACCCACAAGTTTTGTGGGAGTTCCAATATCTGAACCTTAATTTCTTAATTTTTTAAATTTTTTTTGAAAAAAAAAAGCTTAGCATTTATTAAATTCTTCCAAGTCTTTTTAATTTTTCCAATACACACACTCTTTTTAACTTTTCACATACCTATTGCAAACAGTGAGTCTCCTTTTTGTTTTCTCCTTCTTGATTTCTTACTTCTACACTTTCAACTTCAGTAACCACGTATGCAAACAGTAAGTCTTCTTTTATTTTCTCTTTCTTGACTTTTCTTTTTGTTTACTGTTTTAATATTGTAGTTAGATAGCGCATAAAAATATTTGTGATTTGTCTAGCGAATAAAAAATTATAATTTGATTTTTTAATATGATTGAAGTTGGATAAATATAAACCTTCACAAAGAGAAAAATGTGATTATAATTAGTTGAATGATTCTTTTTTTTTTTAATGTGATTGTAGTTAGTTTAATAGTTCTTTTTTTTCATTTATTTATTTTATTATGGGAAAAATATGATGTGATTGTAGTTTGTTCAATGGCTCTTTTTTTTAATATGATTGTTGTAGTTAGTTCAATGGTTTTTTTTTAATGTTATTTAATCTTTTTATTTACTATTTTAATTTTATTTTTGATATGATTGAAGTTAAATAAACATAAACACTCACAAAGAAAAAAAATGTGATTGTAATGTGATGTGATTTTAGTTTGTTCAATGGCTCTTTTTTTTAATATGATTGTTGTAGTTAGTTTATAGCGATTCTGGTTTCCCTTCTTTATTTGTTGTATCCGGACTTAGGTTCCCTGGAGTTGGTTGTTGTGTATATCTCGTTTACGTCCTTTACTCGTTGTATTTGAGTCTTGGGTTGTGTTGGGCAGGTTTGAAACAGGTTGGTTGAGCTTAGAAACCAAAGGTAGTTGCCCAGATTTTTGCCTTCACGCTCGAGCGGAGCTTTTGACGCTCGAGCAGGCCCTTCGTTGTTGCTTCTCCGCTCGAGCGGATGTTTTGACGCTCGAGCGTGATTTTCCATCTCCTAGTATTTTCCTCTGCAGTGTTGAACGCTCGAGCGGGCGTTTGGACGCTCGAGCGGGAGTTTGTGTGTGACGCTCGAGCGGGGAGTTGAAAGCTCGAGCGGGGACCTGGTTCTGCAAAAGTTCTGAGAGCGTGTATCCGGCGCTCGAGCTGCGGTTTGGACGCTCGAGCGGGAGTCTGTGAGTGACGCTCGAGCGGGGGTTTCTACGCTCGAGCGGGGCGACTGGTTTAAGTCTCCGAGTTTTGGCTTTTTAAAACACTTTTTCACATCTCTTCTCTCTCTTACTTTTTCAAGAAACACCATTGGGGAGCTTCTCTCTCTAAACCCTTCCCTTCTCTCTAGGTATTGATCTGGTAGGAGTTGTTTCCTCACCATTGGCCTTTACAAAAAGGTTGTTGATCGTTGAGGGCTATCTTTTGATCCGAGAAATTTGGAATTTGGAGCACTTTCGTTTTCTTCATCTTCTTCGTTGGGTGTCATCTTTTGAAGTAGGGATTCCTACTCACTCTTATAGGTTTTGACCTAGATTTTTGGGCACTTTGTTAAATGGTTTGATTTTGGGATCTAGGGTTTCAAAATGTAGAAAATGGGGGTTTGTTATTTTGATTCTAAAATGTGTATTTTGGATTTCAAATTAATGATATGGTGGTTGGTTGTTGATATTTGGACTCTTGGGTCTGTATTGGGAAATGGGGTAAAAAACCCTAATTTGTTGTATAAATTAATTGGTATAATTAATTTGGGAAAATTGTTGTTATTTGGAATTGAGTTGGAAAAATGAAATTGGCTCATTATATTGTAAAATGGTAGAGTTGGATTTATTAATCGCTCTCTTTTGAAAACATTGATATTTTATCTGTTGGAGCTTTTATTATCTGTTTAGAAATAATTGCTTTGGGCTACCGGTGGAGGGTAGTTTTGATTGTTGTAGACAATGCATGATGATTAGGCAAACTAAAACTAATCAATTGGATGTGTCATAGGGTATGACGGTTGATAGAATACATTAACGTTATGTATTGATTGATTGTGTATATGACCTATGTGTATATACGTTGTGTGTGTGGGGGAGGAGATAGGGGATGTACTCCACGGTTTAGGGGAAGATAGGGGATGGACCTCTAAACCGGATGTTGTTGGGAGGAGATAGGGGATGGACTCCGCTGATACAGCTCATATGCTTATCAGTTAATGTGTCGATATAGCTCATATGCTTATCTGTTGAAATGTGGATACAGCTCATATGCTTATCTATTGAAATGTTGGTATAGCTTGTATGCTTATCTATCGAGGTGTTGATATAGCTAGTGTGCTTATCTATTGTAAAATGGGAAATGTTTAGTATGAATTACTATTAAATTGTTGGCCAGGTTCTGAGCCATAGTCATGAATTGAGAACATGTTAAGAAATGGAAAATGAAAGAAAACATAGACACAGTTGTCATGTAATGAAAATGGTGTATGAATTGGCTTATGTGAGTCAAACGTTTATCAATTGCTAATGTCTTAGTTACTGCTCATGTTGTGCTTAGCATATCTCTACTGGGCGTTGGCTCACCCTTTATGGGACATCATTTTCAGGTACAGGTAGCATGCCACCTCAAAGGACATAGCTTGGATGGTTCTGGGAGTTGAAGACTCTTTTTTATTATTTTGTTTGTATTACATGTAATTCAAGCCAAGGGCTTATTTTGTATAGAGTTAGTTCTCTTCTCTTTGTAACCAAGTGTTGACTTGGAAAGCTGTAAGCCTTTTGGACATTTGCTTTTGTTGTTAACATGTAATACTGATGTAAGACTACTCTGATGGATAGAAAGGTGTTAATTTCTTTATATCATTGCATGTCTAATATGATGGGTTTTATGTATTATTTTGAGGGCGTTACATAGTTCAATGGGTTTTTTTTTTTTTTAATGTTATTTAATCTTTTTATTTACTATTTTAATTTTATTTTTAATATGATTGAAGTTAGATAAACATAAACACTCACAAAGAAAAAAAAAAATGTAATTGTAGTTAGTTCAATGGTTCTTTTTTTTTTTTTTAATGTGATTGCAGTTAGTCAATGGTTCTTTTATTTATTTATTTATTTATTTTATTATGGGAAAAATGTGATGTGATTGTAATTTGTTCAATGGTTCTTTTTTTTTTTAATGTGATTTAATTTTTTATTTACTATTTTAATGGTTTTTCTTTACAATTATTTATGAAAAAAATATGATTGTAGTTAGATAGCATAAAAATATTTGTGATTTGATTTGATTTGATTTTTTTCTGATTTGGTTTTTAAAGTACCAATTATTGATAATGATTAGATTGTATTTTGAAAAAAAAAATTGTAATTGATTTTTTTAACTCACTGTGTTTTTTGAAAAAAAATTATTGTGTTTTTTTAACTATCAATTCACTTAATTTGTGATTTGATTTTTAACTCACTGTGTTTTTTTGAAAAACAAAAATGGATTGTACTCATTAGGGTCACATAATGTACCAATTATTGATGATGATTAGATTGGATTTTGACCCCAAAAAAAATTGTAATTGATCTTTTTAACTCACTATGTTTTTTGAAACATAAATTATTGTGTTTTTTTAATTATTGATGATGATTAGATAACATTAAAAAAATTGTGATTTGTTTTATTAAAGTTATCTCCTTTTGTTTATAATTTTATTTTTTAATATGATTGAAATTAGACAAACATAAACACTCACAAAAAGAAAAATGTGATTGTAGTTTGTTCAATGGTTCTAAATAATCTTTTTTATTACTATTTTAATGGTTATTTTTTTCAATTATTATTTTTTATTATGAGAAAAATGTCATTGTAGTTAGATAGCATTAAAAAAATTGTGATTTGTATGATTGAAGCTATCTCCTTTTGTTTATAATTTGATTTTTTAATATGATTGAAGTTAACTCATAAAAATAAAAATGTGATTGTAGTTTGTTCAATGGCTCTAAATAATCTCAATTTGAATTTCTAAATTTTTTATTAAAAAAAAAACTTAGCATTTATTGATTTGGTCAAAATCCCCTGATCAACATTTATTAACTTTTTTCAATCCACATGTCTTTCCACATGCCTGCATTTATTGATTTGGTCAAAATCTCTTGATCAGCATTTAAAATCCCCTCATACAAATAATTATAGATACAATCTGTGTATAGTTACTACAGTACCCTTTTCAACTTCTCTCATACACTATGATTAGTGATAAGATTGTTAAATTATTTTTGTAAAAAATCTTAAAAAAACATAATTTATATATTAAAAAAATCTAAAACAAATATAAATATCTATAATTATCCCGTGCATAGCACGGGTGATAGGCTAGTATCTATACTATATATTAAGCAAAAGGGAGTTTTTAACCCCAAGCCTTGTAGGAGCTCCAATCTCCCAATCTAAATTTCCTGATTTTTTTATTTAAAAAAAAAAATCTTAGCATTTATTAACATCTCCCAACTCCCAAGTCTTACCCTCATAATAACACTTTAATGCATTAAGAACAAACACAAAAAAAATTCTTTGAAATCCAACACATATGAATTCCTTAAAAAGTCCCAACACATATGATTATTATCCCTAATAATAACACTTAATGCATTAAGAACAAAAATAAAAAAAATTTCTTGAAAAGTCCAACACATATGATTATTATCAAAATATTAAACTTTAATATAATATAATAAAAAAAAAGACATTTAATTCCTTGAAAAGTCCCAACACATATGATTATTATCCCTCATAATAATACTTTAATGCATTAAGAATAAACATAAAAAAAAATTCTTGAAAAGTCCAACACATGATTATTATCAAAATATTAAAATTTAATATAATATAATAAAAAAAAAGACATTTAATTCCTTGAAAAGTCTAACACATATGATTATTATCAAAATATTAAACTTTAATATAATATAAAAAAAGAAAAAAAGAAGACATTTAAAAAAAATTAAAAATCACAATTGTAAACACAATAAAATAGGAGGACATTCATGTCTACACGTTTTTTTTATAAGATCTCATCCATTATAATAAGATAACACTTTATTTCTTCCATCTTATAATCTATATATATATATATATATATATTATATTATATATTATTTATACTATATATTAAGCAAAATGGAGTTTTTAACCCCCAAGGCCTGTGAGAGCTTCAATATCTTAATCTGAATTTTCTATATTTTTTATTTTTTATTTAAAAAAGAATCTCAGCATTTATTGATTTGGTCAAAATCCCCTGATCAGCATTTATTAAATTTTTTCAATCCACATGTCTTTCTATATGCCTGCTGTAGACACCCTATTTTTGACCGCCCTTAAGACTTGGGCACCTCTGATGGTTTACTTGGTGGAGAAAGGTGTGCAGGGCAAAGGTTCAGTTTCTTCAGCAAGGAGAGAGACAAATCTCAACTTCACACCTCATTTTGGACCAAAGCTATTTTGAATGGTTTTTAGACCTTAAAACCCTCTCTTTCAAAACATTTTTGAAATAAAGTTTCTACGATACTCTGAGGCTCGCATTTTGTTAAATGTTGCGCTTTTCGGTAAACCGAGCAAAGACAAAGTGGAAACGAATGAAAGAGAGATGAAATCTTTGAAAAATCTTTCAAAACACCTTACTTAGGGGTTTGGAGTTGAAGAAAAGAAGAGAAGAGGGAAGAAACCTAGTTGGGGGAGAAAATGGGCATGAACTGTTAAGAGAAAGTCGAGCAGCCCTCGCTGAATCGGGCCTATTCATTTGCATACTTGTAATCCAGCTATGAGGCCACCACCGTTGGAAAGAAGACTTCAGGGGCTTCATTTTCCACTCAAGAATCTCCTAAAGCCGATTTCGGACGGGGGAGATATGGTTGATTGAAATAGGGCATCACTCCGGTTGGACCGAATCTGCGCGGCTTCACCAAAACAGGCATAACTTTTTGCACAAGAGGAATTTTAATGCAAGGTTGGCGCCATTGGAAAGCTAACTTTTGGGGCTTCAATTTGGACACCTGGCCAACCACCTTTGGACTTCCCAATCACTGGCCGATCACCTTTCTTTCCGGCAGACCAATTTTTGTCCTGAAAAGTAGCAGGCCGACCATAAAAGGTGGTAGGCCGACCACTTATGCCCAGAAATCCCAAAATGGACAGATATTCTCCTTCCAGCTGTCTTCCACAACCTCCAGCTGTCCCTAGCTTAGATATTTTCGACCTTAGTGTTGCTTTTGCTATATATGATGATATATCTCCCATTTTCCAAGGGAGACAACCTTCTTCAACAAGCTTGGGAGCCTCTCTCACTAAAAACTCCTTCTCTCTCTACAAATTTCAGATCAAAATCTCTGTCTCTTTTTCTCTCTAGTTGGCTCTCTCTCTCTCTCTCTCTCTCTCTCTCTCTCTCTCTCTCTCTCGCCCTCTTGTGCATAGAAGTAAAGAAATACTTCTTATTTGCATATACTTCCTTCATCAAAGTTGATCACCATTGGCTTGAGGTCCCTTGGAACCTATTTTTGGGCTGATTGAAGGTTTCTTGGCTCAGAAAAGTGATGGTTTTGCTGCTGTCCTTCAAGGGTCTTCAAGGGTAACCATTTTTTCCCCCTTTTGAGCATTATCTTGCTTCATCTATTAGCCTTACTTGAAAGCATTTTCGAGCTTTATCATAAACTGAAAAGTGTCTTATTTTGAGCCCTTCTTCAACTTTGTTTAAGGACACTTTACTGTTTCAGGTCATCTATTTCCTTGTTTGCTCAATCCCTCTTTTAGGGTTAATTTTGCATCCTATTTTAGCCTTACTTGTGAACATTTTCGAGATTTGTCATAAACTGAAAAAGATTTTTTTGAGCTCCTCTTCAAGTTTGGTTAAGGTCTCTTTTCTGTTTGGGGTCATCTTCCCCTTTGCATGCTTCATTTCCTCATGATTAGGGCTATGCATTAGAGCATTTGCATTGGCTTTGGTTTGGCCTCTTAGCCACTGAAATCCAGTGGATTTTCAGTGGTTTAGATGTATTTTTGAGGGCCAAAATCAGAGGGGGTGACCCCCTCTCTCTTTGTCTTGTTTGGTGGCCTTTTTGGCCTTCCAAAGGACCCCCTATTTGCAAGCTTCCAAGATTTGTTTCTTCCATTTTTCAGTGGGTTTCAGGACCCCCATAACTCATTTTCAGAGTTGGTTTTGCTATGCTAAGTGTCCATCATGCATGTGTGGAACAACCCTCTTTTGGCCTTCCAAAGGACCTCATAGTTGCATGCTTCTAAGTCTTGTTTCAGGGCCTTTTCAGTGGGTTTTATGACCTCTATAGGCCATTTCCAGAGTTGGTTTGGTCTTGTTGAATGTCCATATTGTATGTGTTGAATACCCCCTTGCATAGCCCTCCAAAGGAGCTCATCATTTTTGCATGCAATGGCTACATTTCAATGGTTATTTGGGCCTATTTTGGCATGTTTTATTCACTGTTTTTGGCTGGTTTGATGAGATTTCATGTGCTTCATATATGTGCCATACAACTCACGTTTACTAGCTAATGTTGCATGTTGTTTTAGCCCTTCATGTTAGCACCTTTTGGCCATGCTTTGAACTAACATTGTGCATGTTTTGGGACTGCCTTGGCTCTATGTTTGTACTTCATGGTCAAATAATGCTCGTTTTGCATAGTTATAGTTCAATGCATTGGAGTAGTTTTGGGTTTCGGGGCTTATTTCATGCATCGGGTGCCATATTTCCATGCTTCGGGATCATTTGGAATCATGTTTCAGTGCTGGAAATTACATGTTTGTATGCCATCTTTCATCCCTTGCCATGCTTTGGTAGAGTGGCATTTCATGCCTTAGGTTCGGTCCTCGGTATCCGTGCATGTGTGCATGCATTTCGGTTGTTTCATTTTCATCTTATGGCCGCTGATGTGAGTGTGGCTGAGGTCCACTCATATTGGTGTAAGTCCATCATGCGTTGTGTATGCCATTTCAATTCATAGCATTGCGTATGCTAGGTTGTATGTTAATGCATTGTGTATGCCATTTCAATTCATAGCATTGTGTATGCTAGGTTGCATGTTAGAATTGCACTCATGCATGTCATGCATATTGCATTGTGTTTGGGATAGGAGTTAGTCCAAACACGGGAAACGAGGGGCGTTTCGTACTCCAAGTGACGGAACGTGTTTCAATTCCTGGTTGCTGACACTCCGGATTATCCATGATGGAGTCTAGGCCTTGTTGTGTTTATATGTGCATTCATTTCACATCGAGTCGTGCAATTCGACTCCTCGGCCATCATGCATCGAGATGCATGATTGGTGGCACGAGGATCGAGGCGTGCATACATATGTGAAAATACTTTGCCATGCCCCTTTCTTGCTCTCTGTTGCAGCAAATCAAGAATCAACAGCCTTTCAGAGCTTTGCACAACATTCCGGGATTAATTGCAAACAGAGGCAAACCGGGGCATCGCGAGGAATTTCCCGACAAAGCAACTCAAGCATGCATCATTCATCATTCGGAACAGAGCTGAGGCGGTCCATAGCTTGCATGCCAATTTATCCGCTTTCCTAGTTTAATTTGTTAATTAATTAGGGTTTTGTACTTATTCGGACTGTATTACTTATTTGGGACTGTATTATTTATTCGGACCCTCCGCGCGAGGGCAATGTTGTAATAAGTGTGCATGTGTGTGATGTATGTCTTCCAACCCCACGTCTTTCTCCCTTTTATTTACAAGCTTATGATGGTTAGATTAGGGCATGTTTCAATTAGCATACAGTATGATAGCATGTTTGCATTCATTCATCTGTTTTGCATGCACCGGGCTCGGCGCATCATACTAACTGCATTGTATTTCAATTCCGAGTTGAATACTTGTTAGTTACAGCATTTCACATGCCATCTTTAGAATAGCCGAGCCTATCTTAGTTGCATTTTGCATGTGTTGCATTAGGCATTTCTGTATAGTTAGGATCATGCATGGATTTCTAACATAGCTTCTGTTTTGGCTTGGAGTACTCGGTAAGTTTTATGCTTTAGCATCCTTGCATGCATGTGAGTGACTGCCATGATAGCATGCTTATCATGAGACTATGTGCTTATGTGTTATAACTGCCTAAATGCCTGTGGGTGAAGGTTGGGTTATTTGGATTGGAACAATTCATTAATTGTGAGTTTTAAGCCCACTAGATAGTGGCAAAACCATCTTTTCTAAGCCCACCCGAGGGTGGCAAAATCTGCATTTTAAGCCTACTTGCGAGTAGCAACCCATTTTCAAAACAAACATGAGATGTTGCGTTCCAATTCAGGCGACCTAGTCTATACTTGTATGCTGTGCGCATCACGTAGTAAATCTAGGCTAATAACCAGAATAAGAACATATAGTGTTTTCAAAACTAGATATCATGGTTAGTAGAGGCCGATCTTTGATCGGGCGAGCGGGGGTGCTCACGAAGTGACTTTCCCCAATCGTACCCAAGTTCCCGAGCCGAGGCAACTTTGGTGATGACGGACACGTGGCCTTAGGCAACGAGTCAGGGTTTCCTAAATTTCCCCAAAAATAAAATATTTAGGTGGCGACTCTGTATCTGGCAAAGCAGTCCATGTTTGGCACTTCTTTCAAAAAAATCTGTTTTCAAAAACGATTTGCCGGATTTGGATTCTTTGATGATTTTATCGGTCTTGCATTGCACTCTGCGAGATTTGATACAGGACCGTGACATTGAGTCCTTGAACTGTAGTGAGCCCAAATGAACAGAACGGGATTTTCCTCCCGGGACGTTCGAGGGCGCGTCTACACCTGCATTTATTGATATGGTCAAAATCCCCTAATCAGCATTTAAAATCCCATCATACAAATAATTATAGATACAATCCATGTATAATTACTGCAGTACCCTTTTCAACTTCTCCCATACACTATGGTTAGTGATAAGATTATTAAATTATTTTTATAAAAAATCTTAAAAAACATAATTTATATATTAAAACAAATCTAAAACAAATCTAAAATATCTATAATTATCCCGTGCATAGCACGGGTGATAGGCTAGTATTATATAAAGAAAATGGGGTTTTAAACCCACAAGCCTTGTGGGAGCTCCAATATCTCAATCCTAATTTTCTAATTTTTTGATTTAAAAAAAAAAAAAAACCTCAGCATTTATTAATTTCTCCCAACCCCCATGCCTTTTGGGAGATTTGGTCAAAACTCCCTCCTAATTAAACTTAATGCATTAAAGACCAGCATAAACAAAATTCCTTGAAAATTTCAACACATCAATCTATCTATATTATATTATCTATATCTATATCTATCTATCTATACTATATATTAAGCAAAAGGGGGTTTTTAACCCCAAGGCCTGTGCGAGTTTCAATATCTCAATCTGAATTTTCTAAATTTCTTATTAAAAAAAAAAAAAACTCAGCATTTATTGATTTGGTCAACATCCCCTAATTAGCATTTATTAACTTTTTTCAATCCACATGTCTTTCCACATGCCTGCATTTATTGATTTGGTCAAAATCCCCTGATCAGCATTTAAAATCCCCTCATACAAATAATTATAGATACAATCCGTGTATAGTTACTACGGTACCCTTTTCAACTTCTCCCATACACTATGGTTAGTGATAAAATTGTTAAATTATTTTTATAAAAAATCTTAAAAACCATAATTTATATATTAAAAAAAATTTAAAACAAATATAAATATCTATAATTATCCTATGCTTAGCACGGGTGATAGGCTACTATCTATACTATACTATATATTAAGCAAAAGGGGGTTTTTAACCCTAAGCCTTGTGGGAGCTCCAATCTCTCAATCTAAACTTCCTGATTTTTTTATTTTAAAAAAAAAACCCTTAGCATATATTAACTTCTCCCAACCCCCAAGTCTTACCCACATAATAACACACTTTAATGCATTAAGAACAAGCATAAAAAAAATTCTTTGAAATCCAACACATATGAATTCCTTGAAAAGTCCCAACACGTATGATTATTATCCCTCATAATGACGCTTTAATGCATTAAGAACAAGTATAAAAAAAATTTCTTGAAAAGTCCAACACATATGATTATTATCAAAATATTAAACTTTAATATAATATAAAAAAGGAAAAAAAGAAGACATTTAAAAAAAAAGAAAAGAAAAGAAAGAAGACATTTAAAAATCGCAATTCACATATATAGATAATTGTAAACACAATCCGTGCATAGCACGGGTGATATGCTAGTATTATATAAGAAAAACGGGATTTTTAACCCACAAGTCTTGTGAGAGCTCCAATGTCTCAATCATAATTTCTTAATTTTTTGATTTAAAAAAAAAAAAAAAACTCAGCACTTATTGACTTCTCTTAAATCTTTTTGACTTCCCATACACACCATTTTCAACTTCTCTCATATCTATTTAATTATTTTGGAAATAATAATTATTTCCCCTTTTCAACTTCTCCCATACCTATTTAATTATTTTGAAAATAATAATTATCCCTTAATTTATGGATTTCAAATGGAAAGATAACAAAAATATTTCATAATCTCTTCATTCTAATTTCTCTCATCAATTTCCAAAAGGAAATATTAAAACTTGCCTTCCTTTTCTCTCTCTCAAAAAATCGAATAATATTTTTCATGAGAATTGTAGAAATCTTTTTATATCTTATATATTATATTATAACATAACAAAAAAAAATTAAAAATAAGATAAACAAACAGATAAAATTAATAAATATGATTTTTATTTATTCAATTAAAATTTTTCTTTTGCCTCTCAATATCCAATTTTAAAAGTCTTTGAAGTTTATCTAAACAAATTTAATATATCTCATACCATCATACTTTAAATCAATAAAACTCATATGTCTATCACATCTCTAGCTCACATCATAACTTACCTAAATAATAATAATTAAAAACAAATAGAAACCGTAGATAAATAAAATTAAAAAAAAATAGAAATCACAACTCCACCTTAAATAAATTTAAAAAAAAATAGAAACCACACAAAAATAAAGAAGATAAGAATTTAGATATAAATCTCATACACTATGGTTAGTGATAGGATTGTTAAATTATTTTTATAAAAAATCTAAAAAAATAATTTGTATATTAAAAAAATATCTAAACAAATATAAATATCTATATCTATATTTATATATTATATAAGAAAAATGGGGTTTCTAATGAGAAACCTCCTAAGAGTTTCAAACTCTCATTCTAAAATGATTGATTTTCTAATTTATAAAATAGATTAAAAAAAACCTATTGGCTGATATATTTCATAATTTTAGAAATAATAATGGAAAGATAACAAAAATATTTCACAATCTCTCTCACTAATTTTTTTTTTTAAAAAAAATTAAAACTTGTATTCATTTTCTCTCATCCAAAAAATCAGATAATATTTTTCATGAAAGTTGTGGGTATCTGTCTATATCTTATATATTATATTATAACATAACAAAAAAAAATTAAAAATTAGATATACAAACAGATAAAATTAATAAATTAAATTTTTATTAATTCGGTTAAAATATTTGTTTTGCCTCTCTCAATATCCAATTTTAAATTTTAAAAATCTATAAAGTCTATCTAAACAAATATAATTTGAAAATATCTCCCACTATCATACTTTAAATTAATAAAACTCACATATTTATCACATATTTAACTCACATCATAACTTACCTAAATAACAATAATTAAAAACAAATAGAAACCATAGATAAATTAAATTTTAAAAAAATTAAAAACCCACAACTCTATTTGAAATAAATTGAAAATAAAAAATAAAAAAAAAACCACACAAAAATAAATAAGATAAGAATTTAGATATGGATCTCAAAAAGATATAACAATATCTAAATTTGAATTTTGATTTAATTATCTAATTATCTTTTTTTTTTTTTTTTATGTATATCTATCAAAATTTTAAATCACTTAATAGGACAAATTAATCAATTTTCTAAAATTATTGATTTTTCAATTTATAAAATAGATTTAAAAAAAAACTATTGACTGATTTATTTATTTAATTATTTTAGAAATAATAATTATCCTTTAATTTATGAATTTCAAATGGAAAGATAACAAAAATATTTCATAATCTCTCCATCTTAATCTCTCTCACTGATTTCCCAAAAAATATTAAAAACTTGCTTGCCTTCTCCTCTTCGGAAAATTTACCCATAAATCCTAGTTTCTGAAAAGTTGAACCATTTAGTCCTAAAAGTTTTCTTATGTTCCATTTAGTCCCATTTATACATCATCATGATGTTCATGATATAAATGAATCTGATGTTTCATTCTATAATTTCAAAATTTATTGAAATCTGATGAACATTAGATGTTTGAAATCTAATGTTTGAAACATTAATCTGATGTTTGAAACATTGTAATGGACCTTTCAGTCTATAAGAAAACTTTTAGGACTAAACAGTGTATAAGTTATTAATTTGGGATTTATTGGTGCATCTCCCTTCTCTCTTCCCCAAAAGTAAGATAATATTTTTCATGAAAGTAGTGAATATTTATTTATATCTTATATATTACATTATAACATAACCAAAAAAAAACTAAAAATCAAATATACAAACAGATAAAATTAATAAGTTTGATTTTAATTTATCTAGTTAAAATATTTATTTTGCATCTCAATATATAATTTTAAATTTTAAAAAATTTTTAAATTCCTAAATAATAATAATTAAAAACAAATAGAAACCATAGATAAATTAAATTTAAAAAAAATTAAAAACCCACAACTCCATCTAAAATAAATGGAAAAAAAAAATAAAAACCACACAAAAATAAAGTAGATAAGAATTTAGATATGGATCTCAAAAAGATATAACAATATCTAAATTTGAATTTTGATTTAATAATATAATTATCTATTTTTTTTTATTTATATCTATCAAAATTTTAAATCACAAAGTGGTGAAACACAACCCGTGCATAGCACAGGTGATATACTAGTATTATTGGTGACGAAATATTTTCATCTCCCATAACTTATCCTTCCTAGACAAAAAATATATTTGTCACCAAATAAATAAGAAAATGAAACGACATCGTCTAATAAGTTTGGAATTTATTGGTGACGAATTCCTTTTGTCGCAAAATTTTTTTAAATTTTGTGAGAAAAATGTTCGTCTCCAATGAGCTAAAATAATTGGCGCCAACAAGAAAAAAATTGGGGCCTCTTTTTTTTTGAGGAATTTATTTTTTCGTCTCCAATAGTTTTGAGAAGTATTAAAAGAAATGACAAAAGTAATATTTGGTCATGTTTGGGTTACATTCTAAAATGAAAATAAATTTTATCACCAAATTTTAAAAATTAATTGTTGAAAACTCCATACTAAACAAGGTAATATTTTCTATTAATTTTGAAAATTACAAATTTTTTATTATTTGTTTCTCTGTATTTTTTCTCACAAAAAAATAGCTACATTAATTATTTTATTTTATTTTATTTTTGTGGAGAGAGGTTTTGACCTTTGATTTTTCTGAAATGGGTGTTCTGTAACGCCCTCAAAATAATAACATTAAAACCCATTAATTTAGACATGCATTGATATAAAAGATAAATATTCTTCTATTCATCAGAGTAGTTCATTATAATGAGTATTACATGTTAACAACAAAGCAAATGCCCTACGGGCTTACAGCTTTCCAAGTTAATACTTGGTTACAAAAAAAGAGTACTAACTCAATACACATTAAGCCCACGGCTTGAATTTACATGTAATACATCCAAAAGATAACAAAACGACGAAAGTATGTCTGCCTCTGGCCTCCCAAGCTATGTCCTTGGAGGTGGCATGCTACCTGTACCTGAAAATGATGTCCCATAAAGGGTGAGCCACAACCCAACAGAAATACACTAAACCAGCTATGAACAATGACTAAAAGATTAGCAGTTGATAGATGGTCAACACAGATACATCCATATATAACACATTCCGGTTCCATGACATTAAGTCTAAGTTATATTTCATTTCCCATTTCTTTTTCAACTTTGAGTTTGAAAACATGGCTCAACACTTAGCCAAATCACTTAATGAGATTAAGACTCATCTTTAAAACACTTTCACAATTCATGATGGATACACATTTTAATGCTGTATCGATAACACATAAACTATTTCCACACTTTACGAAAGATACACATTTCGGTGCTGTATCAACATAACATAGAATCACTTCTATACTTCACAATTGATAACGATATATATTTTAGCGCTATATCAAATCAATTCGAACACTTCCATAATCAACACTTGATACACATTGTAGTGCTGTATCAATGTCACACAAAGTCCGGTTTAGAGGTCCATCCCCTATCTTCCCCTGAAACCGTGGAGTACATCCCCTATCTCTTCCCACACAACACATGTATATAAACATAGATCATATACAATCAATCAATACATAAAGTTAATGTATTATTCCAGCCGCTATATTCGATAGCGTACTCAATCGATTAGTTTTAGTTTGCCTAATCATTATGCATTGTCTACAACAATCAAGATTATCCTCCACCGATAGCCCAAAGCAGTTATTTCTATACCGAAAATAAATGCACCAAATGGATATATAATCAACATTTCAAGTGCGTGAGCGATGAATGAATCTAACTACACCCTTTAATCCCATACACATCTAACTCCAACACTCTCAATTCAATCCCTCTTTTCTTCAAATTAATTATACTAATTAATTTATCAATGTAATTAGGGCATTTCCCATAATTAACATCACAACCCTAAGGTTCCATTTTCACTAATAATCCAATATTGATCTCATTTCTCTATGCCAAACATGCATATAAGTTTATATAAACAAAACCCCAATTTTTGTAAAATTACACAAAGACCCAAACTTTCTCAAATTTTACCCAACAACTCCCCAACTCATCAAAATGCTAAAATTCAAAGACAAAGCTCATGAGAAGGAGCAGGGTATCCTACCTCAAATTTGGAGCTCAAAGGAAGAAGATGACGAAACTCAAAGTGCTCCAAAACTCAATATGCTCGGATCAAAACGTAGCCCTCGACGATCAACATAACTTTTGTGAAGCCAAAGGTGAGGAAATCACTTCTACTAGATCAATACTTAGAGAGAAGTTGAGTTTTAGTGAGAGAAGCACTCAAATGGCTTTTTCAGAAAAGTAAGAGAGAGAAAGGATGTTGAAAAGTGATCTAAAAATGGAATCCCGAAGTTGATATAAAAATCGCCCCGCTCGAGTGTGGAAAACCCCGCTCGAGCGTCACTCACAGACTTTCGCTCGAGCGTCAAAACTCCCGCTCGAGCGACGGATACACACTCCCAGAACTTTTGCTGAACCAGGTCCCCGCTCGAGCGTAAAACTCCCGCTCGAGTGTCCAAACGCCCGCTCGAGCGTCCAACACTGTAGAGGAAAATACTGGGAGATGAAAAATCACGCTCGAGCGTCAAAACACCCGCTCGAGCGGAGAAGCAACAACGAAGGGCCCGCTCGAGCGTCAAAAGCTCCGCTCGAGCGTGAAGGCAAAAATCTGGGCAACTACTTTTGGTTTCTAAGCTCAACTAACCTGTTTCAAACCTGCCCAACACAACCCAAGACTCAAATACAAAGAGTTAAAGGATGTAAACAAGATATACCCAACAACAACTCCATGGGACCTAAGTCCGGATACAACAATTTAAGCAAAGGAAACCGGGATCGCTATAACCTCCCCCCCTTAAAGAATTTCGTCCCCGAAATTAAAAACAAGTTTTCAAAACAAGTTTTCTCCATTCCCAACAATATTACAACATAACGTTAAACAACCCGACCCATTACCGGTCAATCTCATCTCTTGTCAAGAGGCATTTCACAACATATACATTTCAACATGCATTTCCTTTCCAATTTCAACAATTTCATAACATAACTAATGTTTATGATACATTTCCAATTCTACAATATGCAACATATGCAATGTTATATCAAACTTCCATTTTGAGGCAAGTTTCAAAACACTTCCATTAAACCAAAACATAAACCATGTTTTACAACCTAAGATATATTCAATACTCTTAAGGTTCAATAATACAACAAAATATACAATACATGCTCAAACATCCACAAATAGATCCAAATATTTCTCTCGGACCTCCAACTCACGTTCCCAAGTGGCTTCCTCCACTCCGTGATGTTTCCACAAAACCTTTACTAGGGGAATGGTCTTGCCTCGCAAGACTTGCTCCCGCCTATCCAAGACCCGAACTGGTCTCTCTTCATACGAGGCATCCTCATCAACCTCTAAGTCGGTCCAATCCAATACATGTGATGGATCCGGCTCATACTTTCGAAGCATACTCACATGAAACACGTCATGAACTCCGGACAACTGCGGCAGCAAAGCTAAACGATAGGCAACCTCGCCAATCCTCTCAAGGATCTCAAAAGGGCCAATAAACCGAGGGGACAACTTCCCACTCTTCCCAAACCTCATTAATCCCGTTTTAGGTGATATCTTCAGAAAGACACGATCACCCACCTCGAACACCAAAGGTCTCCTCCTACGGTCGGCATAAGATTTCTAACGACTCTGGGCTGTAACCAGCCTCCTACGGATAAGCTCAACCTTTTCCGTCGTTTCCCTCACCAACTCCAGATCCAACAAAGGTGCATCACCCACCTCGGCCCAACAAACTGGACACCTACACGATCGGCCATACAAGGCCTCAAACAGTGCCATACCGATACTAGACTGGAAACTGTTGTTGTAGGCAAACTCTACCAAGGGCAAGTGCCTCTCCCACGTCCCACTAAAGTCAAGGACACAACCCCGAAGCATATCTTCAAGGATCTGAATAATACGCTCAGACTGTTCGTCAGTCTGGGGATGATAAGCCGTGCTAAAGGTCAACTTAGTACCCAAGGCACTCTGCAAACTCTGCCACAACCTCGCAGTAAAACGAGGATCTCTATCTGAGACAATCGTCACTGGGACCCCGTGCAATCTCACTATGTCCCGAATATACAAGTCGGCAAGATGATCTACCAAATCTCTCACGCGCATAGGGATGAAGTGCGCTGACTTAGTCAACCGGTCTACAACCACCCAAATAGCATCACTACCCCGCTGAGTCCTCGGAAGACCTACAACGAAGTCCATAGTGACATGCTCCCACTTCCACTCGGCAATAGGCAAGGGTTGTAACAAACCCGCTGGCCTCTGATGTTCGGCCTTCACTTGCTGACAAGTAAGGCACTTTGACACGAAAACTGCCACATCTCTCTTCATGCCCCGCTACCAAAACTGGCGACTCAAATCTCAATACATCTTTGTGCCTCCCGGATGCACCGCAAGGCGTGAATGATGAAACTCTTGGAGTACCTCCTCCCGGCAAGACTCCGGCACAAACAAACGGTCTCGGTATCTTACACTCTGGTTGGGATACACCGTCAAACCCTTCTCAACCTTCCCGCTGGAGATCTTCTCTCGGAGGAATTCTACCTCAAGGTCACCTCCCTGTACCTCTAACACTCAAGTCACAAGTGTAGGTTGCGTAACAACAGAAAACAAGGCCGCAGCCTCAATAGATTCGTCCAAAAGCAAATCGAACTCGCCAAGTGCCCCCAACATCTTCCACTCCTGGATGGCTATACAAGCTACATCACCTATGGATTTCCTGCTAAGGGTATCAGCCACAACATTGGCCTTCCCCGGATGATAGTGTAACTCGAAGTCGTAATCCTCAATAAACTCCATCCACCTCATCTGCCTCAAATTCAAGTCTTTCTGTGTAAACAGATACTTCAAACTCTTATGGTCTGAGAACACCTCGAATCTCTCACCATAAAGGTAGTGCCTCCAGATTTTCAAGGCAAAGATCACTGCTGCTAGCTCTAGATCATGTGTGGGGTAATTCTTCTCGTGTATTTTCAACTGACGTGAGCCATAGGCAACCACTTTCCCCTCTTGCATCAACACACAACCCAAACCCTCTTGTGAGGCATCACAATAAACCGCATATCCCAACCCTCTCTCCGAAATAATCAAGACCGGAGCGGTGGTCAATCTAACTTTTAGCTCTTGAAACGACTTTTCACAAGTCTCACTCCATACAAATTTGACTCCCTTCCGAGTCAGTCTAGTCAACGGCGAAGCTAACCTGGAGAAGTCCTTCACAAACCGGCGGTAATACCCAGTTAATCCTAGAAAACTGCGGATCTCAAACACACTCTTAGGCTGTGTCCAATCTTGCACTGCCTCAATCTTGGATGTATCAACAGATACCCCTTCCCCAGAAACCACATGGCCTAAGAACTTGACTTCTCCTAGCCAGAACTCACACTTCCCAAACTTGGCATACAGCCTATGGGTTCTAAGTAACTCGAGCACCACTCTCAAGTGTTCCTCGTGCTCCTCCTCTGAAGACGAATAGATAAGAATGTCGTCCACGAAAACGACTAAAAAACGATCTAAGCATTCCCGGAAGATCCGGTTCATCAAATCCATAAAGACTGCAGGTGCATTGGTGAGCCCGAATGGCATCACCAGAAACTCATAATGGCCATACTGCGTACGGAATGCCGTCTTCGGAATATCCTCTTCCCTGACCCTCAACTGGTGGTAACCCGATCTCAAGTCTATCTCAGAGAAACAACGGGAACCCTTCAACTGGTCAAACAGATCATTTATACGGGGCATAGGGTACTTATTCTTGACCGTAGCCCGATTCAACTTCCGGTAGTCGATACAAAGTCTCAAGGCCCCATCTTTCTTTTTAGCAAAGAGGGCCGGTGCTCCCCACGGCGAAACACTAGGGCGAACAAAGCCCTTATCCAGCAACTCCTGGAGCTGAATCTTCAACTCACTCAACTCAGCTGGGGCAAAACGATAAGGTGCCATGGAAATCGGCGCCGTGCCGAGCAGTAAATCAATGGAGAACTCAATCTCACGGTGAGGTGGCAAACCAACGAGATCCTCGGGAAAAACATCCGAATACTCACAAACCACTCTCGGTAATTCAATCTGGGTCTCATCACACTCACTACTCAAAAGGCTAGCAAGAAGACCACTAAGCTCACTCTGCCCTTGCAGATCATACCCCGGTGGCAACACACTACCAACCCGATCCCCCAAGAAATGAAAACACTCCCCGCTCAAGGTACATACTGTGACCCTCTAGCGGTAGCAATCAATAATAGCCCGATATGACGATAGCCAGTCCATACCCAAAATAACATCAAAACCTTTCATGGGCATAACTACAAAAGGGAATGGAAGTCGATGATCGGCGACCTCTATATCACACCGTCTACATCCATGCTTCAAAATCAATTCACCCCCAAGAGGTGATACAACACATATAGGAGATGCTAATTGTGCCAAATCCAATTCCAAAACAGATGCAAATGTAGCAGATACAAAGGAATGAGACGCACCCGTATCAATCAATACACTAGCAACCGAATTGCAAAACAGAAAGGTACCTCTCACAACTGATGGAACCGGTACCAGGTCCTGCGCGGTAACAGCATACACGCGCCCAGTAGGCCCCTGATCCACCTGCTCACCCCTCGGAGCATACGACTGCTGCACAGACTGAGCTGGCTGAAGACTCTACCTCTGCCCAGATGCACCAGATGTGCCGCTCAACTGTGGGCAAAACCTCTTCAGGTGCCCCGCCTGACCACACTGATAACACGATAAAGGCTTACCCCTACCCTGACTCTGGCTCTGCGGTCTAGCTGAAGATGAAGCAGCTCTTTGACCTCCTCCCCTCTGTGGGAAAACCGAAGCCTTGTGGCCCAGCTGACCACACTTGTAACAGGTGAAATCTCCTTGATTGCCTCTCCCCGAGCCTACACTCGGCACTGGAAAGGTTGATCTAGCAACACCGCCCTAAGATTGCTGAGGGTTAGCACCCCTTTGTCTCCTGCCATCACCCTGACCATCCTAGCTCCTCTTGGAGCCCCTCTGTCCCTCCTTCTCCTGCATCATGATCTCCATATGGGCTGCAGCATCAACCAAGCGCCCATAGTCTCGGATCATAGAACCACCAACTCTCATCTTGAGGCCGCGCCTCAACCTCTTCTCGAACTCAATACAGCGGCGTTCCTCGGACGCCACAAGTTCAGGTGTGAACCTGGACAAGCTGGTAAAAACAGCCTCATACTCGGCCACTGAAGAACTCGACTGCAAAAGCTGGCAGAACTGATCTCTCAGCTTCTCTCTAACTACTGGAGATAAGAACTTCTCCTGGAAAGCACCCACAAAAGCCTCCCAAGTGCCATCCAAACGACCCTTCACGAATTTCCACCACTGACCCGCATCTCCCTTCAGCTGGAAAGATGCCAAGGTCACTTTCAATGCTCCGTCCTCGATGCCAAGCATCTCGAACGTCTTACTCATCTGCTCCAACCACTCGTCCGCCTTAAGCAGTTCCTTCGGATCCCCAACAAACTCGTCCGGATTAGACCGGAAGAACTCCCTCTTCAAGAAGGAAGGCCTTGCCTCAGCAACCTGGGCCTGCACTGGAGCCTGAACTGGATTCTCAGCCCTGAGAATACCCATAAACTCCCTCAAAGCATCGGCTATCCCTCGGGCTAAAGCACCCATAGCCTCCTGACCTGCTGGCTCGTCCACATTGGCCTGGCCAACCCCCTCCTGCTGTGCCGGAATGTCATCCGGTAAAGGCATCTCCTGCCTCCTAGGCCTACCTCGCCTACCACCTCGTCCTCGTCCTGACATCCAAATAAAGGTAACAGAGAACGTTAGCACATTCACAAATGTGCCGAAGCTATAACACTCACGTCCTAATGCATGGACAACTGTAATTCACTCCACGTAAGCACATAAACACATAAGCACTTACGAATTTCATTTCCGGATAATGATAGTCCCGAGGTGTTACCAGAGTTCCGGTTAGAAACAGCATTGATCAAGTGCTTTTCCAACAAGACTCACAGAAACCCAAGGATCCAATCAACATCCTAGAAACTAAATCCCATACCCAAATAGTCACATAAATATGTTATCACATAAACACATTACATTACACTTAAGTCTCTAACAGGCGAGACAAACCTACTGTGATACTAATCACTTCCCACGTACCTAAAGTATTCGAACCCGGTAGGCTCTGATACCAAGTTATAACGCCCTCAAAATAATAACATTAAAACCCATCAATTTAGACATGCATTGATATAAAAGATAAATATTCTTCTATTCTATTCAGAAGTAGTTCATTATAATGAGTATTACATGTTAACAACAAAAGCAAATGCCCTACGGGCTTACAGCTTTCCAAGTTAACACTTGGTTACAAAAAAGAGTACTAACTCAATACACATTAAGCCCACGACTTGAATTTACATCTAATACATCCAAAAGATAACAAAACGACAAAAGTCTGTCTGCCTCTGGCCTCCCAAGCTATGTCCTTGGAGGTGGCATGCTACCTGTACCTGAAAATGATGTCCCATAAAGGGTGAGCCACAACCCAGCAGAAATACACTAAACCAGCTATGAACAATGACTAAAAGATTAGCAGTTGATAGATGGTCAACACAGATACATCCACATATAACACGTTCCGGTTCCATGACATTAAGTCTAAGTTACATTTCATTTCCCATTTCTTTTTCAACTTTGAGTTTGAAAACTGGCTCAACACTTAGCCAAATCACTTAATGAGATTAAGACTCATCTTTAAAACACTTTCACAATTCATGATGGATACACATTTTAATGCTGTATCGATAACACATAAACCATTTCCACACTTTACGAAAGATACACATTTCGGTGCTGTATCAACATAACATAGAATCACTTCTATACTTCACAATTGATAACGATATATATTTTAGGCGCTATATCAAATCAATTCGAACACTTCCATAATCAACACTTGATACACATTGTAGTGCTATATCAATGTCACACAAAGTTCGGTTTAGAGGTCCATCCCCTATCTTCCCGAAACCGTGGAGTACATCCCCTATCTCCTCCCACACAACACATGTATATAAACATAGATCATATACAATCAATCAATACATAAAGTTAATGTATTATTCCAGCCGTTATATTCGATAGCGTACTCAATCGATTAGTTTTAGTTTGCCTAATCATCATGCATTGTCTACAACAATCAAGACTATCCTCCACCGATAGCCCAAAGCAGTTATTTCTATACCGAAAATAAATGCACCAAATGGATATATAATCAACATTTTAACTGGGTGAGCGATGAATGAATCTAACTACACCCTTTAATCCCATACACATCCAACTCCAACACTCTCAATTCAATCCCTCTTTTCTTCAAATTAATTATACCAATTAATTTATCAATGTAATTAGGGCATTTCCCATAATTAATATCACAACTCTAAGGTTCCATTTTCACTAATAATCCAATATTGATCTCATTTCTCTATGCCAAACATGCATATAAGTTTATATAAACAAAACCCCAATTTTTGTAAAATTACACAAAGACCCAAACTTTCTCAAATTTTACCCAACAACTCCCCAACTCATCAAAATGCTAAAATTTAAAGACAAAGCTCATGAGAAGGAGTAGGGTATCCCTACCTCAAATTTGGAGCTCAAAGGAAGAAGATGAAACTCAAAGTGCTCTAAAACTCAATATGCTCGGATCAAAACGTAGCCCTCGACGATCAACATAACTTTTGTGAAGGCCAAAGGTGAGGAAATCACTCATACTAGATCAATACTTAGAGAGAAGTTGAGTTTTAGTGAGAGAAGCTCTCAAATGGCTTTTTCGGAAAAGTAAGAGAGAGAAAGGATGTTGAAAAGTGATCCAAAAATGGAATCCCGAAGTTGATATAAAAATCGCCCCGCTTGAGCGTGGAAAACCCCGCTCGAGCGTCACTCACAGACTTCCGCTCGAGCGTCAAAACTCCCGCTCGAGCGGCGGATACACACTCCCAGAACTTTTGCTGAACCAGGTCCCCGCTCGAGCGTCACACACAAACTCACACTCGAGCATCCAAACGCCCACTCGAGCGTCCAACACTGCAGAGGAAAATACTGGGAGATGGAAAATCATGCTCGAGTGTCAAAACACCCGCTCGAGCGGAGAAGCAACAACGAAGGGCCCGCTCGAGCGTCAAAAGCTCCGCTCGAGCGTGAAGGCAAAAATCTGGGCAACTACTTTTGGTTTCTAAGCTCAACTAACCTGTTTCAAACCTGCCCAACACAACCCAAGACTCAAATACAAAGAGTTAAAGGATGTAAACAAGATATACCCAACAACAACTCCATGGGACCTAAGTCCGGATACAACAATTTAAGCAAAGGAAACCGGGATCGCTATATGTTCTAGACGGAAAGGGTACAGTTGGTTTAGACAATGAGAAAAAGTGCTTGCATGCAAGAGGGGCCTTCACTGTGAGAAAGAATAGTGGGTTTGCATAAGGTGCCTTCTTGTATAACAGCTTCAATGCTGGCATGCACGAAGGGCTTAAGTGTGAGACAGAAGAGAGGGGCTTTAGCGCGAAATAGAAGAAATGGTTTACAGAGTGTCTTCTTGAGTCACGACTTCAATACTTGTGAGAGAGGAGTAAGCTCAAGTGCGAGAGAGAAATGAAGGTTTGTAGAAAGTGTATTCTTGGGTCACGACTTCAAGGTCCGTGTACATGAAAATGAGTGATAAGGGTCAGAGTGTATGTCTTGGGGTCACAGTTTCAATGCTTCAAAACACAAAACCACCGCATTTTAATAAAGAAAAATGATTAGTGATAAAATATTTTTGTGCCCTTAAATACCAGAACAAAGAATTTATTATTGGTGATGAAATATTTTTGTCTTCCACAACTTAACCTTATGAGACGAAAAATATATTCGTCACGCAATCAATTAGAATTTATTACTGACGAAATATTTTCGTCTCCCACAACTTATTCTTCCGAGACAAAAATATATTTGTCGCCTATTTAATAGAAAGATGAAATGGCATTGTTTGCATGATGGAGTGTTTATAGATGACGAAATATTTTCGTCTTCCATAACTTATCATTCCCAGACAAAAATATATTTGTCGCCTAATAAATGGAAATATGCAACGACATCGTTTAATAGGTATGGAATTTATTGGTGACAAATTATGTTTGTCACAAAAAAAATTATATTTTGTAAACAAAAATTTTCGTCTCCAATGAGCTAAAATAATTCGCACCAATGCAAATGAAATTGGCGCCTCATTTTTGCAGACGAAATTTTGTTTTCATCTCCTGTACTTTTGAGAAAAATTAAAACAAATGACAAAATTAATATTTCGTCATCTTTGGGTTAAATTTTAAGACAAAAAAAAATTTTCGTCACCAAATTTTGTCACAATAGCCTAGATTTCTTGTAAACCTCAAGGGGTGGAATGAAATTTCTAAAACTACAGGGGCGATTCATATTTTAATCAAACCTCAGGAGGTGTATTTGTAATTTACCCATTTTTAAAATATAATTTGGATGAAAAAATTGAAAAGTTTATTTGGTTCGGTAGTTTTTAAAATATAACTTAAAATTTAATTTCTTTTCTCTTTTTTTATAATTAATAATAATTCAATCAATCATTTTTTATGTCTTCTCTCCCCTCTTATTCTCACCCTAGCACATGCCTATGCCTAAAGGTACGGTGTAAATAATATTAAGATTAAAATGCAGTTATAATTTATCTGTATTATGTTAAAATTTGTGAAGTTTGTGTCATTTTTTGATAAAGATACTGAAAAAGTATATTGAAATATTTTTCTTCCTAAAGAACTTGTAACAATTTTGCTTGTATTACACGCTTTACAAAACTCAAATAAAATAACAACTCCCCTAATCTTAATGCAAATTAAGAAACAAACATATAAGATTTATAATGTTCACTAATATTGTAAATCAAAATATAAGAGCAAGTAAAAAAATTGTAAACACTGAACAAAAACAGAAATTAAAGTTATTGTATACTTGTTAACGTTTTATAATAAAAAGAAAAAAAAAATTACTAAATTTATATAATAAAGCACATTAATAAGTGCTCTACAATCTCAACAAATTGAATTGAAAATTAAATATCAAACAATACATAATAGTATGTACTCTACAATTCCAAACAAATCAAATATGTATATAAAAAAAATTAAATTAAATATCAAATAATGCATACCAGCCAGTGCTCTGCAATCTAAAAGAAATTAAAATTAAAATGTACACCAGTTAGTGCTACTACTGCCAATCAAATTATAACTACATAAGAAAAACAAAAATTATATTGTTATACACCAAAAGAGTGGGTTAAAATTTTACAAAAAGTGGGTTAAAGCTTTCCAAAATATGTATGCTTTACAAAAGATGTGTTAAATAACATGTCTTCAAACATGTGTTTGCTCAAACTTCCTCCTCATTACTTTCCAAAAAGTTTTTGTATCAACTTGTATGTATCCCCAATGAGGAACAAGCACAACAATCTGGTAATTTGTGGAAACAAAGAAAATATAGATTAGTACATTTGTTGAAAATATACATATCAAAATAATTTGAGATTTAAATTACCTTATTACATCCTCATCGAAGCAAGCTAGTCGTATTTCTCCTTTTAAGCTCCATAGATTTTTTTATCCAATCCTACAAAAGTCCATATTTAAATTATTATTGAATTGAAATTTTATAAAAAGTTATATAATCAATATAAATAAATCTATATGGTTACCTTTTGATAAAACGTGATTTAATCTACATAGAACACTACAACGACATTTCAAGATAAACAATATTTGTAGTAGAATCCAAACTATCTTTAGGAAGGAGAATACTTATACGATCAAAGGATGTACATCTGGACAATGCCACATATAATTGCCCATGGCTAAACGCTGGTATGCGCAAATCAATCCCAACAAATTTCACAGATTGTCCTTGAGATTTATTAATGGCCAAGGCATATGCCAATCAGACTTGAAATTGACGTCTTGTCATTTGGAATGACAATTCTAAAGAAGATGGTGTCAAAGATATCCTTGGTATGAATGCCAAATTGCCAAACTTTTCTCTAGTTAAAATTTGAGCTTCAATTATGCGAGTGTCGCACCTAGTAACCATCAATCTTGTACCATTACATAATCCATCTTTTGGTGCAATGTTTCTCAACAATATTATAGGACAACCCACTTTCAACTCTAACTTAAAAGTTGGCAACCCAGGAGGATCCAATAAATTTAAATATTCATTAGGATATCTATTTGTAATAGTAGGATCAATTTCATTATCTTCAGACATTTTATCTGCTGCAAGATAAGTATATAATCTCCCTGGAAAGATATTCAACGCAGTAGTATTAATGTCACTAACATCATCGTTACGCGCAGACAGAATTGTGCGTTCAGTTAAAAATGTTGGGTTTGATGTCTCTATCATATTCAACTGTGGGTAAATTGTAGAGAGTAATTCATTCAAATCTTGACATTTGTGTATCGTTGATGGAAGGTTAACGATTTCTTGAGCATTGGTCCCAATCTAAAAAAAGTGAAATCAATAAAAAAGTAAGAGTGTAAACACAATTTATTAATTTAAAATAATTATATAATAAGGAAAAAGATAAAAGTAGTGTTACTTCCATCAAAAAATTTGCAAAATTAGCATTTTCATGGCCTTCATGATTCAAATGCATATTCAAATCCAAACTTAAGATATGTATATACTTCCATAGAATAGAGTGTCTTAATGATGCATTCACAATTTGCTCACGAACACCTTTGGATAAAATTGGTAAAATTTGTCGAAAGTCTTCACCAAGAACAATAGTAATACCCCCAAATGGCTTTTCACTATCACAAATATCCCTTAATGTACGATCAACCGCTTCAATACAATGTCTATGTTGCATAGAAACTTCATTCCAAATTATGAATTTTGTTTCTCTAAATAACTCAGCTTGTAATAATTGTTTGTTAAACCCACAAAGTGAATTTTCCAAGACATCTAATGGAATGGAAAATGTTGAATGTGCAGTGTGACCTCCTACCAGTGACAATGATGCAATTCCAGATGAAGCCACAGTAACAACGATATGCCCAAGGCTGCGATATTTTGTGTTGTACAGAAATGTTTTCCCTGTTCCAGCACCCCCATTTAGAAAGAAAATCGTTCCTTTATTTTGAAAAACTAAAGAAGTGATTGTGTTATAAGCATTCCGCTGTCCATTATTGAGACAATCAATAGTAATTTGTGGATCTTCCTGTTATGCCTCACTCTGCAGTTGTTGATGTTCGAATATCAATTGATTACCAACTACTGCACTTCAATTTGAAGTAGGTTGTGGCATGGGTAGGAAGTCAATTAAACTTTTACTTGATTAATGAAGCATTTGATTCAAAAGATGGAGACCATAATCTTCAATTTGAGCCTCAGTTGGGTTAGAAATGGCAAAAAAATGTATGAATCTTATGTGTAAGATCATCCCATATATGCATTGAGATTTGATTCCATAATGCACATGGATTTAGTAGATAGCACTGGGTGAGAATAATACTAAACAATCTCCTTAATTGATATCCAGTTTTCATAACTGAGCCCCTTTCAAGCATTGTATCCATTCTTCATCATCTTCTAAAATCCCCCTTGCAACACATGCTAATTTAAATGTATCATACACAACATTATCGACCGTGCGTAAAGACTAAAACGACTTTGGTCCTTTGACAACGGTTAGTAACAAACGCAGATAAAATCTTTCACCACAATTAGGGTTACCAAAGTACATTCTACCAATTGCATATCCCCTTTCTCTTGATTTCCATCTCTTTTCTGACTTGAGCCAAACAAAATACTGTGGAAATTCTTGATAAGTGAATGGACATTCATCTTCACTAGCAGCACAATATGCAAAGAAACTAGTAAGAGTTGACATTTGTTGACCAGCTCTAGATTGAATCGTTTCTAATGAGTCTTCTGGGTTAAAAACAACACGATGCATTCCAGGTAAATGAAGTGCCAATCGTACAACTGTTGGCATCTCTGCATGCAAATGATGACCAAATATTCGCCAAGCAGCTTTCGGAGGTCCAATATACCTTGCATCAAGATATTGTTGAATCTCATTTATCATTCCTAACACCATCGTTGTACGATCATAACCTTTACAAATGTACTTATATATATACTTGACATATCTTATTCCGGCACAAACTTCCACATTTATATGATAGTTGAAAAGTTTAGAAAGATATGCATTGTATGGTGTGACATCCCTATTATCAACTTCTTGCCCTCTCACAATATGTACTTGACCATTATTATGACGATGATAGATAGAGTATCCATATTGATCCATAGTTATTGTTTCTGTGAAAGCTCGAGGGTATCTCTTAGTGCATTTACCATTTTCCATACATAGTGCTTGCGAATTTCGAGCATCACATGATCCATGTACCATACAACATTTGATAGTTTCAAAAAGCATAGAATCATCTTTTGGGTCTGGAAATTTTGCACAGACCAATTTGTCTACTTGAGCACATGTTCGAATTTTGTTTGGACCCTTAAGAAATAAAAGTGCATGCATATGAGGGAGACCTCATTTTTGAAATTCAATTGTAAAAACATGTGCAACTTTATTTCCAAACACTTTATTTGCTTCTATCTCCTTTATCAAACATTTTCTCTTCAACTAAAAAACACGGGCAATTAAATTAGGATGATCAATTTGATGTGGTAATAATGCTGAAGTAATTTCTGGCCAATTGAGATTTGCGGTCATGGTAAGAAAAATGTTTGGGTGTTGGTTGTATCACGTGATAACTATTGAATCTTGAAAGATTTCAAATATATGTCTAGGACTACCAGTAAATAAAGATGGCAAAACAAACCTTTGACCAATTTGACCAGGTCGCACATAATCTGGATCCATATCTGATAACTCTTGGTAAAGCTCAGCCCGAAGTTTCCTTTGATTAAGCTTGTAGTATGTCAATCAATTTCGCTCAGTTGCAGCCCAAGCATCTACCAAAAACTCTTGAAATAGTTTCCCACCTCTCAAAATTGTTGAATACTCTGTGGGCCATTCAAACGAACGATAACTATAAAAATCTATTTGAGTAAGTCTATCAGTTGAAGATCGATCATATTGAACGTTCCACAATTTCAACTCAAGTTCCCATCCAAGCTCGCCATGTGAAAATAATAGAACATAATGTAATGGCAAGTATGTTGGGTGACATTCATTAATTTGCATCAACTCATTATTTCCTCGAAAATATAAGATAATATCTCTCATTCCATTTACCTATGTTCTATCACCTAGTATTACAATTGCAATCTCATTAGCAGTTGGTAGGTTATACCGATGTCGATCAGTTGTTGAATTGTAATGAAGATGAGCAGGAAGATTGTGTCCTACCGAGTCTAATTGATGTAAAATGGCATGAGCCTGGTCAAATTTATCTACAAATGCATTGACCTGCAACAAACTATCCTGAATAGTTTTGAGAACATCCCTTCTCAAGTTAGGATTCTATGATTATGAATTTCTAAAGTTGAATATGGGTTATAGATATACAGTTGAGCATAACTCGCATCCTGCCTTGGTTGTGGTTGTAGTGATCTTGTTCGATGTCGCAATTCCCCATGAATTGTGAATGATGTAGGGCCCCTTCCACTAAGTACTCTATGATCTAATGTAGCACCAAGACTTGTAAAAGCATTGGCTGCATTGTACACTCGAGTATAACTTCGAATGGATTTTGACTAATTACTATTCCCATCATACAAAGCCTGAAGTGGTGGAGGGGGTGTAATAAGTAAAGGTAACCTAATCTTTCCTTTCAAATAGCAAGTTCTGAAAAAGGGACACTTCATAGACGATTTTGTCAATTTTTCATCCATAAAATATAAGGCTGAACAATAAGGACATAATATATCCATTTTGCCAAGATAATGGCGGCAAGAATCTTTGTGTGCCCGGGCGTCAATCGATGTATTCATAGGCATATCTTCTAATTCATCATCAGTACATAGATCTTCTTGAAGAAATCGATTTGTAGGAGTAGACCTACGAATATTTGTGTATAAATAAAATTTCGTAAAACAAAACGGTATGAGTAAAAGTATGTGTTTCAAGATTAGACATAGTAGTTTATCGATTCCTTTTGGAGCTAAAGATGTACATGGCATAGAAAACGAACATATAGAATGATGGGCAACCATTGATCATTTTTGTGCCAAAGGAGAATCTTCAGTTATTGTTTCCCACTCCAAGCGAGTGCGATCGCGACGAATTGGTGTTAAAAAAGGTTGTCTTAGTTGAATACATTCTTCTAATCCCTCTTATTCTCGTTGCAAGCATTGCAATTCAAAGTATGACTTTTTATTTTTTTCACGCTCTCGCCATGCACGTTGGGCAAATGCAGCTTTTGATATTACATTATCATTTTGTGCCTAAAATGAAAATATTTTATCATTGATGCAAAATATG
This sequence comes from Camellia japonica, assembly GCA_030407325.1. Taxonomy (NCBI): domain Eukaryota; kingdom Viridiplantae; phylum Streptophyta; class Magnoliopsida; order Ericales; family Theaceae; genus Camellia; species Camellia japonica. The sequence continues at coordinate 30,468,247 of JAPPVO010000029.1, read as the reverse complement.
TGAATATTTTGTACTTAAAATGAAACTATCTTCTTATTTCTTTCATTTCTCTTAATTTTATTTTCTATTTTATTTGTTTTATACCTTTAATAGTGTTATCTTTATTTATTTATTTCTTCATGCATTTTGTTTTGTTTTTTTTTTAAATAAGAATTAAAAACCTATATTATTTAGTTTTTCATTTCTTTATTCCTTCGTTTCTTTTCTCCTATTCTCTTCATATAAGTAGCAACTTATGGATGGTACATTATAAATGAACATGTATCCATGTAAATAAAAATAAATAAATTTGGAAAACACATATAAATAATAGCAAATTACAGGAAAATATATTATTATTCTGCAAAATAACATAAAACAACAAATTCATTTTTATGCACTCATACCTTTTAACTATTTGAAATTTTGTTTAGTTTTGCATTATATTTTTTAAAAAGAATATATACCACTTGACATGCATTTGTCATTCTTTTGTCTATAGGAGCCATCTTTTCTTTTCCTTCAGACATTGGGTTAACCTTTTCTTTTTCTTTTGCCTAACAAATATAAAGAAAATATTCAAAAGATTAAAAAAATCTTATATAATCTTATATAAATAAAATACATACAATTTGACTTGATTTTGTACTTACCGCACGAACACGGATAACATTAAGGTCGTGCTCATCACCGATGACCACACCAATATTTCTAGATGGGGTTGTAGGAGCAGGCCTATGGAAATTAATTGTGAACAAATTAAAATCTATATAATAAAGTGGTAATAGTAAGAGTATATATTTCAAGAATTAAACATAGTTGTTTACCAATTTGGTATTAAAGAAGGTTGTCTTGGGTTAATACATTCCTTTGATCTTTCTTGTTCTCGTCGCAGGCGTTGTCCCAATTGGTATGCAGGTTATAGCGATCTCGGTTGTCCTTTTACTGTTCAGTTGTATTCCGGACTCGGTTTCGTGAAGTTGTTAGTTGTAATTGTCTTGTTGTCATCCTTTAAATCGATTTGTTTGGGTTTCAGGATGTGTTGGGCTTAGTTGGTTCAGGTTGGTAGAGTTTTGGCTCCCATTGTTGTTGCACAGTTTTTGGATGGTCCGCTCGAGTGGGTCTTCTTGCGCTCGAGCGGGGTTTACACTCTTCCAGTATTTTGTGTCCCTGCAAAACTTCTGCAGGTGTGTTTTCTACGCTCGAGCGGAATTCCTGCGCTCGAGCGGGTTGCGCTCGAGCGGTCTTATTGGCACTTGAGCGGGTAGTACATTTCTAGTGTATGTTCTGGGAGGGGGAAATCCACGCTCGAGCGGACTGATTTTCGCGCTCGAGCGGATGTACTTTAGTATTGTGTCTTGGCGCTCGAGCGGTACTTCTTGCGCTCGAGCGGACCTAGTTATTTGTTCTTTATGCTCGAGCGTTGTGTTCTCTACTTGAGCGAAAATGTCGTATAACAGAAGGCAGTTGGGCATTTCTAAATCACTTTTTACATCTTCACTCTCTCTCTTACTTTTCAAAAACTCCATTTGAGAGCTTCTCTCTCTAAAGTTTTCACTTCTCTCTAAGTGTTGATCTAGCTAAAGTGTTTTCCAAACCTTTGGCCTTTACAAAAAGGTTGTTGATCGTCGTGGGCTATCTTTTGATCCAAGAATCTCAGGATTTGGTGCATCTTCATTTTCGTCGTCTTCTTCGTTGGGTTTCATCTTTTGAGGTAGGGATTCCTACTCACTACTATGGGTTTTGATATAGATTTTGGGGCATTTTGTTAAATGGTTGAGTTTGGGAGTTAGGGTTTGAAAATGTTGAAAAGGGGTTTGTTATTTTGATTCAAAAAAATGTGTATTTTGGATTTCAAGATAATGATATTGTTGTTGGTTGTTGATATATAGACCATTGGGTCAATATTGGAAATGTGGTAGAAAACCTTATTTGTTGTATAAATTAATTGGTATAATTAATTTGGAATAATTGTGGTTATATGGAATTGAGTTGGAAATAATGATTGACTCATTATATTGTAAAATGGTGGAGTTGGATTTATTAATCGCTCACTTTTGAAAACATTGATATTTTATCTGTTGGAGTTTTTATTATCTATTTAGAAATAATTGCTTAGGCTACCGGTAGAGGGTAGTTTTGATTGTTGTAGACAATGCATGATGATTAGGCAAACTAAAACTAATCAATTGGATATGTCATAGAGTATGACGGCTGATAGAATACATTAACATTATGTATTGATTGATTGCGTATATGACCATTGTGTATATATGTTGTGTGTATGGGAGGAGATAGGGGATGTACTCCACGGTTTAGGGGAAGATAGGGGATGGACCTCTAAACCGGATGTTGTTTGGGAGGAGATAGGGGATGGACTCCACTGATACAGCTAATATGCTTGTCAGTTAAAGTATTGATATAGCTCATATGCTTATCTATGGAAGTGTTGATACAGCTCATATGCTTATCTTTGGAAGTGTTGATATAGCTAATATGCCTATCTGTTGAAATGTGGATACAGCTTGTATGCTTATCTGTTGAGAGGTTGATACAACTAGTATGTTTATCTATTGTAAAACGGGAAGCGTTTAATATGAGTCATTGCCTCATATAAGTGGTTGGCCAGGTTCTGAGCCGTTGATGTAAATTGGGAAAAATGATGAGAAATGGAAAATGAAATGAAAGATGAACATAGTGGTCATGTAATGGAAATGGGTTATGAATTATTTATGGAAATTAAACATTTATCAGTTGCTAATGTCTTAGTTACTGCTCATACTGTGTTTAGCATATCTCTACTGGGCGTTGGCTCACCCTATATGGGACATTATTTTCAGGTACTGGTAGCATGCCACCTCCAAGGACTTAGCTTGGATGGATATGAGAGTTGAAGACTTTCTTTTGATTATTTTGTTTGTATTACATGTATATCAAGCCAAGGGCTTATTTTGTATAGAGTTAGTCATCTTCTTTTGTGTACCAAGTGTTAACTTGGAAAGCTGTAAGCCTGTAGGGCAATTGCTTTTGTTGTTAACATGTAATACTGTTGTAAGAACTACTCTGATGAATGGAAAGGTGTTGATTTCTTTATACCATTGCATGTCTAAAATGATGGGATCTATGTATTATTTTGAGGGCGTTACAACTTGGTATCAGAGCGTACTAGGTTCGAATACTTTGGGTACGTGGGAAGTGATTAGTATCACAATGGGTTTGTCTTGCTTGGTTAGAGACTTAGATGTAGTGTTATGTGTTTAATTGATAACATGCTTATGTGACTATTTGGGTATGGGATTTGATTTCTAGGATATTGATTGGATCCTTGGGTTTCTGTGAGTCTTGTTGGAAAGGCACTTGATCAATGCTGTTTCTAACCGAAACTCTAGTAACACCTTGGGACTGTCATTATCCGGGGATGAAATTCGTAAGTGCTTATGTGTTTATGTGCTTACGTGGAGTGAATTACAGTTGTCCATGCATTAGGACGCGGGTGTTTAGTTTCGGCACATTTATGAATGTGCTAACGTCTTTGTTACCTTTAATAGGATGTCAGGACGAGGTGGTAGGCGTGGTAGGCCTAGGAGGCAGGAGGTGCCTTTACCGGATGACGTTCCGGCAATGCAGGAGGGAGTTGGTCAGGCCAATGTGGCCGAGCCAGTGGGTCAGCAGGCTATGGGTGCCTTGGCCCGAGAGATAGCGGGAGCTTTGGGTATTCTCAGAGCGGAGCATCAGGTTGCAGAGGCAGGGCCTTCTTTCTTGAAGAGGGAATTTTTCCGGTCTAACCCGGACGAATTTGTTGGAGATCCGAAAGAGCCACTTAAGGCTGACGAGTGGTTGGAACAGATGGAGAAGACATTCGAGATGCTTGGCATCGAGGATGGGGCTCTAAAGGTGACCTTGGCATCCTTCCAACTGAAGGGAGATGCGGGTCAATGGTGGAAGTACAAAAAGGGCCGTGTTAGGGGTGCATAGGAGGCCTTTGTGAATGCCTTCCAAGAGAAGTTCTTATCTTCAGCTACTAGGGAGAAGCTGAGGGAGCAGTTTTGCCAGCTTAAACAGCAGGGTTTGTCCGTGGCCTAGTTTGAGGCCTTTTTTACTAGCTTGTCCAGGTTTGCACCTGAACTTGTGGCGTCCGAGGAACGTCGTTGCTTTGAGTTTGAGCGGAAGTTGAGGCGTGGACTCAAGCTGAGGGTTGGAGGATCTTTTATCCGAGAGTATAGACGCCTAGTAGATGCTGCAGCTCATATGGAGCTTATGATGCAGGAGGAGGATGATGAGAAGCATAGGGGCTCCAAGAGGGGCCAAGATGGCCAGAGCGATGGCAGGAGACAGAGGGGTTTTAACCCTCAGCAGTCTCAGGGTGGTTTGGCTAGATCGACCTTTCCAGTGCCGAGTGCAGGCTCCGAGAGAGGTAATCAGGGAGGCTTGACTTGTTTTACATGTGGCCAGCTGGGTCACAAGTCTTCGGTGTGCCCGCAGAAGGAAGGGGATCAGCGAGCTGCTTCTTCTTCAGCTAGACCTCAGGGCCAGAGTCAGGGCAGGGGCCAGCCTTTGTCTTGTTATCAATGTGGTCAGCCTGGGCACCTGAAGAGGTTTTGCCCGCAGTTGAGTGCCACTTCGGGGGTGTCTAGTTCTAGGCAGACGCAGAGTTATCAGCCAGCTCAGTCTGTGCAGGCCTCGAGGGCCAATCCGGGAGCTTCGGCATCCCAGTCTGTGCAGCAGTCTTTTGCTCCTAGAGGCGAGCAAGTAGATCAGGGGCCTACAGGGCGCGTGTATGCTGTTACCCGCGCAGGACTGGTACCGGTTCCGTCTGTTGTGAGAGGTACTTTTGTTTTGCAACTCGGTTGCTAGTGTATTGATTGATACGGGTGCATCTCATTCTTTTGTGTCTGCTGCATTTGCATCTGTATTGGAGTTGGAGTTGGCACTATTAGCATCCCTATATGTGTTGTATCGCCTATTGGGGGTGAATTGATTTTGAAACATGGATGTAGAGGTTGTGATATAGAGGTCGCCGACCATAGGCTTCCTTTTCCCTTTGTTGTTATTGCCCATGAAGGGTTTTGATGTTATTTTGGTATGGACTGGCTATCGTCATACCGGGCAGTTATTGATTGCTACCGCCAGAGGGTCACTTGTTGTACCGTGAGCGGGGAGTGTTTCCATTTCTTGGGGGACCGGGTTGGTAGTGTTTTGCCACCGGGGTATGATCCGCGAGGGCGGAGTGAGCTTAGTGGTCTACTTGCTAGCTTTATGAGTGGTGAGTGTGATGAGACCCAAATTGTGTTGCCGAGGGTGGTTTGTGAGTATTCGGATGTTTTTCCCGAGGATCTCGTTGGTTTGCCACCTCACCGTGAGATAGAGTTCTCCATTGATTTAGTGCCCGGCACGACGCCGATTTCCATGGCACCTTACCGTTTTGCCCCAGCCGAGTTGAGTGAGTTGAAGATTCAGCTCCAGGAGTTGCTGGATAAGGGCTTTGTTCGCCCTAGTGTTTCGCCGTGGGGAGCACCGGCCCTCTTTGCTAAAAAGAAAGATGGTGCCTTGAGACTTTGTATCGACTACAGGAAGTTGAATTGGGCTACGGTTAAGAATAAGTACCCTATGCCCCGTATAGATGATTTGTTTGACCAGTTGAAGGGTTCCTGTTGTTTCTCTAAGATGGACTAGAGATCGGGTTACCATCAGTTGAGGGTCAGGGAGGAGGATATTTCGAAGACGGCATTCCGTACGCGGTATGGCCATTATGAGTTTCTGGTGATGCTGTTTGGGCTCACCAATGCACCGGCAGTCTTTATGGACTTGATGAACCGGATCTTTCGGGAATTCTTAGATCGTTTTGTAGTCATTTTCGTGGACGACATTCTTATCTATTCGCCTTCTGAGGAGGAGCACGAGGAACACTTGAGAGTGGTGCTTGAGTTGCTTAGAGCCCATAGGCTATATGCCAAGTTTGGGAAGTGTGAGTTCTGGCTAAGGGAAGTCAAATTCTTAGGCCATGTGGTATTCGGGGAAGGGGTGTCTGTTGATACGTCCAAGATTGAGGCAGTGCAAGACTGGGCACAGCCTAAGAGTGTGTTTGAGATCCGCAATTTTCTGGGATTAGCTGGGTATTACCGCCGGTTTGTGAAGGATTTCTCCAGGCTAGGTTGACCGTTGACTAGGTTGACTCGGAAGGGAGTCAAATTTGTGTGGAGTGAGACTTGCGAAAAGTCGTTCCAAGAGCTGAAAGTTAGATTGACCACCGCTCCGGTTTTGATTATTCCGAAGAGAGGGTGGGTTATGCGGTTTATTGTGATGCCTCACGAGAGGGTTTGGGTTGTGTGTTAATGCAAGAGAGGAAAGTGGTAGCTTATGGCTCACGTTAGTTGAAAATACATGAGAAGAACTACCCTGCACATGACCTAGAGCTAGCAGCAGTGATCTTTGCCTTGAAAATCTGGAGGCATTATCTATATGGTGAGAAGTTCGAGGTGTTCTCGGATCACAAGAGTTTGAAGTATCTGTTTACACAGAAAGACTTGAACTTGAGGCAGAGAAGGTGGATGGAGTTTATTGAGGATTACGACTTCGAGTTGCACTATCATCCGGGGAAGGCCAATGTTGTGGCCGATGCCCTTAGCAGGAAATCCATAGGTGATGTAGCTTGTATAGCCATCCGGGAATGGGAGATGTTGGGGGCACTTGGCGAGTTTGATTTGTTTCTAGGCGAATCTGTTGAGGCTGCGGCCTTGTTTTCAGTTGTTGCGCAGCCTACCCTTGTGATTAGAGTGTTAAAGGCACAGAGAGGTGACCTTGAGGTAGAATCCCTCCGAGAGAAGATCTCCAGTGGGAAGGTTGAGAAGGGTTTGACGGTGTATCCCGACTTGAGTGTGAGATACCGAGACCGTCTGTTTGTGCCGAAGTCTTGCCGAGAGGAAGTACTCCGAGAGTTTCATCATTCACGCCTTGCGGTGCATTCGGGAGGCACTAAGATGTATCGGGATTTGGGTCGCCAGTTCTGGTGGCGAGGAATGAAGAAAGATGTGGCAGTCTTCATGTCTAAATGCCTTACTTGTCAGCAAGTAAAGGCCGAACATCAGAGGCAGCGGGTTTGTTGCAACCCTTGCCTATTGCCGAGTGAAGTGGGAGCATGTCACTGTGGACTTCGTTGTAGGTCTTCCGAGGACTCAGTGAGGTAGTAATGCTATTTGGGTGGTTGTAGACCGGTTGACTAAGTCGGCGCACTTTATCCCTATGCGCATGAGAGATTCGGTAGATCACCTTGCCGATTTGTATATTCGGGACATAGTGAGGTTGCACGGGGTCCCAGTGACGATCGTCTCAGATAGAGATCTTCATTTTACTGCTAGGTTGTGGCAGAGTTTGCAGAGTGCCTTGGGCACGAAGTTGACCTTTAGTACGACTTATCATCCTTAGACTGACGGGCAGTCCGAGCGTACTATTCAGATCCTTGAGGATATGCTTCGGGGTTGTGTCCTTTACTTTAGTGGGACGTGGGAGAGGCACTTGCCCTTGGTGGAGTTTGCCTACAACAACAGTTTTCAGTCTAGCATCGGTATGGCACCGTTTGAGGCCTTGTATGGTCGACCGTGTAGGTCTCCAGTTTGTTGGGCCGAGGTGGGTGATGCACCTTTGTTGGGACCGGAGTTGGTTAGAGAGACGACGGAGAAAGTTGAGCTTATCCGTAGGAGGCTTGTTACAGCCCAGAGTCGCCAAAAGAGTTATGCCGACCGTAGGAGGAGGCCTTTGGCATTTGAGGTAGGTGATCATGTTTTCTTGAAAATATCACCTAGGTGAGGTTTGATGAGGTTCAGGAAGAGTGGAAAGTTATCCCCTCGGTTTATTGGCCCCTTTGAGATCCTTGAGAGGGTTGAGGAAGTTGCTTATCGTTTGGCTTTGCCACCGCAGTTGTCCGGGGTACATGACGTGTTTCATGTTAGTATGCTTCGGAAGTATGAGCCCGATCCGTCCCATGTGTTGGATTGGACCGATTTGGAGGTAGATGAGGATGCCTCGTATGAGGAGAGACCGGTTCGGGTCTTGGATAGACGGGATCAAGTCTTGCGAGGCAAGACCATTCCCTTGGTAAAGGTTTTGTGGAAACATCACGGAGTGGAGGAAGCCACTTGGGAACGTAAGTTAGAGGTCCGTGAGAAATATCCGGACTTGTTTGTTGATGTGTAATCATGTATAGAAATTTTGTAACGTTATTGAACTTTGAGAGCATTATGTATGTCTTAAGTTGTAAAACATTGTGAATGTTTTGGTAAATGGAAGTTATGATAACATTGTAGGTGTTAAGTATTGTGGAAGTGCAAGCATGATATTAATGTTGCATGTGTTATGGAATTGTGGAAAATGAGTTGAAATTGGTAAATCTCAAAGGAATGCATGTTGATAATGCAAGTTGTTATATGATGTGAATTGCCTCTTGAAATGAGATGAGGTTGACCAGTAATGGGTCGGAATGTTTAATATAATGTTGTAATATTATTGAGAATGGAGAAAACCTGTTTTTGACAAACTTGTGTTTAATTTCGGGGACGAAATTCTTTAAGGGGGGGAGGTTATAGCGATCCCGGTTGTCCCTTTACTGTTCAGTTGTATTCCGAACTCGGTTCCGTGAAGTTGTTAGTTGTAATTGTCTTGTTGTTATCCTTTAAATCGATTTGTTTGGGTTTCAGGATGTGTTGGGCTTAGTTTGTTCAAGTTGGTAGAGTTTTGGCTCCCATTGTTGTTGCACAGTTTTTGGATGGTCCGCTCGAGCGGGGTTTACACTCTTCCAGTATTTTGTGTCCCTACAAAACTTCTGCAGGTGTGTTTTCTACGCTCAAACGGAATTCCTGCGCTCGAGCGGGTTGCGCTCGAGCGGTCTTATTGGCACTCGAGCGGGTAGTACATTTCTAGTGTATGTTCTGGGAGGGGGAAATCCACGCTCGAGCGGACAGGTTTTCGCGCTCGAGCGGATGTACTTTAGTATTGTGTCTTGGCGCTCGAGCGGTACTTCTTGTGCTCGAGCGGACCTAGTTATTTGTTCTTTACACTCGAGCGTTGTGTTCTCCGCTCGAGCGGGAATGTCGTATAACAGAAGGCAGTTGGGCATTTCTAAATCACTTTTTACATCTTCACTCTCTCTCTTACTTTTCAAAAACTCCATTTGAGAGCTTCTCTCTCTAAAGTTTTCACTTCTCTCTAAGTGTTGATCTAGCTAGAGTGTTTTCCAAACCTTTGGCCTTTACAAAAAGGTTGTTGATCGTCGTGGGCTATCTTTTGATCCAAGAATCTCGGGATTTGGTGCATCTTCATTTTCGTCATCTTCTTCGTTGGGTTTCATCTTTTGAGGTAGGGATTCCTACTCACTACTATGGGTTTTGACATAGATTTTGGGGCATTTTGTTAAATGGTTGAGTTTGGGAGTTAGGGTTTGAAAATGTTGAAAAGGGGTTTGTTATTTTGATTCAAAAAAATGTGTATTTTGGATTTCAAGATAATGATATTGTTGTTGGTTGTTGATATATAGACCATTGGGTCAATATTTGGAAATGTGGTAGAAAACCCTAATTTGTTGTATAAATTAATTGGTATAATTAATTTGGAATAATTGTGGTTATATGGAATTGAGTTGGAAATAATGAAATTGACTCATTATATTGTAAAATGGTAGAGTTGGATTTATTAATCGCTCACTTTTGAAAACATTGATATTTTATCTGTTGGAGCTTTTATTATCTGTTTAGAAATAATTGCTTGGGCTACCGGTGGAGGGTAGTTTTGATTGTTGTAGACAATGCATGATGATTAGGCAAACTAAAACTAATCAATTGGATATGTCATAGAGTATGACGGCTGATAGAATACATTAACGTTATGTATTGATTGATTGCGTATATGACCTTTGTGTATATACGTTGTGTGTGTGGGAGGAGATAGGGGATGTACTCCACGGTTTAGGGGAAGATAGGGGATGGATCTCTAAACCGGATGTTGTTTGGGAGGAGATAGGGGATAGACTCCACTGATACAGCTAATATGCTTGTCAGTTAAAGTATTGATATAGCTCATATGCTTATCTATGGAAGTGTTGATACAGCTCATATGCTTATCTTTGGAAGTGTTGATATAGCTAATATGCCTATCTGTTGAAATGTGGATACAGCTTGTATGCTTATCTGTTGAGAGGTTGATACAACTAGTGTGTTTATCTATTGTAAAATGGGAAGCGTTTAATATGAGTCATTGCCTCATATAAGTGGTTGGCCAGGTTCTGAGCCGTTGATGTAAATTGGGAAAAATGATGAGAAATGGAAAATGAAATGAAAAATGAACATAGTGGTCATGTAATGGAAATGGGTTATGAATTGATTTATGGAAATTAAACATTTATCAGTTGCTAATGTCTTAGTTACTGCTCATACTGTGTTTAGCATATCTCTACTGGGCGTTGGCTCACCCTATATGAAACATTATTTTCAGGTACTAGTAGCATGCCATCTCCAAGGACTTAGCTTGGATGGATATGAGAGTTGAAGACTTTTTTTTGGTTATTTTGTTTGTATTACATGTATATCAAGCCAAGGGCTTATTTTGTATAGAGTTAGTCCTCTTCTTTTGTGTACCAAGTGTTAACTTGGAAAGCTGTAAACCTGTAGGGCAATTGCTTTTGTTGTTAACATGTAATACTGTTGTAAGAACTACTCTGATGAATGGAAAGGTGTTGATTTCTTTATACCATTGCATGTCTAAAATGATGGGATCTATGTATTATTTTGAGGGCGTTACAACATGGCTTTTGATTTTTTTCAAGTTCTCCCCGTGCACGTTAGACTAATGCAACTTTTGATAATACATTATCATTATGTGCCTAAAATGAAAATATTATATAAGTAGGTGCATAAAATGTGAAGATTATGCCCTCTCTTGCTTCCCTTTCATCATGTATTTTTTCTTCCTTTTAACTAACTTTTCCTCTGCACTCGGTTGAGTTGTTAGTCATATAAGAATGAATGCATGTATTGATGAAATTTAAAAAGGGATGAAAAAATAATTTGAAAACACATTATGCACACAAAACTGCAAACTCACTATGCACTTATTGGTTTAAAGACACTACCCATCTCTTTACAAAATGTACGTTGAA
>JAPPVO010000029.1:30182971-30457025 GCA_030407325.1 Camellia japonica | reverse complement strand
TTTTGACTTTTTACGAAAAGTTGTGCAATGTGGTCGAGAGGTGATGGGATCCAAATAAAAGGTGATGTGATCCAAATAAGATAAAAAGATGATCTAAAATAGATCACCCCAAACAACCCCTTAATTTGAACGTAGCCAAACATCCTTGAAGGACATGAATGATTAAAAATTCATTTTATGATTTGACTTGTAGAATGAATCCCCGGTCTTGTCATTGTGTGTTGACAATTTACACCAGATTTGTAAGGTTCTGGTTCCAAACCCAGTTTTAATGAATGAATCCCCGGTTAGGGTTGTTTATTTCCGGTTATGGGTCAGTCAGTTGTTAATTTATCTCCTCTTGCTTTCAAGGTTGGAAAGATGTAATTGAACCTCATATACTTTTGGTATCTTAAAATTGGAGTAGGAGGTGGGGTGTTCAAGTTTTGGAATAGACAGCAGGAGAGAACACCAAAATCTCTCTCTGGAGTTGTGCGCCTAGGCGGAGGGTGCATTGTGCTCGTGTAGAAAAAGACAAAGGAGAACAGAATTTGCAGAGTGGTGCAATTAGTCAGAAGTATTGGTGTGCTCAATCGGAGGGCCATAGAGAGTTAGCTCGAAATTGGAAAATTTACTTGAAATTGGTGCCCCCAGGTAAAGGTATTGATTTGGCCAGCGAAGCTCATGAATTGGTATTTTCTAGTGACGTGGCTTGTTTTGGGCCACTTCTTTTCACCTTTTCCTTTTATTATATGCATGAAATGCAATCACTCTTTCACTCTCTCTATATATTTCTCTTCTCTCTCTCTTCCATCTCTTCTCTCTTTGCCCTTTTTCACCATTGTTACTTCTCTAAGCTTAGATTTGAGCTTCAAGAAGTTAGTGTTGATTTGCAAGTGGACCTTAAAGTTGGAGAGCTCCTCAAGGGCTTCCACCTTCTTGCTTCAAATTGTCATTTCATCGCATTTTGCATTCTTAGATTTTCCCTCTCTTCTCTTCTTTGATTGAGATAGGGATTATCTTCTCTTCCCATGTGGTATTTGTTTTTCCACTAGTTTCTTTACATTATTGTACATTTTATATGGTAGAATGTCGTTGGAAGTTGAATCCTTGATTTATAGTTGATGAATGTATGTAATAGAATTTTCTTGTTGAGACATACGACATATGATAGCATAAATTTGGGCATTGAGCATGTCTAGGGAAAAAACCAGATTAGTGGTATTAGGGTTTGGGATTCAAACCCTTGATCGTTAGGAATGTATGCTTAAATTGAAATTGAGGCATGTTATGATTTTTAATTGTTAGTTAATGAAATTAAAAGCATGAAATGAGTGGGTATTTTGGTTGCGTCCTTCATAAGGAATTCGAGAATAACTTCATGTGGGTGCTTGAGTTATGATTTTGAATGATGGAAATGGTAAATGGCGAGCTCATAATAGAAATTGAATGAAATGAAAAATTGGAGGAAATTGCCTAAAAAATTTGTCAAAGTGTTGGGTGTGTTGAGTATACATCGTGCTATTGTTGTTCTGGGAACCGCAACCCGCTTAAATCGTTCAAACCAAACCTAACCCATGAAGACAAGGGGTTTTTAAACAACCATCTAGTTGGTTATGGTATATTGTGAGTGATTTCGTGGATCACAATCGGGAACAAGGAGATGGAAATTACACCCTGGCAACGCAATCGATATATTGCATTTATAACTTTGACCCTCCAAGTGTTGAATGCTTGTTGGCTCTTGGGTTAGCCTTATCTCTTTTGTACCTGACAGTGACAAGTTGTGTCGCACTCCTATACCTTTTTCACTTCTCTCTCTCATAATCTCACATTTATTTTCATTCCAAAAGTAAACCTAACCCTAAAGAGCATAAAAACTAAGAGATTGGAGACTTTTCACTTATAGAGGTCTCTCATCTCTTCCTTGGAACTCAAAGACAAAAGCTTTCTCTCGTCTCTCAATCTCTCTCTCATCTCTGCATCTCTCTGCTCTTCCCTCCAATCTTCAATCTTAGATCTTTCCTCTACGATAGTGGTAGACAATGGCAGTTACCAACGGTGGTAGTGGCATTGAGTGATGGCAGTAGTGTCAATGAGCAATGGGCGTAGCATGTTGAGTCTCCCTCTCTCTTTCCCCTTTTTTTCCCCATTTTCTTTCCTCCATTCTCTTTCTCTGGCAAATTTGTTTGTATATATGAGTTTAGGGTTTTTTATTTTGAACTTTGAATCCTATTTTTTCCATTTTTTTTCCCCTCCAACCTCATTCTATACAAATCTTCGAAATCGAGAATAACTTCTTCATGTGGGTGTTTGAGGTTATGATTTGAATGGCAGAAATGGTAAAAGGTAAATAATGAACTCGCATGAGAAATTGAATGAAATGAAAATTGAAGAAAATTGCCCCCGAAAATGTGTCGTGTGTTGAGTATACATCGTGCTAGCACTATTCAAGAGAATCGCCAACCAAATCGACTCATGAAGACATAGTCATGGTCAATTTCAAACAATCATAGGGTCGGTTGCGATTTGATTATGAGTCGTTTCTGGAATTCGCAGTTGGGAGCAAGTTAATGGAATTTACACCTAGCCAACCCAAACAACCGATAAAATATTAAAATTTGTTGTAACTTTGATCCTCCACGTGTCGATAGCTTGTTGGCTCTTGGGTTAGCCTTGTCTCTTTGTACCTGACGGTTAAAAGTTGTGTCCCACTTACCAATACCTTTTTCAGCGAATCTCTTATAATATGATTTTTTTTTCATTCCAAAAGTAACTCTAAACCCTAAAAGAGCATAAAACTAAGAGATTGGAGACTTGCTTCAATCATGGAGGTCTCTCGTTTCACTCTTTCTTGGAACTCAAAGACAAATGCTCTCTCTCATCTTTGTGTCTCTCTTTTCCATCAAATCTTTGATCTTTGATCTTTGATCTTTCCCTTTGCAATGGTGGTAGATGATGGCAGTTACCAATTGTGGCGGCGGCATTGAGTGATGGCAGTGTGTTTGATGAGCAATGGACTGACATGGTGAGTGCCCCCTCTCTTTTTCCCCCTTTCTCCCCATTTTCTTCCCTCCATTCTCTTTCATTTGCAGATTTGTTTGTATATATGAGTTTAGGGTTTGTCATTTGAACTTTATATACTTTTTTTTTCCCATTTTTTCATCCACCTTCATTCTATAACAGATCTTCGAAATCAACCGAACCGATCACCAAAACCAATTGCCCTGACTCGGTCAATTTCAAACAGTAGGTCAGTCGACAAGGGATGAGTGATTTCCTAACCCGATGATGTCAGTTCAGTCGATGAGCCAAGAGTAAAAGCTATCCAAAAACAGGCGCGTGAACACCCCTACATTGTGCAAATTGATTTTGTTTGAAAACTACCATATGTGGTACAAATTTGTGTGAGTTGTTTTGTGTGAAATAAAGCAACTTGTGCTTGAAGCTCCAGGTGAAAGACCTGAAAACATGGCCAAATTGATAACGAGTCTTTCAGGCTAGCATGTTGACCCTTGCTTTTTCAAGGGTCAAGCTTAGGTGACCACTTTGAAGTCCTACATTATTTCTGAGAACTTAAACGGAGTTACAAATTTGTAAACAATACTCTAAATTTGTAAAATAAATAAAGACATCTTCACCTCAAAATAAAATAAAAATTGAGCAGCCACACTCAAAAAAACATTCACTGACACTTGCAATTTCTTGCTAAACAAATATAAGGTTCATTTGAAGATCAAAACGAACAAGCAAATAAATAACATATTTGGTAGTAATCGTAGCCAGCTCATAAACAGAATATTTATTGCACTGGACTATGGCAGTAATTAACCAAGGACACCATTTCCTGGACAAAGTTAGTTATGGTTAACGATCCCATAGATCGTTTAGGATATTATCAAGGAAAGTAGGGCCCATATCATAAATACAAAATTATGAACGATATGGCAAAAACCCAAGACCAAGAGACGTGCGTATGAAGCCTCACATAATGGTAGTCACAGCATATTACCACCAAGAAGTTTTTTTGAATGACACATGCCAAAAAGCAACACATTACATATTCAATTCCAAAAAATATACAAAACATTTGTACGTGGAAAAACATTGTAAGGCCACGTACCTTATAGAACTCAACATAAAAACCTTTTTAGCACACAACAATCATCAAGCCACCATTAAAACTCAACGCAATCAGAAAACTTTTTCTTTCATGATTCACTAGTCTTAGTGTGCTCCTCCACACCTTTGTCTCTGTTTCCCCTAATACCTTTCTATCATTCATGTGGCCAAATTTACGTTACTGGTCTCAAACTCATTCTTAGAGGTTCACTTCAAGAATGATTTGCGAATTACGGTAAATTCCCTCTCATCAATAAGAAAACAGGGAAGTTGTTGCACTTTCCATGTGATCATGTATGACCAATTACAATCTTTGGATTGTCTTTGATTTTGAATTGATGAACATCTTAACAATTCAATGAAGAAAAGACCAGTTAAAAAAATAAAATAAGAACTGAACCCTCTCTGTCACAAATCACTTTATTTCCCAGTAAACCATCACAATATAGACATCTGAAATTCCATATTCACTGGTCTCCCCATGCATCTCAGCAAACAACTCCTTGGAAAATTATGTTGGCAAGCATAATTGCCAATTTGCCACACCTTAGGTTTCATTCTTCATTGTAGTCGATATTAAAATGTCAAGGAGCATGCCGGTAGATGAATTACAATAGTACATCAAGGTGAAAAATTAAATAGATGAGTTTATCACTGCTTGGAGATAAAAAGACACGACTACTAAAAGAATGATTAGGTGTTAGTATTATACAACCAACTTGTGTACAAAGATACATAATAATCAATGAATGTCAACAAGCCATAAAAGATATGCATCAACACCAAAGCAAGTATATTTGAATGCAGTTGGCCACAATAAAAACATAATCAACATGGACTGGTTACATATAAGTAAAAGATTATCAAGAGGCTCACCTAAGCCTCGAAGAAGACTTCGCTGGGTCCACATACAACTGTATACCCGACAAGTACGGAACATAATACTGTATAATGAATCTCCCATTCAACAAGAGAGGCACCCCCACACCATATACACTCCATTCTCTCAAAGACTCCCAAAGATCACTAAGGCAAAAAGTATGGTTGCATGTCAGATTCCCGATTTCTCCAACCCTTCGCATTTACCTGTAACTTCAAAATTCCATCAATAAAGAACTAGTCAAAGAAGAGAAATTGAAGTAAGTACATAAAAATAAAATTTGAATCATGAGTATATAGCAAGTTGGTTTTTCAACAATTAAAAAGTAAAGTTCAGTTGAAGCAAATACACCATTTTGTTATTTTTTTTCTTGAATGACCGATATAACAATAAGATTGAGAATTCAAAATTTTCTATTCTTGCCCTACATTTTCTCATTAACCAAACAGAGGCACAGGGCATTTTTTATACAAAAACCCTAATTTTTTCCATACCTCGGAGAAGAATTGAGCGGGAACGAAGGGAGTAACAGATTCCACTAGACGATCCAAGTTAGTCACACTCATCGCCGGTCTGGGAGGAGAAGATGAAAAGACTGAGGGCGGTTTCGACAATGTGGTAGTCGAATCGTCCGAGTCAGTCCAAGTATCCGCCTCCACCACCGCCGCCTCCGACTTCACCGGCGTCGGAAACTGCCTCTGCAACCGTTGCTGCTGCTGCTGCAACAAAAACTGCTGGTGGCGCCGAATCGCCGGCGGGTTGTAGAATCGGTCTCCGTCGTGGGTTCGAGACACCGCGAAGCCTCCCGAACCAGACATTACTTCAAATTCGATATATACGAATATATATGTTTGTGTGTTGTGTGTTTGAGAATTGAGATGGAATGAATTTGAGAGATCAGTGAAATGGGTGAGAATTGAGAAGAGTTTGAGATGGAATTCAGGAAGAGAGAGAGAGAGAGAGAGAGAGAGAGAGAGTGATTAGGGTTTTTGGAGTTTTAAGAGGTGTTGAGACGTAGTAGAGAGAAGAAAGAAAGGCCATGAGTGAGTGTGTATGTATCTGTGTGTGTCCGCTTGGCTTTGTT
Organism: Camellia japonica; assembly: GCA_030407325.1. Lineage (NCBI taxonomy): Eukaryota > Viridiplantae > Streptophyta > Magnoliopsida > Ericales > Theaceae > Camellia > Camellia japonica. The sequence goes on along the minus strand of JAPPVO010000029.1, from coordinate 30,450,960 downwards.
TGTTCGGACTAGAGAGATATGTGTTGCAACGACACACAAAATCCCGACTGGCGTAATAAAGAGACGAGTCTAAGGTCTCTCCCCCTTTTTACGTGCCGAGTTTTGCATTGCTCAGCGTTTGCTGGCTCCACTCTGCCTCCCTAATCAAAAAAAATTTAAAATTTATTGAAAAAAATAAAAACATTAAAAGAGAAAGTCTAGCGGCTCATGTAACATACTGCTTTAATCATTTTTTTATTTTTATAAAAACATATGTAAAATAAAAAGAGTAATGTGATAATTTATAGTAATTTTTTAGATAGAATGTTTAGTCTCCAAACAAAGAGTCCGGATCCTCTCCAGCGGGAATTTTTGGTCCGGTCCTCCGGCGACGGTGCAGATGAAGCCACGTGGCTCTACAATAAATACATGTTCAGATTTGTTTCTTTAAAAAAAATTCAAACATACCACACTCAATCATTTCCTTTTCTCTGACCCTTCTCTCTCTCCCTCCTGCACGCACACATCCCACCCACTCTCTCTCTTCTAATAAAAATTAAAAAAATTATTTTAATCTTTTTATTTTATTTCATAATATATAATTTTTAATATAAAATTTAAATTTTATAACATTAATATCATTAAAAATATACCTTTAAAATGAGATTAATATTAAATATATTTAATAAAATTAAATAAATAAAAACTAATTACGATGTTTAGTTATGTTTTCAAATTATTATTATTATTTTATTTTATTAACTAAACGGATTTATAATTTTTTGTAAACGAAATAAAAAATTCTATATTTGATTTGCACCTATGCATAGATTGAATGAAGATTATTTTCATATATGTAAAAAAAAATTTACAAAAAATTTAAATGTAAATCAAATAAAAAATATAAAAATAATCTTCAAATATAAATCAAATATAAAAAATTTAAATGTAAATCAAATATTTATAAATCAAATATAAAAATGTATCAATCTATGCATAGGTGTAAATCAAATATAAAAATTTTAAATGTAAATCAATCTATGCATAGGTGTAAATCAAATATAGAATTTTTTTTATTTCGTTTACAAAAATTATAAATCCATTTGGTTAATAAAAAAATTAAAATAATAATAATTTGAAAACATAACTAGACGTCGTAATAATTTTTATTTATTTTAAATTTTTATTAAATATCTTTAATATTAATCTCATTTTAAAGGTATATTTTTAATGATATTAATGTTATAAAATTTAAATTTTATATTAAAAATATATATTATGAAAATAAAATAAAAAGATTAAAATAATTTTTTAATTTTTATTAGAAGAGAGAGAGAGTGGTGGGATGTGTGCGTGCAGGAGGGAGAGAGAGAAGGGTCAGAGAAAAGGAAATGATTGATGTGGTATGTTTTGAATTTTTTTTTTAAAGAAACAAATCTGAACCATGCATTTATTGTAGAGCCACGTGGCTTCATCTGCGCCGTCGCCCGGAGGACCGGACCAAAATTCCCGCTGGAGAGGATCCGGACTCCCAAACAAAGCCTTAGATTTTGGGTCCCAAATTTTGACCAAGAATGAGTGTGTGGTAACATTGAAATTGTGTATTATGAGATTTATGTATAAAATGAATCTAAATCATATGTTGATATTTCTGAATAAATTTTGGATATATTATTCTAAGTTTGTAGTACTCCTCATATTAAAATTTGATTATTAAAATAAAATATAATGGAAAAATATGTATTTTATTAATTAAATTCATTGTAATTGTACGAAAAATATTTAAACTATTTTTTTATTTGTCAATTTTACTTAATGGAAATATACATATGGTTTAGATTGAAAATAAAATGATTAAGGTTAAAATTGAAAAAAATTAAAACGTATGATTTATTTTGTTACAATAATCAAACCTTTTGTAATTTCTCCAAAATCTTATAAATAAGATATATCAAGGATTCGTTTGTTATGGGAATGTAATTAATTTTGTAGAATTAATGAGAAATAATTACCTTGTTTGACTTCAGGAAATTGAGTAAACTTTTCATAAATTTAAGTGTTTTTTTCGTTTTTTTTTATTTATAGTAAAAAAAAATTAATATTTTAGAAAATAAATTATTTTTTTAAATGTACTTAACTTAGATATACTTTAGAAAATATATATTTATAGAAAAACCTTTAAAAAATCATCAAATATAAAAATATTTAAAAATATAAAAATTTAGTACATTTTTTTATTCTTGTGTATTTATTGAATTTTTTAAAAAATAAATTCATAAATAATTTTAAAATTTTATTTAAAATATTAAAAAAATATAAAAAATAAAAAACTTAATTTTCAGAAAATTAATAAAAACCAAACAAGGTGAATCTTTTTTTTTTTTCCCTAATAAATTTGAACAAAAAATTGACTTTCTTGTTTTTTGACTTTTAACTAAAATAATCCATTGTCAAATACAGAGATAATTATAAAATGATGACTCATTTATGTGTTATAATTTTTTATTAATTGAAATATCACATAAATAATATTTATGAAGCTACTTATAACTTTATTTTTTATTTAAAAATATATGTCAATTTGTTTTGTTCAATTTTTATTTACAATATACAATACATAACTTAAATATAAAAATAGTATAAATTAATTTTTGGTTTGGTAATCAATTTTCAAATAATTGTTTTTATTCTTAATATCTTAACAAATAAATGGTATAAAGTGTAATACTAACAATTGAAAATTCACAATTCATCGCAAATGATATAATAAAAGAATTCAGATTTACATAATTAAACTTGTAACCAATCCTCATGTAAAAATGACCTTTTTATGAGTCAAATTTTTTTCCAAATTATAAATATTTTAATGTGCAATAAATTGACAAGATTATGTAGTTTTTCAATTTTTTTTTCCAATTATAAAGATTTTAATGTGCAATAAATTGACAAGGTTATGCAGTTTTTATGAATTAACATATGTACCCTTTTTGTACAATTGTAATTAGGCATCTATTAACAAACTGCTCATTTTAGTTGCTATATATCAAAATGCAAATTTGTGAACTTGTAATGAGAGTTTAATTGACTGATTGATGCTATCTTCAATTTGTTGCAATAATCTACACAACAAATAATTGTTTTTATTCTTAATATCTTAACAAATAAATGGTATAAAGTACAATACTAACAATTTAAAATTCACAATTCATCGCAAATGATATAATAAAAGAGTTTAGATTTACATAATTAAATTTGTAACCAATCCTCATGTAAAAAAGACCTTTTTATGAATCAATTTTTTTTCCAAATTATAAAGATTTTAATGTGCAATAAATTGACAAGATTATGCAGTTTTTATGAATTAACATATGTACCCTTTTTATACAACTGTAATTACGCATCTATTAACAAATTGCTCATTTTAGTTGCCATCAAAATGCAAATTTGTGAACTTGTAAGGAGAGTTTAATGGAAAATGATTTGTCCCCCTAAAAATGCCCCCCCTAATCCTCCTAATGTCCAAAACGACGTCGTTTTGGACATGTTTTTTTTTTTTTGCCTTGTTCTGAATTTTCGGGGGTTTAGGGGTCCCCCATTTTCGGGGGATCTAGCACAGCCCAGAGTTTAATTAACTGATTGATACTGTCTTCAATTTGTTGCAATAATCTACACAACAAATAATTGTTTTTATTCTTAATATCTTAACAAATAAATGGTGTAAAGTATAATACTAACTATTTAAAATTCACAATTTATTGCAAATGATATAATAAAAGAGTTCAGATTTACATAATTAAATTTGTAACCAATCCTCATGTAAAAAGGACCTTTTTATGAGTCAATTTTTTTTTTTCCAAATTATAAAGATTTTAATGTGCAATAAATTGAAAAGATTATGCAGTTTTTATGAATTAACGTATATACCCTTTTTGTATAGCTGTAATTACGCATCTATTAACAAACTGCTCATTTTAGTTGCCATCAAAATGCAAATTTGTGAACTTGTAATGAGAGTTTCATGGAAAATGATTTGTCCCCCTAAAAATGCCCCCCCTAATCCCCCTAATATCCAAAACGACGTCGTTTTGAACATGTTTTTTTTTTTTTTTTTTTTTTTTTTTTTTGCCATGTTCTGAATTTTCGGGGGTTTAGGGGTCCCCCATTTTCGGGGGATCTAGCACAGTCCAGAGTTTAGTTGACTGATTGATACTGTCTTCAATTTGTTGCAATAATCTACACAACAAATAATTGTTTTTATTCTTAATATCTTAACAAATAAATGGTGTAAAGTATAATACTAACTATTTAAAATTCACAATTTATTGCAAATGATATAATAAAAGAGTTCAGATTTACATAATTAAATTTGTAACCAATCCTCATGTAAAAAGGACCTTTTTATGAGTCAATTTTTTTTCCAAATTATAAAGATTTTAATGTGCAATAAATTGAAAAGATTATGCAGTTTTTATGAATTAACGTATATACCCTTTTTGTATAGCTGTAATTACGCATCTATTAACAAACTGCTCATTTTAGTTGCCATCAAAATGCAAATTTGTGAACTTGTAAGGAGAGTTTAATTGACTGATTGATGCTGTCTTCAATTTGTTGCAATAATCTACACAACAAATAATTGTTTTTATTCGTAATATCTTAACAAATAAATGGTATAAAGTATAATACAAACAATTTAAAATTCACAATTCATCGCAAATGATATATAAAAGAGTTCAGATTTACATAATTAAATTTGTAACCAATCCTCATGTAAAAGGACCTTTTTATGAGTCAAATTATTTTCCAAATTATAAAGATTTTAATGTGCAATAAATTGACAAGATTATGCAATTTTTATGAATTAACGTATGTATCCTTTTTGTACAACCGTTATTACGCATCTATTAACAAACTGCTCATTTTAGTTACCATCAAAATGCAAATTTGTGAACTTGTAAGGAGAGTTTAATTGATTGATTGATGTTGTCTTCAATTTGTTGCAATAATCTATGCAACATCAAATTAGATTTCATCAGCATACATATTCGATATTTTACAATTATCTTTCCTATTTTAAATAAGGATAAATTACACTTACTTCGAAAGTTTTGAGAACATATAATTAATCTTACATTTTTGACATAGCTATACGTTGTCCCAATTTATGCTTATAGCGATCTCGGTTGTCCTTTACTGTTCAGTTTTATTCCGGACTCGGTTTCGTGAAGTTGTTAGTTGTAATTGTCTTGTTGTCATCCTTTAAATCGATTTGTTTGGGTTTTAGGATGTGTTGGGCTTAGTTGATTCAGGTTGGTAGAGTTTTGGCTCCCATTGTTGTTGCACAGTTTTTGGATGGTCCGCTCGAGCGGGTCTTCTTGCGCTCGAGCGGGGTTTACACTCTTCCAGTATTTTGTGTCCCTGCAAAACTTCTGCAGGTGTGTTTTCTACGCTCGAGCGGATTTCCTGCGCTCGAGCGGGTTGCGCTCGAGCGGTCTTATTGGCGCTCGAGCGGGTAGTACATTTTAGTGTATTTCTGGGAGGGGGAAATCCGCTCGAGCGGACTGGTTTTCGCGCTCGAGCGGATGTACTTTATTTGTGTCTTGGCGCTCGAGCGGTACTTCTTGCGCTCGAGCGGACCTAGTTATTTGTTCTTTACGCTCGAGCGTTGTGTTCTCCGCTGAGCGGGAATGTCGTATAACAGAAGGCAGTTGGGCATTTCTAAATCACTTTTTACATCTCACTCTCTCTCTTACTTTTCAAAAACTCCATTTGAGAGCTTCTCTCTCTAAAGTTTTCACTTCTCTCTAAGTGTTGATCTAGCTAGAGTGTTTTCCAAACCTTTGGCCTTTACAAAAAGGTTGTTGATCGTCGTGGGCTATCTTTTGATCCAAGAATCTCAGGATTGGTGCATCTTCATTTGTCGTCTTCTTCTTCGTTGGGTTTCATCTTTTGAGGTAGGGATTCCTACTCACTACTATGGGTTTTGACATAGATTTTTGGGCATTTTGTTAAATGGTTGAGTTTGGGAGTTAGGGTTTGAAAATGTTGAAAAGGGGTTTTGTTATTTTGATTCTAAAAATGTGTATTTTGGGTTTCAAATAATGATATTGTTGTTGGTTGTTGATATATAGACCATTGGGTCAATATTGGAAATGGGGAAAACCCTAATTTGTTGTATAAATTAATTGGTATAATTAATTTGGGAAATTGTGGTTATATGGAATTGAGTTGGAAATAATGAAATTGACTCATTATATGTAAATGGTGGAGTTGGATTTATTAATCGCTCACTTTTGAAAACATTGATATTTTATCTGTTGGAGCTTTTATTATCTGTTTAGAAATAATTGCTTGGGCTACCGGTGGAGGGTAGTTTTGATTGTTGTAGACAATGCATGATGATTAGGCAAACTAAAACTAATCAATTGGATGTGTCATAGAGTATGACGGTTGATAGAATACATTAACGTTATGTATTGATTGATTGGTATATGACCTTGTGTATATACGTTGTGTGTGGAGGAGATAGGGGATGTACTCCACGGTTTAGGGGAAGATAGGGGATGGACCTCTAAACCGGATGTTGTTTGGGAGGAGATAGGGGATGGACTCCACTGATACAGCTATATGCTTGTCAGTTAATGTGTTGATAGCTCATATGCTTATCTATGGAAGTGTTGATACAGCTCATATGCTTATCTTTGAAGTGTTGATATAGCTAATATGCTTATCTGTTGAAATGTGGATACAGCTTGTATGCTTATCTGTTGAGAGTTGATACAACTAGTATGTTTCTATTGTAAAACGGGAAGCGTTTAATATGAGTCATTGCTCATATAAGTGGTTGGCCAGGTTCTGAGCCGTTGATGTAATTGGAAAATGATGAAATGGAAAATGAAATGAAAATGAACATAGTGGTCATGTAATGGAAATGGGTTATGAATTGATTTATGGAATTAAACATTTATCAATTGCTAATGTCTTAGTTACTGCTCATACTGTGTTTAGCATATCTCTACTGGGCGTTGGCTCACCCTATATGGGACATTATTTTCAGGTACAGGTAGCATGCCACCTCCAAGGACTTAGCTTGGATGGATATGAGTTGAAGACTTTTTTTTGATTATTTTGTTGTATTACATGTATATCAAGCCAAGGGCTTATTTTGTATAGAGTTAGTACTCTTCTTTTGTGTAACCAAGTGTTAACTTGGAAAGCTGTAAGCCTGTAGGGCAGTTGCTTTTGTTGTTAACATGTAATACTGTTGTAAGAACTACTCTGATGAATGGAAAGGTGTTGATTTCTTTATACCATTGCATGTCTAGAATGATGGGATTTATGTATTATTTTGAGGGCGTTACAACTTGGTATCAGAGCGTACCGGGTTCGAATACTTTGGGTACGTGGGAAGTGATTAGTATCACAATGGGTTTGTCTCGCTTGTTAGAGACTTAGATGTAATGTTATGTGTTTATTGATAACATGCTTATGTGACTATTGGGTATGGGATTTGATTTCTAGGATATTGATTGGATCCTTGGGTTTCTGTGAGTCTTGTTGGAAAAGCACTTGATCAATGCTGTTTCTAACCGGAACTCTAGTAACGCCTTGGGACTGTCATTATCCGGGAATGAAATTCGTAAGTGCTTATGTGTTTATGTGCTTACGTGGAGTGAATTACAGTTGTCCATGCATTAGGACGCGGTGTTTAGTTTCGGCACATTTATGAATGTGCTAACGTCTTTGTTACCTTTAATAGGATGTCAGGACGAGGTGGTAGGCGTGGTAGGCCTAGGAGGCAGGAGTGCCTTTACCGGATGACGTTCCGGCAATGCAGGAGGGAGTTGGTCAGGCCAATGTGGCCGAGCCAGTGGGTCAGCAGGCTATGGTGCCTTGGCCCGAGAGATAGCGGAGCTTTGGGTATTCTCAGAGCTGAGATCAGGTTGCAGAGGCAGGGCCTTCTTTCTTGAAGAGGGAATTTTTCCGGTCTAACCCGGACGAATTTGTTGGATCCGAAAGAGCCACTTAAGGCTGACGAGTGGTTGGAACAGATGGAGAAGACATTCGAGATGCTTGGCATCGAGGATGGGCTTAAAGGTGACCTTGGCATCCTTCCAACTGAAGGGAGATGCGGGTCAATGGTGGAAGTACGAGAAGGGCCGTGTTGGGGTGCATGGGAGGCTTTGTGAATGCCTTCCAGGAGAAGTTCTTATCTTCAGCTGCTAGGGAGAAGCTGAGGGAACAGTTTTGCCAGCTTAAACAGCAGGGTTTGTCAGTGGCCGAGTTTGAGGCCTTTTACTAGTTGTCCAGGTTTGCACCTGAACTTGTGGCGTCCGAGGAACGCCGTTGCTTTGAGTTTGAGCGGAAGTTGAGGCGTGGACTCAAGTTGAGGGTTGGAGGGTCTTTTATCCGAGAGTATAGACGTTTGATGCTGCAGCTCATATGGAGCTTATGATGCAGGAGGAGGATGAGAAGCATAGGGCTCCAAGAGGAGCCAAGATGGCCAGAGGATGGCAGGAGACAGAGGGGTTTAACCCTCAGCAGTCTCAGGGTGGTTTGGCTAGATCGACCTTTCCAGTGCCGAGTGCAGGCTCCGGGAGAGGTAATCAGGGAGGCTTGACTTGTTTTACATGTGGCCAGCTGGGTCACAAGTCTTCGGTTTGCCCGCAGAAGGGAGGGGGTCAGCGAGCTGCTTCTTCTTCAGCTAGACCTCAGGGCCAGAGTCAGGGCAGGGGCCAGCCTTTGTCTTGTTATCAGTGTGGTCAGCCTGGGCACCTGAAGAGGTTTTGCCCACAGTTGAGTGCCACTTCGGGGCGTCTGGTTCTAGGCAGACGCAGAGTTATCAGCCAGCTCAGTCTGTGCAGGCCTCGAGGGCCAATCCGGGAGCTTCGTCATCCCAGTCTGTGCAGCAGTCTTTTGCTCCTAGAGGCGAGCAGGTGGATCAGGGGCCTACAGGGCGCGTGTATGCTGTTACCGCGCAGGACCTGGTACCGGTTCCGTCTGTTGTGAGAGGTACCGTTTTGCAACTCGGTTGCTAGTGTATTGATTGATACGGGTGCATCTCATTCTTTTGTGTCTGCTGCATTTGCATCTGTGTTGGAGTTGGAGTTGGCACTATTAGCATCTCCTATATGTGTTGTATCGCCTATTGGGGGTGAATTGATTTTGAAACACGGATGTAGAGGTTGTGATATAGAGGTCGCCGACCATAGGCTTCCTTTTCCCTTTGTTGTTATGCCCATGAAGGGTTTTGATGTTATTTTGGGTATGGACTGGCTATCGTCATACCGGGCAGTTATTGATTGCTACCGCCAGAGGGTCACTTGTTGTACCGTGAGCGGGGAGTGTTTCCATTTCTTGGGGGACGGGTTGGTAGTGTTTTGCCACCGGGTATGATCCGCGAGGGCGGAGTGAGCTTAGTGGTCTACTTGCTAGCTTTATGAGTGGTGAGTGTGATGAGACCCAATTGTGTTGCCGAGGGTGGTTTGTGAGTATTCGGATGTTTTTCCCGAGGATCTCGTTGGTTTGCCACCTCACCGTGAGATAGAGTTCTCTTGATTTAGTGCCCGGCACGACGCCGATTTCTATGGCACCTTACGTTTTGCCCCAGCCGAGTTGAGTGAGTTGAAGATTCAGCTCCAGGAGTTGCTGATAAGGGCTTTGTTCGCCCTAGTGTTTCGCCGTGGGGAGCACCGGCCCTCTTTGCTAAAAAGAAAGATGGTGCCTTGAGACTTGTATCGACTACCGGAAGTTGAATCGGGCTACGGTTAAGAATAAGTACCCTATGCCCCGTATAGATGATTTGTTTGACCAGTTGAAGGGTTCCCGTTGTTTCTCTAAGATAGACTTGAGATCGGGTTACCACAGTTGAGGGTCAGGGAGGAGGATATTCCGAAGACGGCATTCCGTACGCGGTATGGCCATTATGAGTTTCTGGTGATGCCGTTTGGGCTCACCAATGCACCGGCAGTCTTTATGGACTTGATGAACCGGATCTTCCGGGAATTCTTAGATCGTTTTGTAGTCGTTTTCGTGGACGACATTCTTATCTATTCGCCTTCTGAGGAGGAGCACGAGGAACACTTGAGAGTGGTGCTTGAGTTGCTTAGAGCCCATAGGCTGTATGCCAAGTTTGGGAAGTGTGAGTTCTGGCTAGGGAAGTCAAATTCTTAGGCCATGTGGTATCCGGGGAAGGGGTGTCTGTTGATACATCCAAGATGAGGCAGTGCAAGACTGGGCACAGCCTAAGAGTGTGTTTGAGATCCGCAGTTTTCTGGGATTAGCTGGGTATTACCGCCGGTTTGTGAAGGATTTCTCCAGGCTAGGTTGACCGTTGACTAGGTTGACTCGGAAGGGAGTCAAATTTGTGTGGAGTGAGACTTGCGAAAAGTCGTTCCAAGAGCTGAAAGTTAGATTGACCACCGCTCCGGTTTTGATTATTCCGAAGAGAGGGCTGGGTTATGCGGTTTATTGTGATGCCTCACGAGAGGGTTTGGGTTGTGTGTTAATGCAAGAGAGGAAAGTGGTAGCTTATGGCTCACGTTAGTTGAAAATACATGAGAAGAACTACCCTGCACATGACCTAGAGCTAGCAGCAGTGATCTTTGCCTTGAAAATCTGGAGGCATTATCTATATGGTGAGAAGTTCGAGGTGTTCTCGGATCACAAGAGTTTGAAGTATCTGTTTACACAGAAAGACTTGAACTTGAGGCAGAGAAGGTGGATGGAGTTTATTGAGGATTACGACTTCGAGTTGCACTATCATCCGGGGAAGGCCAATGTTGTGGCCGATGCCCTTAGCAGGAAATCCATAGGTGATGTAGCTTGTATAGCCATCCGGGAATGGGAGATGTTGGGGGCACTTGGCGAGTTTGATTTGTTTCTAGGCGAATCTGTTGAGGCTGCGGCCTTGTTTTCAGTTGTTGCGCAGCCTACCCTTGTGATTAGAGTGTTAAAGGCACAGAGAGGTGACCTTGAGGTAGAATCCCTCCGAGAGAAGATCTCCAGTGGGAAGGTTGAGAAGGGTTTGACGGTGTATCCCGACTTGAGTGTGAGATACCGAGACCGTCTGTTTGTGCCGAAGTCTTGCCGAGAGGAAGTACTCCGAGAGTTTCATCATTCACGCCTTGCGGTGCATTCGGGAGGCACTAAGATGTATCGGGATTTGGGTCGCCAGTTCTGGTGGCGAGGAATGAAGAAAGATGTGGCAGTCTTCATGTCTAAATGCCTTACTTGTCAGCAAGTAAAGGCCGAACATCAGAGGCAGCGGGTTTGTTGCAACCCTTGCCTATTGCCGAGTGAAGTGGGAGCATGTCACTGTGGACTTCGTTGTAGGTCTTCCGAGGACTCAGTGAGGTAGTAATGCTAGTTGGGTGGTTGTAGACCGGTTGACTAAGTCGGCGCACTTTATCCCTATGCGCATGAGAGATTCGGTAGATCACCTTGCCGATTTGTATATTCGGGACATAGTGAGGTTGCACGGGGTCCCAGTGACGATCGTCTCAGATAGAGATCCTCGTTTTACTGCTAGGTTGTGGCAGAGTTTGCAGAGTGCCTTGGGCACGAAGTTGACCTTTAGTACGGCTTATCATCCTCAGACTGACGGGCAGTCCGAGCGTACTATTCAGATCCTTGAGGATATGCTTCGGGGTTGTGTCCTTGACTTTAGTGGGACGTGGGAAGACACTTGCCATTGGTGGAGTTTGCCTACAACAACAGCTTTCAGTCTAGTATCGGTATGGCACCGTTTGAGGCCTTGTATGGCCGACCGTGTAGGTCTCCAGTTTGTTGGGCCGAGGTGGGTGATGCACCTTTGTTGGGACCGGAGTTGGTTAGAGAGACGACGGAGAAAGTTGAGCTTATCCGTAGGAGGCTTGTTACAGCCCAGAGTCGCCAAAAGAGTTATGCCGACCGTAGGAGGAGGCCTTTGGCATTTGAGGTAGGTGATCATGTTTTCTTGAAAATATCACCTAGGTGAGGTTTGATGAGGTTCAGGAAGAGTGGAAAGTTATCCCCTCGGTTTATTGGCCCCTTTGAGATCCTTGAGAGGGTTGAGGAAGTTGCTTATCGTTTGGCTTTGCCACCGCAGTTGTCCGGGGTACATGACGTGTTTCATGTTAGTATGCTTCGGAAGTATGAGCCCGATCCGTCCCATGTGTTGGATTGGACCGATTTGGAGGTAGATGAGGATGCCTCGTATGAGGAGAGACCGGTTCGGGTCTTGGATAGACGGGATCAAGTCTTGCGAGGCAAGACCATTCCCTTGGTAAAGGTTTTGTGGAAACATCACGGAGTGGAGGAAGCCACTTGGGAACGTAAGTTAGAGGTCCGTGAGAAATATCCGGACTTGTTTGTTGATGTGTAATCATGTATAGAAATTTTGTAACGTTATTGAACTTTGAGAGCATTATGTATGTCTTAAGTTGTAAAACATTGTGAATGTTTTGGTAAATGGAAGTTATGATAACATTGTAGGTGTTAAGTATTGTGGAAGTGCAAGCATGATATTAATGTTGCATGTGTTATGGAATTGTGGAAAATGAGTTGAAATTGGTAAATCTCAAAGGAATGCATGTTGATAATGCAAGTTGTTATATGATGTGAATTGCCTCTTGAAATGAGATGAGGTTGACCAGTAATGGGTCGGAATGTTTAATATAATGTTGTAATATTATTGAGAATGGAGAAAACCTGTTTTTGACAAACTTGTGTTTAATTTCGGGGACGAAATTCTTTAAGGGGGGGAGGTTATAGCGATCCCGGTTGTCCCTTTACTGTTCAGTTGTATTCCGAACTCGGTTCCGTGAAGTTGTTAGTTGTAATTGTCTTGTTGTTATCCTTTAAATCGATTTGTTTGGGTTTCAGGATGTGTTGGGCTTAGTTTGTTCAAGTTGGTAGAGTTTTGGCTCCCATTGTTGTTGCACAGTTTTTGGATGGTCCGCTCGAGCGGGGTTTACACTCTTCCAGTATTTTGTGTCCCTACAAAACTTCTGCAGGTGTGTTTTCTACGCTCAAACGGAATTCCTGCGCTCGAGCGGGTTGCGCTCGAGCGGTCTTATTGGCACTCGAGCGGGTAGTACATTTCTAGTGTATGTTCTGGGAGGGGGAAATCCACGCTCGAGCGGACAGGTTTTCGCGCTCGAGCGGATGTACTTTAGTATTGTGTCTTGGCGCTCGAGCGGTACTTCTTGTGCTCGAGCGGACCTAGTTATTTGTTCTTTACACTCGAGCGTTGTGTTCTCCGCTCGAGCGGGAATGTCGTATAACAGAAGGCAGTTGGGCATTTCTAAATCACTTTTTACATCTTCACTCTCTCTCTTACTTTTCAAAAACTCCATTTGAGAGCTTCTCTCTCTAAAGTTTTCACTTCTCTCTAAGTGTTGATCTAGCTAGAGTGTTTTCCAAACCTTTGGCCTTTACAAAAAGGTTGTTGATCGTCGTGGGCTATCTTTTGATCCAAGAATCTCGGGATTTGGTGCATCTTCATTTTCGTCATCTTCTTCGTTGGGTTTCATCTTTTGAGGTAGGGATTCCTACTCACTACTATGGGTTTTGACATAGATTTTGGGGCATTTTGTTAAATGGTTGAGTTTGGGAGTTAGGGTTTGAAAATGTTGAAAAGGGGTTTGTTATTTTGATTCAAAAAAATGTGTATTTTGGATTTCAAGATAATGATATTGTTGTTGGTTGTTGATATATAGACCATTGGGTCAATATTTGGAAATGTGGTAGAAAACCCTAATTTGTTGTATAAATTAATTGGTATAATTAATTTGGAATAATTGTGGTTATATGGAATTGAGTTGGAAATAATGAAATTGACTCATTATATTGTAAAATGGTAGAGTTGGATTTATTAATCGCTCACTTTTGAAAACATTGATATTTTATCTGTTGGAGCTTTTATTATCTGTTTAGAAATAATTGCTTGGGCTACCGGTGGAGGGTAGTTTTGATTGTTGTAGACAATGCATGATGATTAGGCAAACTAAAACTAATCAATTGGATATGTCATAGAGTATGACGGCTGATAGAATACATTAACGTTATGTATTGATTGATTGCGTATATGACCTTTGTGTATATACGTTGTGTGTGTGGGAGAAGATAGGGGATGTACTCCACGGTTTAGGGGAAGATAGGGGATGGATCTCTAAACCGGATGTTGTTTGGGAGGAGATAGGGGATAGACTCCACTGATACAGCTAATATGCTTGTCAGTTAAAGTATTGATATAGCTCATATGCTTATCTATGGAAGTGTTGATACAGCTCATATGCTTATCTTTGGAAGTGTTGATATAGCTAATATGCCTATCTGTTGAAATGTGGATACAGCTTGTATGCTTATCTGTTGAGAGGTTGATACAACTAGTGTGTTTATCTATTGTAAAATGGGAAGCGTTTAATATGAGTCATTGCCTCATATAAGTGGTTGGCCAGGTTCTGAGCCGTTGATGTAAATTGGGAAAAATGATGAGAAATGGAAAATGAAATGAAAAATGAACATAGTGGTCATGTAATGGAAATGGGTTATGAATTGATTTATGGAAATTAAACATTTATCAGTTGCTAATGTCTTAGTTACTGCTCATACTCTGTTTAGCATATCTCTACTGGGCGTTGGCTCACTCTATATGGGACATTATTTTCAGGTACAGGTAGCATGCCACCTCCAAGGACTTAGCTTGGATGGATATGAGAGTTGAAGACTTTCTTTTGATTATTTTGTTTGTATTACATGTATATCAAGCCAAGGGCTTATTTTGTATAGAGTTAGTACTCTTCTTTTGTGTACCAAGTGTTAACTTGGAAAGCTGTAAGCCTGTAGGGCAATTGCTTTTGTTGTTAACATGTAATACTGTTGTAAGAACTACTCTGATGAATGGAAAGGTGTTGATTTCTTTATACCATTGCATGTCTAAAATGATGGGATCTATGTATTATTTTGAGGGCGTTACAACATGGCTTTTGATTTTTTTCAAGTTCTCCCCGTGCACGTTAGACTAATGCAACTTTTGATAATACATTATCATTATGTGCCTAAAATGAAAATATTATATAAGTAGGTGCATAAAATGTGAAGATTATGCCCTCTCTTGCTTCCCTTTCATCATGTATTTTTTCTTCCTTTTAACTAACTTTTCCTCTGCACTCGGTTGAGTTGTTAGTCATATAAGAATGAATGCATGTATTGATGAAATTTAAAAAGGGATGAAAAAATAATTTGAAAACACATTATGCACACAAAACTGCAAACTCACTATGCACTTATTGGTTTAAAGACACTACCCATCTCTTTACAAAATGTACGTTGAAAAGGTAAATATTATATTATTGGGTACATAAAATGTGAATATTAGCATGTAATGTTTTCTACTTTCCTTTTCACTCTTCTTGTTCTTTCCGTTATATTAAATTTTATTTTTGCCTTTTTCTTCTTTCCTTAAGAATTTCTTATAAGAAAAATAAAAAAATAAAAAGAATTATATGATGTAGTTTCCTTTTCATCACATATTTGTTCCTTATTCTTATTTTCCTTTTTCGTTTTCTTCTTTTACATTTTTATTATGTTATGTTGTAAATGCAAAATGTGTTCATACAAATAGACAAACATATTAAAAATTCAGATTAATGTTCATACAAATGCATTAGCATGTTGTACAAATGCTTATTTTAACATGCTTCAGAAAAACATTTCACATTCAATAAAAAGAATTGAAAATTTGTTTGAAAAAGAAACTTTTAAAAAATGTACATAAAAAAGAGTATATGATACTATGCAATTCCTAAATAAATTATATAAAAAAAAATAAATTCTATAATATTCAAAAAAGAAACTTTTAAAAATTGTTGAGAAACCACACCACTTGATGTGCATTTTCCTTTCCTTCGCCAAGAAGGGATAGCCTTTTCTATTTCCTTTGATATTGCTTTGTCTTTTTTCTTTGCCTTTGCCTTTGCCTTTGCCTATAAAAAATAAGTGGAATATATTTATAAATTATTTTTAAAATGATAAGAAAATGCATGTCCAATGTTCAAGTGACTTTTAAGCTTACTTCACGAATGCGAATAGTATTAAGGTCACGCTCATTGCGGATAACAACATTAACATTTCTTTCTTGAAGAAATCGAACCTATACATACAAAAACTTTAAAGTGGTAAATAAAACTTTATACACATAAATAAAAAAATTAGTAAACATAGGTGATATTACGGTTCGGTGTAAATCTCCATCTATCAATACAGTATGAGGAAAAAAAACAATTTATTAGAAGAAAATTAGATATGATAAGTTTTATTTAAAAAAAAAAAACACTTGACCAACATTAGTGATATTGTCCATAACTGTTGTACTTCAACCTCAAAATGTTTGGTTATATAATTTTAGACACCAAGAAACAAAAAATTAGCAATAATAAAAGTTAACATGGATTTCAAAATTTTATTTAAATAAATAACTGCCATGGATAGAAAATACTTAACGGGCTACAATCAAGACGAGAAAAAATAAAAATATAAACATCTAAGAAAAAGAAAAAGGCCAACCCTATGTTTAGAATAGATGTATTTTAACAATCACATTAAAATAATAAAATTAAAATCGGAGCACAACATATGTCCAAATTTGAACTCTTCTATTTTCTATCTGACTTCAATTTTATAGAGATGAAATTAAAATCAAAATCAAAACCCGTTATAATCATAAATATTTTGAAGTTCACCATTTATCACTTAGAAAGTTCAAACATAAATTTATGCCAAAAAAAAAAAAAATCAACAGAAAACCAAACCAATTTATAAGCAATAATGAGTAATTATTTCATGAAGGCAACTAAAGTAATGCACACACATATACATTCACCAGAATTTTTGAAATACAACATAAAATATTATACTCCCTTAAAAAGGTGCCAAAAAAAGAAAAAAAGAAAAACATAAACTCTCTTGCCATATTACACATAAGTATTAAAATGCCAAGTCTCCAAAATGTTTCTTTTAATTAGGAATTCTAGATATTCTATAGTGATCTCGGTTTTCCCCGTCATGTATTGTGTTCCCGACTCGGGTCTAGTGGTTGTATGTTATTGTCTTATTATCGTTTCCATCCTTTGATTCTTTGTATTTGAGTTTTGAGATGTGTTGGGCAGGTTTGAAACAGGTTGGTTGGATGTTGGAACAAATGGTTGCTGTCCAGATTTTGGTTTCTTCGCTTGAGCGAGGCTTTTGTCGCTCGAGCGAGCTTTGTGTTTTAGTTCCTTCGCTCGAAGCCAAGGTTACTTCACTCGAGCGAGCTTTGAGTGGTGTGTCTCTTGGCTCGAGCGAGCACTCTTGCGCTCGAGCATGCATCTGTGTCTCTTTTTGACCTAAAGGTTGTGTTTCTTCGCTCGAGCGAGCTTTCCTTCGCTCGAGCGAGAGAGCTCTATGTTTTGGATTTATTCACTCGAGCGAGAACTGCTGCGCTCGAGCGTGCTTCTGGGTTGCAGACCTGAAGCTTCGCATTGTTCACTCGAGCGACGCTTCTTGCGCTCGAGCGAGGGTCTTTTGTGTCTGGTCACTCGAGCGACCATTTCTTCGCTCGAGCGAGCCTCGATTATACCAGTTCGCAGCAGCGGCTTTTTTCTTCACTTTTTGTTCTCTTTTTACCTCCAAACCCTAGATCCGACTCTCTCTTTCTCTCTCTATACACTTCATCTCTCTACACATACACTTGATCTAAGGGGTTTCTACCCTACTCCCTTTGTTAAAAAACTAGAGTATTGCGTGGGCTATATTTTGATCCAAAAAAGGTTGGATTTGGAGCACTTTGAGTTTCTTCCTTCTTCTCCTTTGAGCTCCGAAATCTGAGGCAGGGATAAACTACTCCTTGTTATGAGTTTTAACATAAATTTTAGTCATTTTGTATAAATGGTGGGTTGTGGTGATTTTGGTATGGTTAGGTTTTGAAATTGAATTTATAAAAGAGGGATTTGTTAATGCAGAGTTCCATGTGTATATGAGACCTTGGAAAAAATGGGGTTATTGGTGCAGAATTGATAAAATCGAGCCTTAGGGTTGGTGTTTAAGAAAATGGGGAAAATGCCCTAGTTAAGTTTGAATAATTAATTTGTATAATTAATGTGGTAAATTGTGAGAATATGAAATTGATTTGGAAATCATGAAATTTGATAGAATTGTGGTTGAATGGTGTAGTTGGATCGATGAACCACTCACCGATGGAAAATGAAATAAATTATCTGTTTAATAGATTTATTATCTCTTTAAAAATAACTATTTTGGACTATCGGTGAAGGATAGTCTTGATTGTTGTAAACACTGCATGATGATTAGGTGAATTGAAACTAATCACTTGAATTATGTCATTGCATATGACGATTGAATTAACACATTGAATATGTGTATGGATTGATCATTGTATATGATAAAGCGTTTAAATACATTGCATATGTATCTTGTTTGGGAAGAGACAGGGGATGTACTCCATGGTTTGGGAGGAGATAGGGGATGTACTCCTAAACTTGTTTGGGAGGAGATAGGGGATGGACTCCATTGATAACTAAGTTGGCCGGAGTGTCCAGGGTGAAAGTTCCGAAATCTTAATTACATTTGCATAACATAGATGAATTGAAGTATTGAAGTGTTAATAATATGAGTTGTAGTCTCATTTTAAATTGATTATGATTGAAGTGTTGATATATGAGTTGTAATCTCATTTTGAACTGTTCAGATAAACAATAAACCATATCTATGAATTGATTTGGATAATGAAACGGAAAGGGGTTGAAATATGGTTGTGAATATGGATTGGTTATGGACAAGATGTACGTTGGTTTATATGAGTTAAACATTTATCAAATGTTAATGTTTTAGTTATTTCTCATATCTAGTTTAGCATATCTCTACTGGGCTTTGGCTCACCCTATATGGGACATCATTTTCAGGTACAGGTGATATGCCGCCTCCAAGGATGTAGCTTGGGAGGTTTAGAAGCTGAAGGCTTAATTTTGTGGTTATCTTTTGTATTACATGTAATTCAAGCCAAGGGCTTAATATGTTAAGAGTTAGAACTCTCTTTTGTTGTAACCAAGTGTTGACTTGGAAAGTTGTTAGCTTGTAGGGCATTTACTTTTGTTGTCAACATGTAATACTTTTTGTAAAGGATACTTTGATGGATGAATATGTTTTATCTTCCTATGTCTATGGATATCATGAATAATCGATTTATGCATTTTTTTTTTAGGGCGTTACGTATTCAAAATAAATTATATGAAAAATATTTAACATCTGTATATTAGAATCACACAGCAAATATATTACATTTGAATGGTACAATTTTTTTTATATAATAAAATGTTAAATATATTTCTTTGAATGTGTGAGTTTAATTTTTTTTCTCGCAGAAAGATCAGCTAAACAAATCACCCTTACTTTCTTTTTAAATAGCTCCAAATAAACAGTTCCTTCCCTCTCAGACCAATTTCTACAACATAGAGCACTAACCACAAACTAAGTCCCAACCTCTCTCTCTCTCTCTCTCTAATCAAACTCCCATTTTCTGAGCAAACTCATAACCTATGCCTAAGGTCTATCTATGCCAAACAACCAATTTGAGAAACTTGGTGCACAAACAACCAATTTGATTCAAAGCAAACCTTTGGGTTAAGTTAGAACAAAAAGGATTATTTTTGATGTTGTGTGTCAACAAATGGAAGGTAGATAATCAGAAGAATGGGTAAGGGAAAAAGAACAGTCAATTTTCAATAGTCAAATGAAAATAAATATTGGCCTAAAACAACAATCAAATGAAAACATACACCAAGGAAAGATACATGCTCAATTCGTGCATAACACAATCCTAGAAAGAATAGCTGGTGGGAATTTTATTTTTGTGTGGACAGGGTATTTTATATTTAAGTTTTTTTGCTACAGCTCTTATGAGCTACAAACAAACTTTGCTTACATATGGTTTCATGGTGGATTTGTTTGTGGTTGCCTTGGGGTATGCAAACACAAACACAAAATAAAAACCGTTAGAAACACAAAATATTGGCCAAAACTGTTTGACCCAAATATTGGCAAAAAACTGTCAACTATCAAACAACAAACTAAGATGAACAAAAAATAAGATGAACAAAAATTAGAACAAAATTGAGAGAAAGATGAACAAAATTAGAAAGTGTGATTTCTTTAATTGTTGCCAACTATCAAAGAAATGAATTAATATTTGGAGCCTTATCTGTGTCACCAAATGAGAAGTGATATTTCTTTGTTCAACATGTTATCCATCAAGGCGAGCTGCAAAGGTAGGATTGGGTGCAAGGTGAAGAAAGGTCGTGATTTTCATGTAAATATTTTCTGAAAATGATTAGATTTAAATGTGTTTTTGAATGATTTTTTATTTCAAAAATATTAAAATGGGTTTTTGAAGGGGTTTGTTTAACTACCAGTTTGATTTTTGATTTTCACTTTATTCTAAGTTGTTAAGCTCATATTAAGTTGTTTTGCTACAGCTCTTTGGCCCTTGAAAAAACTTTGCTTACATATGGATTTGTTTGTGGTTGCCTTGGGGTATGCAAACACAAACACAAAAATACAAACCCTTAGAAACACAAAAAAAAGATAGAAACAGACACACAAAATATTAGTCAAAACTGTCTAACCCAAATATTGGCCAAAGAAAATAAAGCTTTCTTGTAATTAAACTAAAAAAAGCTTTCTTGTAATTAAACTAAATAAAGCTTTCAAACTAAACAAAGCACACCTTCATTGTTGTCGTGGGTCTCAAATTTATTTATGATACAGTTGCTATTTAAATATGATCCATTGTGGTGGTTTTATTATAACTAAAAGTGGCTTAGCTTTCTACTTGAGCAGATGTTCAAAACACATTTCAGATCAAGTAACCATACAACAAACTAATTTTAAATTAAAACCCATTTCCTATTAAAGAATCAAACCCACTTTATAAGTCAAAACCATGTGAGAATGTTGATACAAAGGATGGCTGGTGAGAATTTTAAACATGCAAACCACCGTAACTTTCGTTTGTGGAGGGGGTGTTGATACTTGAGCAAATGTTTAACTTTGATGTAGATTTAGACTGTTGGAAGAATTGTATCTTAGGCAAATCATTTGGCCCCTGAATAGGTTGAACAGGTTGTATTTTCCTGAGTTGCAAACAAATTTTGTTTACATATTGTTTGTGGTTGCCTTGGGGTATGCAAACACAAACACAAAATACAAAATATTGGCCAAAACATTTTCCCTAATGGACTTTTTTAATTATAAACAAATATTATTTTATTCTCTCATAATCCCCTCATTTTCAAAACAGAGGCGTTTATATAATTAAAATTGGAGATGAATGTTCATTTTCAATCCCCTCAAAACAGAGGCATTTATTTTCAGAATTGGAGGCATTTTTATTTTTTTTGTTTGTGTGTAAACTCTTTATTAAATATTAATATTAAGTACATAAAAAATAAGAAGTCCGAGTAACTTTTAAAGAGAAGTTGTAATTTTTTTAACAAAAAATCAATATAGAGAAGAATTTATGAAGAAACTAAAAAAATATAAAAGTTTGAGATTCAAGCAAACATTCTCTCATATAAAATATAATTATTTTATATAATTAATTATAAAGCAAACATTTATATAATTATTTTATTTTAATAATTAGAAAATCTTAGTGTAAATAACTGAAAAATTATTAACATGATATTATTTGGTGTTGACGGTACATTGTTTGGTTCTGTAACCTAATTAGTGGCTGAATATTGGAAGTAAACACAATGTGTATAACTTTACCATCAAGGAGGAAAGGAGGTTACACAAAATATTGACCAAAAATAGCTTGAATTACTAATGAAAAGCTTTTATTTTTATGAAGTTTTAATGGAAAGATACATGCCCTGTTTTACCATTTTCCAAAAAGCTTTCTTGATTACTAATGAAAAAACAACCATAAGTTTTTATTTTCATGAAGTTACAATGGAAAATACTGACCCAACACACTGAGAGAAAGGAGGAGAGACAAAAATTGGTAACTATACACCATGAGCACAGAGCCAACTAATAAAAAACTTTGGTGAATAAAAAGCAGATTCTACTTTAATGTAGTCAACTTGTTCTTCTTCTTTAGTTTTACTCAATAGTCATGCCTACCAAACATTACCAAAGCAATAACAAAAGAAAAAAAATAAGAACCAAAGTAATAAACTAACCCAGCCATCAACAAAACAGAGAGAAAGAAGGAGAGACAAAAGCAAAAACAAAAAAATTACTGTAATGAATAGTCAAGTAGCCGAAGTGATGTCGCAGCCAGAGTGAACAATAGTGAGAGTGGTTAGAGTGATCCATAGTCGAAGTAAGCTCTGATGAAGGAAAAAACTGAGAGAGGAAAAAAAAATTCAAGAAGAAGAACATATTGAATTAGTTAAGATAAAAATGAGAGAATACTAAATAATAGTCAATTACGAATCAATTCTCTTGAACCCAGCAATTAAAGTATGTTTTCAATACTAAATAATAATACTGAATTGGTTCAATTTCAACATAAAATAATAAATTCTAAGTTTTTCCAACTCTATTGAACCCAGCAGTTAAAGTCATATTTTAAAAATACTTTTCCATATCAAAAAATCAAACTTTGAATATATATCATTCAAAATATATATAATTTGCATATCAAAATCCAAACCCAACACAATATATCATTCAAAAGATATATTAGCAAAATTCAAAATCCATAGATATATCAGCAAAATTGAAAAGATATATTATTTTTCTTTTTATTATAATTTGAATATATATCATTCAAAATCCAAACCCAACACAATAAGATAAATCTGGTAATCTGTGAGAATAATACTAAACAATCACACCAACAATGGGAAACAAAACTAGATTGTTTAGAATAATACCAAAACCTGTGACAATGGGAAACAAAAGATATATACTAAACAATCTCATCAAAGAGGTTGCAATTATTCTCACATACATCACACCAACAATAAATCTATAGGAGTTTTCCAATGTGGGTAACCCCAAAAACACACTCAAAAGATTGAAACAGAGCAAGGAATTCAGCAAACAATAGGCTCATACCCATAATCGATATCGACGAGTCAGTGCAGAGTAGGAATGCTTAGGCGAGAGAGATCAAATGATGAGAAGGGCATTTCACCATTTGGTGATGATTGTTGTGTTTAATGCGCCAAAATAAAATAAAAAATATTAGTATGGGGAGACTGTGATACCCCTGTTCCGTAATATGCTAAATTGGTCCTTAATTTGAATATGATTATGTGTTTAGCATGATTTTATGTGCCATTATGTGATATATGTGATTTTGAAGTTTATCTGTTCACCGTAGGCATATCTGTTTAAATAATCTGCTTTGGAAATTAAATTGAGGGCCTTATCGGCCACGAAACCCGAAATCGATTACGCCATTGTGATTGGCATAATTTTTAGAACCTACGGTGAAATTTAATTGAAAAATTGATTCGGGCCAGATTAAGTTGATTTAATTGTTAAATTAGTGCCCAATTACTTTAGTAATATTATATTGAAGTTAGTGGGTTTTGTTGGAGAGGCAATACACCTCATTTGGTGTTTGGAGGATCAAAAATCTGATTTTACACCTTAGTGTGAGAGAGGTTCGGCTCTAGAGAGTGAGAGAACTCAAACTTGAAGTTTGATCATTGTAGCTAGGTGATCTTGAAGGCTAGCTCAAGGACCTACCATAAATTGTAAGGATTAAGCTCCTAGGTGAGTAATCACCCCTTTATTCATGAGTTTGAATTTGTAATTTTTGTAAGTTCAAAGTCTATTTGTGATCAAGAGCATAATTTGAGTTGAATTTGTTAAATTGGGAGTTATGTGAACATGCATGTGCATAATTGCTAGAGTTTTGCATATTCATGCATGAATCATTTGAACAAGAGAATTTGGGCATCAAACATCACATGCATGCATAGTTTTCCTAAGTTCCATGATCATAAGCCTTAATTGTACCATTTGAACTCAAATTGGGAGCCAAAACATACATGCATGTTTGATTTTTGAAGGGATGGAGCTTATATGGAGTTTGTAATATATGAGTTTTGTTCATACTTAAGAAATGAGAGTTGTTTGAGAATTAGATGATGATTTTGAACGAATTGATGTAATATTCTTACACTCTCATACAATATGATGTGCTTATATGTTTTTGGGACCAAAATCATGAGTTGAGGCCCTTGAATGTCGAAATTGAAGCTCAAGAACAATTCTGGGTTTTCCAGAATTTTGCTGCCCGCTCGAGCGGGGAAACCGCCGCTCGAGCGTAAATTTCATGCTCCCAGCACTTTTTGCAGAGTTGGATGTCTGCTCGAGCGGGGAACCTTTATAAACAGGCCTTCCACTCGAGCGGTAGAGTTCACGCTCGAGCGTGATTTTGATGCAACCAGTACTTTTGCAGGCCTTAAGGGTCCGCTCGAGCGGGGAATTTGACGCTCGAGCGGGACCCTGTTTTCTGAAATTTTGTTTATGTATTCTGTGTTCTGTTTTCCGTTCCCTTTCACTCCTAAACACTCTTAGGCATACATTGAGTATTGTAATTGAATTAAAGAGATAAGAATAAAGCCTAAAGAGGAAAATGTGAATTTTGAACGGATTGAATTGTTAGTGACCCTTTTATGTTCATGGCATGTGTAGGGTCGAGTTCCAGGGCGAACCCACAAGCCGATCACTGTGAGTAATATCTTAACAAGATATTTGAAATATACTGTTGTCCAATTGTTTACTCATATGTAAGTTTTGTAAGTTCATTAATTTGAATGGTGGACAACGATTGATATAAATAATTGGGCCAAAGGCCGATTGATATAATAACTGGGCCAAAGGCCGATTGATCGAATGATTGGGCCAAAGGCCGATTGATGTAAATAACTGGGCCAAAGGCCGATCGATATGAATGATTGGGCCGAAGGCCGATGGATACGAATGATTGACATGAATGATTGGGCCGAAGGCCGATGGATACGAATGATTGACATGAATGATTGGGCCGAAGGCCGATGGATACGAATGATGGACATGGATGATTGGGCCGAAGGCCGATGGATACGAATGATGGATATAGATGATTGGGCCAAAGGCCGATGGATATAAATGATTGGGCCGAAGGCCGTTTGTTGTACTGTTTCAATGATTACTTATATATTTTCCTCATTTGATATTATTCACTGGGCATTCGCTCACGCTCATTCATGTACATGTAGGTGAGCCAAGGGACGTCCAGAACCAGCCCCGGTGAACTTGTGAGAAACAGTTTAAGTTTTGAGGAGTCAGCCCCAAACGTCTCACGCACGAGACTGTCTTCGCCTTTTATCTTGTTTATAGTTTTGTTATATTGGCGAATACGTTGGACTACTTTTGTATATGAGACTTGGGTTTGACTGACTTAAATTTGTATGATCCTGGATGTACAGCGTTTTGTGTTAGTACATATTTTGATGTGAGTTATTAACATATAAATGTTTGGAATGTTATGGTGTGCATTTAAGCACGGCTCTATGGACAAAGTTTTTGAATTGCTTCCGTTTGGCCCCTTTATCTCTGATGAGTTTTCATTTATTTGAATTGAGGCCGTAGGTAATCACGCGATTACTGGCCGGTTATGGCTAGAACCCATAGGGGCGGGTTCGGGTCGTGACAGAGTGGTATCAGAGCACGAGTTAATAACTCACACACTTGTCCAAAAGAGCAATAAGCGTCTAGAAAAGATCTAGGATGCATTCATAAGTATGAATTTGAAAGCACCAAGTATATGCATAACTGTTTTGAGATGAACGACTATGTGCCTTAAGTTATGAATTGCCTGCATCGCAATTTATTTGGATATGTATGCTTTTTGATATATGCATACTTGTAAATCTTTTGTATGAAATGTATTTGCCTGAAATATAATGCAAGTTTAATCAGATGGTGAGAACAAGAGGTGATGAGTTAGAGGAATCCTCTACTGCCAGGATAGACAGAATGGAAAGACTGCTACAGGAAATGGCCGAAGCTTTGAGACAGCAACAGGAGTGGCAACAACAGTGGCAGCAACCACATCCACCACCTCCACCTCCGGCACCTCCTGTGCCAGATAATCAGAACGATGACCGAATCATAGCCCTCACCAAAGAGTTCAAGAAAATGAAACCACCACAGTTCCATGGCGGACTAGATCCTTTGAAAGCTGAAGCTTGGGTCCTCGGCATCGAAAAACTGTTTGAAGTATTCCCGTGTTCAGAAACACAGAAAGTGCTTCTAGCCACCTTCATGCTAGAAGACGAAGCGAGAAGATGGTGGATGTTGATGCGTGAGAGTTACAAGGATGCTGATTGGGCAAAGTTTTTGGAAATCTTTTATGACAAGTACTTCCCGCAGTGTGTCCGGGATAGGAAAGTGGCGGAATTTATGGAACTAAAACAAGACAGTATGACCGTAGCCGAGTACGAGGCCAAGTTCACCGAATTGGCCAGATTTGCGCCACACGTGATTGACACGGATTATAAGAAAGCGCGACATTTTGAAGGTGGGCTCCGAGTTGACATTTTAGAGAGAGTGAATGTCTTGAAGTTGGAGACTTACATTGGGGTATTAGACCGAGCCATAATATCTGAGGCTAATATAGCCAGACAAACTAAACCAACAACTGATTGGAAGGGTAGCAAAAGGCAGGGCTTCTTCTCAAAGAAGAAGTTTTCAAAGAAGCAAAATACGGGCTCCTCGAATACTTCTAATTCTTCCCGAGACACAACCCCGTCGTGTACCACTTGTGGAAATAGGCATCGTGGGGTTTGTTACCGTGTGACAGGTGCTTGTTTTAATTGTGGTAAACAGGGGCATATGGCCAGAGATTGCAAACAGAACCGTGGAAAATTTGCTGCCAGTTCAACGGCATCAGTCCCAAAACTAGGAAATGCTATGGGATCTACTCGCCGGAGATACCATGAGGCAGGGAGAGTTTTTGCACTTGTTCCGGGCGATACACGGAATGCCAATGCCGTTGTCTCAGGTACTATTTCAATATGTAATCAGGATGCCTTTGTATTAATTGATTCTGGATCAACACACTCATTTGTGACATATACATTTGCATCTAGACTGAAAAGACCCCTAGAGTTGTTGCCATATTTGTTGTGTGTGTCTGCTCCATCGGGGGAATCTGTGTTATGTGACTATATATATCGGTTTTGTGACATGCATATTGAGGATGCTACCTTATATGTAGATTTATTGCCCTTGAACTTTAGACATTTTGATGTAATTTTGGGCATGGATTGGTTGACTAAGTATTGTGCCACCATAGATTGTGTGACAAAAAGGGTTGTATTTAAACCGCCAGAACAAAAGAAATTGTGTTTGTGGGTAATGGGGTAGTGCCTCCACCTTATTTGATATCTGCAATGAAAGCATGTAAACTGATCAGGAAAGGGTGCCAGGGTTATCTGTGCTATGTGTTGACCGAACAATCTGTGAATGTTGAATTGAATGATATTCCTATTGTTAGAGAATTTCCAGATGTGTTTCCGAATGAATTACCAGGGGAATTGGTAGACAGGGAGATAGAGTTCACCATTGAAACTGTGCCAGGCACCCAGCCCATTTCTAAAACCCCCTACAGAATGGCTACTGCTGAAATGAAGGAATTGAAAGAACAGTTGCAAGACTTGCTTGATAAGGGATTTATCCGACCTAGCACTTCGCCTTGGGGTGCACCAGTGCTGTTTGTGAAAAAGGATGGTACTTTGCGCCTGTGCATCGATTATCGGGAATTGAATAAGGTAACAGTAAAGAACAAATAACCCCTATCTCGGATTGATGATTTATTTGACCAGTTGCAGGGATCACAGGTGTTTTCTAAGATTGATTTGAGATCCGGGTATCATCAGCTGAAAGTTAAGGCAGAGGATGTTGAGAAAACCGCATTCAGAACGAGGTATGGTCATTTTGAGTTTCTTGTTATGCCATTTGGAGTGACTAATGCTCCGGCAGCATTTATGGACTTAATGAATAGAATTTTTAAAACCTACCTTGATGAGTTTGTTGTAGTCTTCATCGATGATATTTTGATATACTCTAAAGATAGACTTGAACATGAACATCACTTGAGGACTGTTTTACAAATACTTCGGGAAAGGAAATTATTTGCTAAGCTAAAGAAATGTGAGTTTTGGTTGGATGAAGTTGTTTTCTTAGGGCATGTGATCAACAAGGAAGGAATTTCAGTGGACCCAGAAAATAGAGGCAATTGTGAATTGGCCTACACCGACCAATGTAACAGAAGTTCGCAGTTTTATGGGTCTAGCTGGGTACTACAGGAGGTTTGTGAAGGATTTTTCAAAAATAGTTGTGCCTCTTACCCAACTGACACGCAAGGGGCGACCATTTAAGTGGAATAGTGAAAGAGAATCAGCCTTTCATGAATTGAAGACAAGATTGACCACGGCACCAATCTTGACATTACCTTCAGGTACGAAAAATTTTGTGATTTTCAGTGATGCATCTTATAAGGGTTTGGGTTGTGTGTTAATGCAGAACGAAAAAGTTATTGCCTACGCCTCCCGGCAGTTGAGGCCACATGAGAAGAATTATCCAACGCATGACCTGGAATTGGCCGCAGTTGTTTTTGCTGTGAAAATCTGGCGGCATTATTTGTATGGGGCAAAGTGTGAAGTCTACACAGATCATAAGAGCCTGAAATACTTCTTCACCCAAAAAGAGTTGAATATGCACCAGAGAAGATGGCTGGAACTGATAAAAGATTACGACCTAGAAATTCAATACCACCCCGGGAAGGCTAATACAGTTGCTGATGCCTTGAGCAGAAAATCAACGGGAAGTATGGCTTGTTTGCTTACTGAACAAAGGGAGATTTTGCAAGACTTTGAGAAGTCTGAAATTGAAGTGGTAATGTGTGAACAGGGCGGATTGATAGCCGCTATTGTAGCCGAGCCGGCGATCATTGATGAAATTAAACAGAAACAGAAGGAGGATGAGTTTCTCAGGAAAGTGATTGACGAATTCGAGGCAAGCCCGAAAGCAGAATTCAGTATTGAGAATGAAGTGTTGAAATTCCGGAACCGAATATGCGTCCCAGATATCCCGGAACTAAAGAAGAGGGTTTTAGATGAAGCCCACAGGTCCGTATTTGCTATGCATCCGGGTAACAATAAGATGTATCGGGATTTGAAACAAACCTATTGGTGGCCTAAAATGAAGAAAGGAATCGCAGAATATGTGCCCAAGTGCCTTCAGTGTCAGCAAGTTAAGGCTGAACATCAGAAACAAGGCGGTCTACTTCAACCTCTCCCTATTCCTGAATGGAAGTGGGAACATGTGACTATGGATTTCGTTGTTGGCCTACCTCGCACTTCTCGAGGTATGGATTCTGTTTGGGTTGTAGTTGATAGACTAACTAAATCTGCACATTTTCTGCCTGTCAAAACTACATTTACTGCTTATAGATTGGCTACTATTTATGTTGATGAAATTGTTCGTTTACACGGAGTTCCGGTATCTATTGTGTCGGATAGAGACCCGAAATTTGTATCTAGATTGTGGAAAAGTTTGCAGGAAGCCATGGGAACAGAACTAAGGTTCAGTACTGCATTCCACCCACAGACAGACGGGCAGTCAGAACGAACGATACAAACTTTGGAAGATATGCTTCGCATGTGTGCTTTGGATTTTCAGGGGAGTTGGGAAGATTATTTGCCACTTGCGGAATTTGCTTATAATAACAGCTTCCACTCCAGCATCGGTATGGCACCATACGAGGCTTTGTATGGTAGGAGGTGTAGATCACCTATTTGTTGGACAGAGGTCGGGGATAGAGCTTTGCTTGGGCCCGAAATTGTGCAAGACACTTCTGAAAAGATCAAAACTATTCGGCAGAGGCTCAAAACAGCTCAAGACCGACAGAAGAATTATGCGGACGTTCGGAGAAGACCTCTTGAGTATGAGGTTGGTGACCATGTGTTCATCCGTGTTTCTCCGATAAAGGGCCAAGTCAGATTCGGGAAAAAGGGCAAGTTGTCGCCCCGTTACATTGGGCCGTTTCAGATTTTGGAGAGGCTTGGTTAAGTTGCCTACAGGGTTGCTTTGCCACCAGGATTCGAGCAAATCCATAATGTGTTTCACGCGTCGATGTTGAGGGGTTACCTCCGAGACCCGTTTCATGTGATCGATTATCACCGGGTTGCTATTGATGAAAATATGGAATATGCTGAATGGCCGGAACGGATTGTAGACAGGCAAGTGAAACAGTTGAGAAGCAAGTCCATCCTAATGGTGACAGTAGAATGAAAAGAACACTATGGGACGGATGCTACATGGGAAAAAGAGGAGGAAATGCGACTGAGCTATCCACATTTGTTTCCCGACGAAGGTAAATTAAGTTTGGAGGACCAAACTTCCTAAAGGGGGAAGACTGTGATACCCCTGTTCCGTAATATGCTAAATTGGTCCTTAATTTGAATATGATTATGTGGTTAGCATGATTTTATGTGCCATTATGTGAATATATGTGATTTTGAAGTTTTATCTGTTCACCGTAGGCATATCTGTTTAAATAAGGGCCTTATCGGCCACGAAACCCGAAATCGATTACGCCATTGTGATTGGCATAATTTTTATAACCTACGGTGAAATTTAATTGAAAATTGATTCGGGCCAGATTAAGTTGATTTAATTGTTAAATTAGTGCCCAATTACTTTAGTAATATTATATTGAAGTTAGTGGGTTTTGTTGGAGAGGCAATACACCCTCATTTGGTGTTTGGAGGATCAAAAATCTGATTTTACACCTTAGTGTGAGAGAGGGTCGGCTCTAGAGGGTGAGAGAACTCAAACTTGAAGTTTGATCATTGTAGCTAGGTGATCTTGAAGGCTAGCTCAAGGACCTACCATAAATTGTAAGGATTAAGCTCCTAGGTGAGTAATCACCCCTTTATTCATGAGTTTGAATTTGTAATTTTGTAAGTTCAAAGTCTATTTGTGATCAAGAGCATAATTTGAGTTGAATTTGTTAAATTGGGAGTTATGTGAACATGCATGTGCATAATTGCTAGAGTTTTGCATATTCATGCATGAATCATGTTGAACAAGAGAATTTGGGCATCAAACATCACATGCATGCATAGTTTTCCTAAGTTCCATGATCATAAGCCTTAATTGTACCATTTGAACTCAAATTGGGAGCCAAAACACACATGCATGTTTGATTTTTGGAAGGGATGGAGCTTATATGGAGTTTGTAATATAGGAGTTTTATTCATACTTAAGAAATGAGAGTTGTTTGAGAATTAGATGATGATTTTGAACGAATTGATGTAATATTCTTACACTCTCATACAATATGATGTGCTTATATGTTTTTGGGACCAAAATCATGAGTTAAGGCCCTTGAATGTCGAAATTGAAGCTCAAGAACAATTCTGGGTTTTCCAGAATTTTGGTGCCCGCTCGAGCGTAAATTTCATGCTCCCAGCACTTTTTGCAGAGTCGGATGTCCGCTCGAGCTGGATATTTAACGCTCGAGCGGGGAGCCTTTATAGACAGGCCTTCCGCTCGAGCGGCAGAGTTCACGCTCGAGCGTGATTTTGACGCAACCAGTACTTTTGCAGGCCTTAAGGGTCCGCTCGAGCGGGGAATTTGACGCTCGAGCGGGGACCCTGTTTTCTGAAATTTTGTTTATGTATTCTGTGTTCTGTTTTCCGTTCCCTTTCACTCCTACACACTCTTAGGCATCCATTGAGTATTGTAATTGAATTAAAGAGATAAGAATAAAGCCTAAAGAGGAAAATGTGAATTTTGAACGGATTGAATTGTTAGTGACCCTTTTATGTTCATGGCATGTGTAGGGTCGAGTTCCAGGGCGAACCCACAAGCCGATCACTGTGAGTAATATCTTAACAAGATATTTGAAATATACTGTTGTCCAATTGTTTACTCATATGTAAGTTTTGTAAGTTCATTAATTTGAATGGTGGACAACGATTGATATAAATAATTGGGCCAAAGGCCGATTGATATAAATAACTGGGCCAAAGGCCGATTGATGCGAATGATTGGGCCAAAGGCCGATTGATGTAAATAACTGGGCCAAAGGCCGATATGAATGATTGGGCCGAAGGCCGATGATGTAAATATGGGCCAAGGCCGATCGATATGAATGATTGGGCCGAAGGCCGATGGATACGAATGATTGACATGAATGATTGGGCCGAAGGCCGATGGATACGAATGATGGACATGGATGATTGGGCCGAAGGCCGATGGATACGAATGATGGATATAGATGATTGGGCCAAAGGCCGATGGATATAAATGATTGGGCCGAAGGCCGTTTGTTGTACTGTTTCAATGATTACTTATATATTTTCCTCATTTGATATTATTCTGGGCATTCGCTCACGCTCATTCATGTACATGTAGGTGAGCCAAGGGACGTCCAGAACCAGCCCCGGTGAACTTGTGAGAAACAGTTTAAGTTTTGAGGAGTCAGCCCCAAACGTCTCACGCACGAGACTGTCTTCGCCTTTTATCTTGTTTATAGTTTTGTTATATTGGCGAATACGTTGGACTACTTTTGTATATGAGACTTGGGTTTGACTGACTTAAATTGTATGATCCTGGATGTACAGCGTTTTGTGTTAGTACATATTTTGATGTGAGTTATTAACATATAAATGTTTGGAATGTTATGGTGTGCATTTAAGCACGGCTCTATGGACAAAGTTTTTGAATTGCTTCCGTTTGGCCCCTTTATCTCTGATGAGTTTTCAATTTATTTGAATTAGGCCGTAGGTAATCACGCGATTACTGGCCGGTTATGGCTAGAACCCATAGGGGCGGGTTCGGGTCGTGACAGAGATAGACGATAAGAGAGGGTAGATAGAGGGTATGGGGAGACAGACGGTAGACAGAGAGGGAAGACAGAGAAATGAGATGCAAAAGTTAAGATAGGGAGAGAGAGATAGAGAGGGAAGGTAGATAGAGGGTATGGGGAGACAAACGGTAGACAGAGGGTATGGGGAGACAGAGGGTAGATACTGAGGAAGAAGAGTGGGAAGACAGAGGCAAATCATTTGTATCTTAGAGAAAAAGTGTTGAGCGGGAACATCATTAATCTCAACCATGGATATTTATTAGAATTGATTTGAGCCATTCAAAGGGAATGTGTCTCTCATACATTTTATACATTTTCAAAAACCATTCTCCCTTATTATATAGATTTTACACATCAGTTAATAATTTTTTTTTCTCATATCCATCTATTCAATTAAA
This sequence comes from Camellia japonica, assembly GCA_030407325.1. Taxonomy (NCBI): domain Eukaryota; kingdom Viridiplantae; phylum Streptophyta; class Magnoliopsida; order Ericales; family Theaceae; genus Camellia; species Camellia japonica. The sequence goes on along the minus strand of JAPPVO010000029.1, from coordinate 30,417,654 downwards.
AAAAATAAAAATAAAATTACAAACCATTCAAAAACTATTTTCAAAACTTATAACCAAATAAATTTTTAACTTTCAATTTTTTTTTTTAATAACTCATCTTTTAAAATACAATTCAAAACTCAAAATTTATCTCAAAAATTAAGCCAAATATAGCGTAATTGTTTCAATGTAAACCCCAAACTTTTAATTTGGCTTCAATTCTATCCATGAATCCAGCTCTGTTTAGATACAATAACAGAAGGATAATTTTATAAATTTACCCCCACCTATCTTCGTGACTCTCATAGCATAGTCACGATCAAAATTAAGCATAATTATGGGGCGGGTTTGTCATTCCCCGCCTCTATCCTTACGGACAAATCCCACTCCCGACCTCGTCCCAACTCCGGTACAAGTGAAAATTTTCAACTCTATTCATGCCTCGCGCGGATACCTATTCTCATCCCAACCTATTGTGGGTGAGCAAAATCTAATTCATCCCACCCCATATAAGTATCAAGTCCGGTAAAATTCGCCCTATTTGAACAAACACCAGACAACCCACAGATCAAATTAAAATGACCCCTAACAATAGCTGACAGGGCGACGACAGTCACTTCCTCAACCTTGTTGACATACGAATCCCCCAGCAAAATCACCCTTGTTGACATCCGAATACCCCAGCAAAATAGCTCATAATTAATTCCCAAAGCCAATCCAAGCAGCACAAGTTGGTAAGTTCTAAAAGCTGTCTACTGCAACAGATTTAATTCTTTTAGGTTCCAAAAGCTATTTCGGGGTGGAAAGGGCAGAGAGAGGAAGGCAGTGGCAGAAGGGAAAGGGGAAACGGGAAAAGTAGTCGGTGGAAAAAGTTGAAGTAGGAGGCGAACACCATGATGGATGGATGCAATGTTTTAAAAATCGGACCGGTGAGTGAATCGGAAAAATAATTGAGTGGATGGATTACCTGTTCAACCGTCGGGTTGAATCGGAATCGAACTGTAACGTCATAAATATTAAAATTATATTTAAATAAAAAATTAAGTAATGAAATTATAAATTAAAAATTTAATTATCTTAAGTATTTCTCATAATACTTTTTTATTAAAAAATATAAAATATATTTTAAAAATTATTAATTTAATTTTAGAAGAAGAAATCACATATTCAATATTCCCTCCATATGATTTTAATTCAAATAATTTGATTGAAAGAAGAGCAAAATCTTGGAGGGATATCAAAATTTTAAGTTTCCCTCCAATAAATTTGATTGAATCCCACATAAATTCCTTGAGTTTTTTTGAAAGAATTTTTTTTCTTATAAATAGATAAGAGGCTTTCACAACAATTTCAAGTTCTCAATGAGATTCCTCACAAGAGAAGACCCTTAAAAATAGAGTTTTCAATTAAATTTTTATTATATATATATAATATATATATATATATATATATAAGAAAGAAAGAGAAAAGAGAAAGAAGAATAAAAAAAAAAACAAAAAATTCGGTCGGATCCGGTTTTTAAAACCATGGATGGATGGATGGTTGGAGAATGGGAAAGGGAGATGGTAGCTGATAAATGTGGTCAAGTCACACAAGTCAAGTCTTGATGATAATTGGCTCTGCTGTGATGATAGATCATAAATGCTGGTAGTGATATGGTGTAGACAAGTTCAAATAACAATGATTTAGAATATTAATTTTAATGTTTTAATAAAGCATTAATGACATAATAAGGAGAAAAAAAAAAAAATCAAAAGGGATTTACTGTCAACTCATTAGAGCTGGCTTTAGATGTTAAGAATTAAAGCTCTAAAGCATTTTTCCAAGTTCAAATTAAGATTATAAGAGCAAGTGAGGAAATGTCATATGTACTTTAAAGAGAATAATGTTAAGAATCATGAAAATGATCATAAAATATTTTTCACTTTTAAATTATACCTATAATAAAATATCACATACTAATCAAATGATAAAAAAATTTTATGATACATTTCATGATATTTTTTTATGATTTTTAGGATCATTCAAAGAATAATCTGTTAAATAAATTAACAGAGATGGACAGCGTTGGAATTGACGTCGAATTGAGAGATTGGGGTTTATTCCAACAATTAAAAGTTTGGGATTTAATATCTTATGTGACTTAATTTTTGGGATTTTTTTTTTTTTTGGTTGTAATTTTTCATTTTTATTTTTACGTGTAAGACATTAAAAATTGAGAGAATTACTCCGACACGGTGTTAGATGAATATACTTATCAAAAAGTGAAAAATATTATAAATATTAATAATTAATATTATAAATTTTTTTATGAAGATGTACCAATAAATCCCAAATTAATAACTTATATACTGTTTAGTCCTAAAAGTTTTTTTATAGACTGAAAGGTCCTATTATAATGTTTCAAACATTAGATTAATGTTTCAAACATTAGATTTCGAACATCAGATTAATGTTTCAAACATTAGATTGATGTGCAAATGGGACTAAATGGAGCATAAGAAAACTTTTAGGACTAAATAGTTCAATTTTTCAGAAACTAAGACTTATGGGTAAATTTTCCTTTTTTTATTAGTTTGTATTTTTTTTTCCTAATACGTTGTCAAGTAATTGTAACTTGAAAGTTAGAATAAAGTGCACTTTTTGTCTTTTTACGAAAAGATGTGCAGAAAAGTAGAGAGGTGATGTGCTGGAAAAAAGATAAAAAGATGGATTATATAGTCTATGCCAAACTAGCCCTAAATATGCTGGTTCAAAATACAAATTGTCTCTTGTAGCATCTCTTTAAGTTTCTAATTTTATAACAAGTGGTTCTTTTTATTAATAAATTATCAAGTCAATTAATAATATTTAATAATGTCAAAAATATTTTCTAACTAATAATTCAAGTAATTTTATTATTATATAAGAGAGCAGTTAGGAATTTTATTTTTTTTAGTTAATTCTATTAAATAAAAAATTCTAACAAATGAGTATTTGTAATTTTCTAAACCACATAAAATAATTCGTATTTTAAGCAAGTTTCAGAAGATGATAGATATTACATGTCAATATTATGTAATATTTTTTAGAGATAATTGCAAAATAATAGTATCAATATAAAATAAATGTAAATTTTGTACTTACATAACTTTGTAATTATCTTGATATTGTTTCTCTATAATTGTCTCTTTTTTTACCGATCACAAATAATTATGCTTTTATTTTTTCTTTCAAGCATCAATATATAAACGATGAACTCATTTTGTGGGTTTGGGATTAACTTAAAATAACTAGGGTAAATTATAGTAAACCTCTTTAAATTATGATTTATTTATATTTTGTCTCCTTAAATTTTAAAATTTAATAGTTAATCATCTCAAAGTATTATATTGCTACGCTTACCCCTTTATATTAGGATTCTATTAAGAATTTAAACAGAATCATGTCATGTGTGACTCACTTATTGATTTTTTAAGACACTAACCACTCTGTTTTGATTTTTATTTTCATAATTCACTTTTCAGAAAATTTTACTATTTCGTTTTTTGCATTTTTTTATTTTCACTATTTTTTTAATATTTTAAGCAATTTTTTAATTTTTTAGACACACCTATCATAAATACACTTAAAAATTATAATATTTGTGAAAAAAAACTTTAAAAAATAAACTAAATACCAAAAATATAAAAAAAAAACAAAAATTCGATACATTTTTCGTATTTTTGTGCATTTATTAATTTTTAAAATATTTTTTCACAAATATTTTATTATTTAAATATATCTAAATAAGGTGCACCTAAAAAAAAAAAAAAAAAAAAAAAAACTGCTTACAATTTTTAAAATATTCAATAAAAATAAAAAATAAAAACACAAAAAATAAAAAACTCAATTTTAGAAAATTGAGTTCAAAAATTTGAAACCAAACACATTATTTGCATTTTGACTTTCTTACTTTAGTAGCAACCTACAAACAAAATTACGACATAAGGATATTATTGTCTTCAAAATAATTGTGTAATATGTTTCATATATGACTTGATTTTGAATAAATTTCTAACAAAATCATAACGAAAGGTGTCAAATGTAGCAAGATAATAGTTTGAGGTGATTAACTATTATGTTTTGAAATTGAAGAGTGCAAATTAGTCATAGTTTAAGTGGCTTATTATAATTTATTCTTAAAACTACAATATATATATATATATATATATATTGTCTTTGTTATTTTCATTTTTTTAAAAATTTATGTAAATTTTATTTTATTATTATTTTTTTAATCCATCTCTCTCCTTCTCTTTTTTTATTTTTTATTTTTATTTTTAATCCATTTGATTGAGTAGAATCTAAAAATAATTTAATTTAAATTAACAAATACACGTCCCAATTATTAAACAAAATTCACCCAAAATGTAGCATGCCTATTATGAAAATCAACCCTTATGCCACATTTCAAAAATCACATTTCACATTCAATCCACCCAAAGTGTATCATGTAGAATACCCATTAAATTAAATCACATTCCACATGTCACACTTTAAAAAAGGACACTAAAGGGTTTTTGTAGTCAAATTGTTGATTTGGACAAATCACATTCAATCTAGCCAAAATGTGGCATGGTCATTATGGAAATCAATCTCTATGCTACATTTCAAAAAGCCACATTTCAAAAAAAAAAAAAAAATTTATCTCATAAATCAATAACAGCAAAAATGTCTTAACGTGACATAAAAATATTAAACATGATCTTATAGAAAATGTTTCCAAATGAACAGGACCTATTGGTGTTTTTTTTTTTTTTTTGAATAAAACTTCATAATATGTAAATTTATAAATTGAAATTTTCAAGTATATTTCCCAAGAAGAAATATGCCTGCCACTCTATCTTCGTATCTAATCTGATTTACATATGCACATTCCAAAAATACCATCCATTTGTTTCACCTCTCTCTTGCAATCAAAACTCAGATGAGACAAAGTTCAGATGAGCTATTGTTTACCAATTTCTCAAATTTTTTGTCCAAAAATTTATTTGGAAAAATTAGTGTGTGATTGAAATTGATTTTACATATGGACCTCTCCAAACATATGAATTGGTTATAGTTTTAAAAAATAAGAAATTACATGAATTTTTGCCTCCCAAAATTTGAAGTCCCTAACACAAAACATCAAAACAAAGCTTAACCCGACTAGATTAGTATAAACAATAAACTTATTCATTTATTAACTCTACACCAAAATATCAAATAAAATAAATAATTTAAATTATTAAGACGAAGCTCATAATTCACAGTATAAAACTTCCAATCCAGACGGGAGAAAATTAACTCCTAATTCCTTCTAAGGTGACCCACTCAACACGGTAACTTTCCCAGAAACAATCATATGGGATTGCCAACAGATTAAAAAATTGAAAATTAAGGCTTCGTTCCGCAATAATAGTTGGGATTAAAAATATATAAAAAACAAGATAAAGATAAAATATCAAATCTAAATTATAATTATTTTATTTTTTCTCTTATAAAAATTAAAAATTAAAAAGAACTAATTCAAACGAATTTTTTAATACTAAGTTAAAAAAGTGAACTTAAAAAAACCAAAGTTAAACCAGACAAACAAGGAAAACAGAACAGAACAAAATGAAATGAACTGAACTTTAAAAAATAAATAAAATAATTGATTTGACGTCAAATGTTCAATTGATTTTTCAACTTGAACGCCAAATCAGATAGTGATTTTGCAGAAGACCCTTCTCCACTCAAGACCTTCGTAGCAGCATCCTTGAGTCCCTCCATTCTCCGACGAACTTCCCTTCCATCTTCTCCTTCCAGAAGACTTTTCACAACTTCTGCAATCTCTTCCCGTCCCACCAGCCCTGATTCATGACTTTTTGGTCTCAACGCCACCTTTAGACCCTCTGTTAGCATCACCGCGTTCATCTTTTGCTCTGCGAAGAGTGGCCAAGCGATTAGAGGCACACCGTGAACAGTGCTCTCCAAAGTCGAGTTCCATCCGCAGTGAGTTAAAAATCCACCCGTGGCACGGTGGCTTAGCACCTCGATTTGCGGTGCCCACGACGGCACCACTAGGCCTCGGCCTTGTGTCCTCTCCAAGAATCCTTTTGGCAATAAGCTAAAAGGGTCATTTTGGTTATGTGCATTGAATGATGAAACACTAGCATTGTCACTAGGGTTTCTCACAACCCACAAAAATCTTTGGCCACTCAGTTCCAAACCCAATGCTAACTCATTGAGTTGGTCATGAGAGAGAGTCCCAACACTTCCGAATGATACAAACACTACCGACCCACTTGGCTGATCATCTAACCATTTCAAACACTCGGACCGTTCTAATCCATCACTCGAACCGGTTCGGATAAGCGGTCCGACCGGATAAACTGGCGGCTTGCCTGGCTCGTCCACCACCAAAGCTTTTATAGCTCCCTCTTCCATGTCCACGAAGGTATTCACAATTATGCCCTCGGCTAAACCATATCGCTTTAAACTCTCAATGAGTCCCTTGTATGCTTTGTTTGACCGGTCTTGAACCGGGTTTGGGAGATCACTACCGTGAACTGGTACACAACCAGGTAATTGTATCGGTTCAGGTAGGTCTCCGTACTCGCCCGTAACCGTCTCATCGATCTTCGGCAAATGAAGGCAAAGCAGCAATGTCATGGCTGATGAAGGGAAGAACAAGTACGGCAAGACGCCGAACTCCCTTTAATCATAAAACCAAATAGAGACAAAGATTTCTCAGATTTGCAAAAAAAAAAAAACTCTCTTTCTAAAAAAAAACCTCTCTTTCTCTTTCTAAAAACCTCCTATCCTGGCCTCTGTGTGGGCTGGCCGGCTGCCGCCTTTGGCTATGGCGGTCGGCTGGCCTAGCTCGTTTTGGCGTTTGCCTGGTTTCTCTGTATCTCAATAAACTTGAGTCCCTCATTTTCCCCCACCTAGGTGTGTTTTTTGCTGCTGCGGGGGTCGTCCAGTTTCTTTTTCAGGGGTCGTCGGTTTTGTGTTTCAACCTAGCCGTCGCTGATGTTGCACCAGGGGTAGTTCAGGTCTTTCATTCGAGCACTTTCTGGCGAGTTGGAGCTTGAGGGGTGCTCTCTGGTTCAGACTGGTGGTGTTGCTTTGATGCTCTGTTTGGGCGGATCATGGGTGTCGTAGGTGTACCAGTTCTGTCCGGTTGTTACTCGTGCGTTCCTCTTCGTTGGAGAGTTTGAGGGGTGGATTTCTTTCAGTTGTATGGTGGTGTCCCAGCGGGTGGTCGGGTGGGTGTTTGAGGGGAGAGCAAGAAGAGGCATAGGCGGCGTGGTTTGGGTGTGAGTTCATCGGGTGTGAGCAAGTAGAAGTCCTGGTGGGAGTTGTTCAGTGGGTGTTGCTTTGTCTTCAGCAGGGGAGTGCCGCTGTTTGGGGTATTCTTGTGTTGCAGTAGGAGAGGTGCAGCACCATCGGGTTCACGGTGGTGGCTATGGTGTTTTTCTCCCGGCCGGTGTGGGCATTGGGAGGAGGGTGGTGCAGCAGGTAGGGGTGGCGTGGGCAGAGGCCTTGATGATTTTCTGTCAGGAGTGGAGCTACGGCAATGAGGAAGCATAGGAGTTGTCCAGCCTTGGAGATGTCCAGCTTTGGGAATGCTGTAGGCGTGGTGTTGCAGCGTAGGCGTGGGCAGCAGCTTTGGGAATGCTGCAGGGTTTAAAAATTGGGTTGCTGATTCTAGTTTTAGTTCGGGTGTTGGTTTTGTTATTATAATTTGATTTGGGTGTTTTGGTGGGGTGTTTTTGAGGTGACTCATGTATTTTAAGTGTTTTTTTATTTTCTAGTTAAGTTCTGCTTAACTTTATTTAAAAAATCGAGAGGCTTAGGGGTTGGTTGTATGGTTGCGAGTAGCAGTAGTAGGGGTATTTTTATACTACCGAATCTCTCTCGATGCTTCTCATCTTCCTGTACCTTTAATTTCATGTTGTTAAATGAAATTTTTCTTTGCTGATCAAAAAAAGACGCCGAACTCCTGGCTACATCGATGGCGTCGATGCCGAATGGATCGACGATGGAGAAACCAACCGGGTACTTGTGGATAATGAAGCTAAAGTGTGTTTAATAGAGGGAAGAGAGAGAGTGACTGTGAGGGAGATTTGGGAAGCAACACTGAGGGGGTCATTAGGTAATTGAACAGGTGGGAGGAAGATGTGGTGGATGGTTTTGGGGAGTTTTTCGAGGACTGTTTTTTGGGCTGTGGTGGGTGGTGCGGCGGAGGGGATGAGGATGGTGGCGGAGAAGTGGTGGTGGTGGACGAGTTGCTTGGCAAATTCAATGGAAGGGATGAGATGGCCCATACCTGGACTTGGTAGAAGAGCTACATGGGGTGTTTGATCCATGATATACAAGTGTTGAGAAATTTGAGTTTGTGTTGTGGTTGTGTGGTTTTTTCTTTTTTTTTTTGTATTGTATAGGATGAATTGGTTGGTTTCTATTTATAGAAGAAAGAAGGAAAATTTTATACAAGTGTGAAAAGAAAAAAAAAAGGGTATCAATGTATGAAAATTACACCTCATTATAGATATACTTACACCCATTATATTAGTTAGAAGGGAAATTACATGGAAATTACATGCAAGTGTGAAAAAAAAAAAAAAAAAAAAAAAAAGAAGGTATTAATGCATGAAAATTACACCTCATTACAAATATTAGTTCTCCAAAAAAGAATTATAGTTGAGAGTCGCAGACAGCTCTAGAGAGGGATGGTTGGGCCCAGTCCGGTAAGCACAAACGTAAGACAATAGAACTTAGAAAAGTCTGAGAACGAGACTCGTCAACCCAGAATTTTTTAAGGAGTAATAATGCAAAGTCATTTTTATTAATTCAAGATTTTAAATTTTTCATCGCATTTTACATCGAGTGTGAATCTCACATTATATAAATTAATTTTTGTCATATACTCATTTAGAAAATTCTGAGTGAACAAATTTGGATTATCAGACTTTCTCCTTTTTAAATAGTTGTAGGGTAAAAATTAAATTTTTATAGTGTAGTTTGTATGTAAAATAAATTTTAATCACAAAATAATAATTTTTTGTAATTCTGAGTTGATAAGAATCACAATCATTAAGAAAATCATATTTTTATATATCCACTAAATTTTAATGAGAATTATACTACACAACCACCATTATATACCCAAAATTTGAATTATCAATTTATTGTTTAAATTCATTTTATGAGTATATACAATAATACAAGACACAATTAAGGAAAAATTTTGGAGTCCCTAACTTATCAACCCAAAATTTTTTGAGTGGATAGTGATTTTTTTTTTTTTTTTTTTTTATCGGTAAAGAAAATTCTATTAAAAAACATGAAATTTACAGGTACAAGGTAAAAAAACGCATTGAGAGAGATTCGAAGAATAAATACTCAATCTCCTACTACTGCTACTCGCGTTTTTACAACCAACCCCTTAGACTCACGATTTTAAATTTTAAAATACAACCAAAAAAAAAAAAAACCAAAGTTTATGTATAGTGATATGATGAAAATTAAATTTATATAATGTGTGGTTTATGTATAAAATAAATCTGAATCACAAAATGATAATTTTGAATAATTTCTAATTAATTTGAATTTTTAATATTATTATATAATAAATCTCAATCACACTTTTTTTTTTCTGGCAAGTTTCTTGACCCAATATTTTGCGTCCCCAAAGTTTTCGTTCTAATATTGGATCACAAATCATTGAGAATAAATATCAACAATACTAGAAAGAAAGAAAAGGCCATTCGGAATGCAATACTATTTGCAATTTTGTAGTCAATCTAGATGGCTAGAAATCTACTTTTTTTTTTTTTTTTCTTTTTCTTCAGAATCTCCAACCCAATTGGGTTTCCATCCTTGATCCCATCAAGATGAAAGTGGCATTTGGGATCAAGGCCAAAACAAATTTCAAGGAGTATTCTATAACTGATGTTATTTTCCATCTGCACCAAATTAAACCTTCATTTGGCATTGTAGACACTCTATTTTTTACCGTCCTCAAAACTTGGACGTCACCGCTTGAACACCCGGTGATCATCCTTGTTTGTGTTTGTCTTGAGTTCCTGGAGGTCTCGGCTACGCGTCTTGCCTCAGGATCTCTCGACTCGACTGTTTTGTGTCTGGTTTTGCACCAAACACTTATGTTTTGCCTTGGAGGGGGCAGGGAATGGCTTGTGGGCCATCCCCACACATCACCAGCCATGGCTTGAGGCCACCGGCTGTGTTTTGTTGCCATCGGCCAAATGTTTGGCCGGCCGGCACTATAGATGGTCGACCGGCCATCTTTTTTGGTCAAATTGCATTTTTGGCCGGCCGACCACTGTGCATCTGCTTTTGCAGATATTTTTATACTAGCTGGCATACACTTTGCTCCCCTCCATACACGTGTATGGAGGGATCTCCCTCTTGGCTAGCTTGTCTTGTAAGCTTGCAAGATTGAACCTTCTATAAGAGGAGGCCTCTTCCTCCTCTTTTAGGTTAGACAAGATTTGCATAGAGAGCTCTGGTTTTAGGGTTTGAGTTGTATATCTATTCTATATCTATATCTCTCTCTTTGTACTTGTGTGTGTTTAGCCTTAGTATTGCACACAAACACCCACCATCACACCTTACCTTGATTGCTGAGGGGCCAGAGGCCTTTTCTTGAAGTTTTTAGACTGGTTTGGAGCCAAAGAAAGCTGGAGTGCTGTTCTTGAAAGAGGTCTTCAAGGGTAAGGACTTTACCTTTAAATACCCCATTTTTGCATAGCTTTTTTACCTATCTTGCAACTATTTTTAGGCTTTGCATATAACATATAAAAGTTCTATTTTTGAGTCCTTTAAATAGTTGTTTAAGAGTGTTTTGAGTTTTGAGGTTGTTTGACCCCTCTTAAGGCTTGTTTGGCCTTTGTTTTTGTGCTATTTTGGTGAGCTCCGGGACCATTGTGTTTGGGCCTCCTCACCACTAAATCTTGAGGGATTTTAGTGGTGAGGATGGTTCCTTGAGGTCCCAAGAAGAAGAGGGCCACCCCCTCTCCTTGTTGTCCTTGAAAAGGGCTATTTTTGCCTCTTGAGGGAGCATCTAATTTAGGTTCATGTTGGCTATGCCTTAACTGATTTTTGTGCTTATATTGTCATAATATAGCATTATTGTATGTTGGTTTAGACACACCTTGCATGCCTTGCATACATGTCTTGTAATGCCATCATTTAGCGTTAACATGTCTTATGCTTTGAGCCCTTGTTCTAGCATGTTTTTGGCCAAGCTTTGTGAAGCTTCCATGTTTGTTTTAGCATGCTTAAGTTCTGTTTTTGGTTGTTTTGGTCGACCATAGGCATGCTTTGTATAGCTACCTTACATTTTGGCTTGTTAGCCTTGAGTTTTGGACCATGTTGCATGCTTGGCTTGTCTTTGTTTAGTTGGTTTGAAACCATTTCTAACATGATTTTCAGAGCTTACGTGCATGCCATTAGTCCATGTTTGCATCTTCTTAAGTGTACTTGAGAGTTGCTCTTGGTACCTAAGCGATGGACCATGTTTATATGCATGCTTGTATGTGTATTTGGCTCCACTTCCTTAGCTTTTGGCCACTGTTTTGGGCTTAGTATAGAGCTGTCCAATTAGTGTAAGTCCCTCCTTTGCATATTGTTGCATGCTCTCCTTGTATGTTGTTGCATATTTGTGTGTTGATTGCATGATTGAAGTTGCATGATTGAATGAAGTCACATGCTTGCTTGCATGCTTGAACATCCACATTGTGTCTTGCATACTTGTTGGTTGCATTGCTTCAAGCCTTGCATGATCATTGTATGCCTTGTATGATTCTTTGCATTTCCATGATTGCATGCTAGCTCACATGCCTAGGTTGCATCACATTGGCCCGCATGCTTAACCTTTTGAATTGATTGTGATAGAGGTTGAGCCCCATTGTTTGTTTATGTGCATTTCACTCCACATTGAAAATGCATACTTGGTTTCTTGGGCCATCATGCATGGAAATGCGCGATTGGTGGTCCGAGAACCGAGGCCCATCCCCTTTGAGTCATGAATATGATAAGGGGTGTGATTGGTGCATACATTGCTTGAAATGCATTGCCATGCTATGTTTTGCCCTCTGCTGTTGTCAAAAACAAATTCTGCAGGAAGATTTGGCCGGCCGGCCATCTGCAGTGTCGACCGGCCATCCATAAGTGGCCGATGATTAATTTGTGGCCGGTGACCATTCTCCATGGCCGGTGACCAATTCCTCAGCCGGTGGTGTTCCACAGCATTCAGAGAAGCAACCCTAAGATTTGTGCAGTCTTCAGAGAAGGATAACAGTCAAAGCAGAGGCAACTTGTGCATGGCAGTGGCTTTCCGAGCGGAGCCGAGCGCGCATTGCATTGGGCCCTCTTCCCGAGGCTGTTTACTGCTTTCATTAGATTAGTTAATTTGTTAATTAATTAATTGGTCTGTAATATTTAATTAGCTTGTAGGTTAATTAATTGTATTATTCTTTCGGTCCCTCCGAGCGAGGGCAAATTTGTAATAAGTGTGGGTGCGTGTGTGCATGTCTTCCAACCCACACTTCTTTCTCCCTTTTACTTCCTACTTTTGATGGTCAGTATTAGGGCATACTTACTTTAGCATGCCTTATGCTATGCATGCGCGCATCATTCATCAGTATTGCATGCACCGAGCTCGGCGCATCATGCTAAATGCATAGTATTTCAAATCTAACTTGAATACATGCTATCTGTGCATTCCACATGTCATCCTAGGATTAGCTGAGCCTATTCTAGTGACATTTTGTATGTGTTGCATTAGCCACTTAACATGGACTTGGATCATGCATGATTGCTAACACGTCCTTTGTTTTGGCTCGGAGTACGATGTAAGTATTTATGCTTTAGCATCTCGCATGAATGTGAATGTTAACATGCTTACCATGCAGCTAAATGCTTATTTGATTAACTGCTTGACTGTCTGTGGGTGAAGGTTGGATTGTTTGAGTTGGAACAACTCATTGAAATCCGTGTTTTAGCCTACTTACGAGTAGCAAATCTCAAAGCGTTTTCCAAACAAACGGATATGCAATGCTTCGTTCCAAATTAGGCGATCTAGTCTATACTTTTGTGTTGTGCGCATCACATAGTAATTCTAGCTAATTAACCGGAATAGGAACACATAACGTTTTCAAAATCGGATATCACGGTTAGTAGAGGCCGATCTTTGATCGGGCGAGAGGGGGTGCTCATAGCTGACCTTCCCCAATCGTACCCAAGTTCCCGAGCCGAGGCAACTTTGGTGATGACGGACATGTGGCCTTTGGCACCGAGTCAGGGTTTCCTAAATTCCCCCAAAATAAAATATTTAGGTGGCGACTCTGTATCTGGCAAAGCAGTCCATGTTTGGCACTTCTTTCAAAAATCTGTTTTCTCAAAACGATTTGCCGGATTTGGACTCTTTGGTTCAGATTAAGAACCGTGACAATTTAAGTCCTGAACTGTAGTAGCCCCACAGGCGAACAAAACGGGATTTCCCTCCCGGGACGTTCGGGGACGTCTACAGGCATAGGTTAAAATGAGTTTAGGGACCTAAAATAGCTACAAAAAATAAAATAAATTAAAAAGTCAATAAAATAAAATATTACATTTAAATCATAATCATTTCATTTTTTCTCTCACAAAAGTTTAAAAAAGCCAAAAAGTCCAACCCAAATGAGACTTTTTAGCCCCAGCGTAAAATAGTTAAAAAGCCAAAAATAAAAAAGTCAACCCACATCCCAAACGAAGCCTAAATTAGGTGCTTTGTAACAGATTCTTTTATCATTTCTTGGGTGTTACCGACGAGATCTCGGCTTGTGGCTTTGATATCAGATTTGTATTGTGTTGGGTTGAAGACACCCTATTGTTGACCACCTTTAAGATTTGGGCACTTTATTCCGAACACCCATGATGAAAGTTACACTGTGCGATCTTTTGAATTCTCAGCGAAGAAATTTGGATTCAAGCACTAATCCCAATCTTGTACCCCATTTTGGCCAAACTATTTTAGACCTTAAAACTCTCATTTCAAAATATTTTTCCAAATGTTTCTACGATGTTCTAAGGCTCACATTTCATTTAAAATATTGCACTTTTCGGTAAACCGAGTAAGGACAAAGTGAAAATAAATGTAAGGGAGGTGAAATCTTTCAAAAATCTTTAAAAACTTCTTATTTATAGGTTTGGAGTTGAAGGAAATAAGAGGGAACAAAAGAAAACTAATTTAGGAAAAGGTCGGGCATCAAATTGTAAAAATAGAAATGAGCAGCTTTCACTAAATTAGGCATATCTCTTTGTACACTTAGAATTTAGATGTGAGGCCACCACCATTAGAAAGTAGACTTCTGGGGCTTTAATTTAGACTCAAGAATCACCTAAAACCGAGTCCGGGTAAGGGAGATATGCCCGTTTGAAGTCGTGCCTGAAATACAAATTTTTGGACCCGGCCGTGGCCCATTTAAACCCGGCTAGATTTCAATGAAAACTTCTTCAAAGCCCCTTTTTAGGACTGGCTTTTCATTTTTGGGCCTGGCCGTGTGTTTTGGGGCCCGGCTGGGTCTTAATAGCGCCAAACAGACAGCTGGCGGGAATTGGATAGCTAGCTTTGTTTAAAGATATTTTCGAACAATTTGACTCAAACTCTATAAATAGGACCTCCCACTTCAGATTTTAAGGTTAGAAAAACCTTCCAAGAGGCTTAGGCATTGATGAGAGCTTTTGAATCTTCAACATTCCTTTGTTCTTCAAATCAACCTTTACCCTCCATATACCATTAAAGCTTGGATTTGAAGCTTTCTTGTAGAGATTTCAAAACATATTTTCAATACCTAGAGGGTTAGGAAATATTTTCCAAGGCTTTAAAGGATTTTGAGAGCTAAAACCATCCATCTTCCTTCCAAAAGCTTCCTTGCTATACATACACAATACATACACCATTAGAGCTTGTCCTTGAAGCTTTTTGTTGAACATTCAAAGCTAATTTCAGAAACTTGAGGGTGTTGTAATCAAGTTTGTCAACTAAGAGCTTACTTCTCTTTTCAAAAGGTATAATTTTGCACATTCTTCTTTAATCTTCTTTTACTCTTTTCTTCTATTTTTCTTGTCTTTATATACTAAATTCCAGAGTTTTAAAGAGCTTAAAAACATGGTTTAAAAGTCTCAAAAGTCGAGGGGTTAGCCACCCCTCCTTAGGCTTTGTTCCATAACTTTCTCTCTACTCTTTTTACTTACTTCCTCTTGTTTTTAGCTACTTTTTTTTTTTTTACATTTAAGTGGCTATTGTGGGCTGTTTAATTCATTCAAATAGCTTATGCTTTGAATATTTTACTTGTTGTATTGTAAGTCCTCATGGCTTCGGTTGTTTAGGCCTTAGACACCGAGTCATTTGAGTTGATGGCTTTCTTTACTTAGTTTTCATGTCAAGAGTCCCATTCTAATAATCAATCTAGCATTCATTTCTACAACCTCCCTCTTTTTTCTTCTTTTCTTCATTCATTTGAGAGTCATTTCAACCAATTGAGGTTATTCAAAACATGTAAAAGAGACTTATGCTTAATGGCTTAATCTCTACGAAGATTCATCGTCAACGGCATAGTCTCTCTTTCATGTTTAGAAGCACCTCTCATTTGACGTTTCTTCTCATTTAGAGGACTTAACCATCATCTTGGGCAAATGGGCTAAAGAATGGAAAGGATTAAGAAAATTGGCTTAAAATGAACCAACCAACATAAAGAAAATGAGTTATATTACTTGGGTTCGGCCGGACATTATGCCAAGTCTATCATGTCAAGGGTCGTCATACGTCAATTCATGAGGTTTTCAAGAACCTCGAAGCATCTCTACCTCCTCTTGAGCTTACTCCATGATAGGAGAGAGGGGTGGTTGTTGTTCATTGCATTAATTGATTTTTGTCCAAAATTGTGTCCGACAGTATCAAGAAATCAACTTGCTCATTGATGGTTTTAAAACCGACTTCCTCATTCTCTTGAGCCTCTCCATGACAGAGGAGGACAGAAGGGACAAACAGGGCTTGACACTGCTCTGTCTGTACTGTTTTCACTTTAGAGCACAAAAACAGATTTTGGCACAAAATTAAGGCACGATCGGCTGGGCCTCATTAGGGGCTTGCCAGCCTCCAATGTTTGGAAAACATAGTGTTTTGCAGAAAACAAAGGGCAGTGGCTGAAGGTGAAACAGAGCAATCTAGGCAGACAGAACAGTTTCTAGACACTGCACCTGTGATCGTTGTGCATTCTTATGGTTGCAATATTCTTGTTAGCATTGTTGTAATAATTCCTATTGTTGTAGTTATTATAATAGCCTCATTGCAATTATGGATGTTTATTAGAAATGCCCTCGTTGTAATAACTTAGATAGCTAGTTGATAACTTAGATATCTAGTTAGTTAGTTTAGTTAATCTAATTCATTCATTCAAATTTGTAATAAAGTAGTTAGCTAGTTATTGCTTTAATTAATTCATTCTTTCATTTAAATTTGTAATACTCGGACACTCATTCGGACCCTCTTGCATGAGGACGAAACATGTAATAAGTATGTATGTTTTCCAACCCCACGTCTTTCTCCCTTTTATTTACCCACTTATGATGGTAGCATAAGAACATCATGTTTACTTAGCATTTTCCATATTTGCATACACTTGTCTTGCATGCATTAAGCTCGGCTAATCATTCTAACAAGCATTGTCGTTTAAATACTTCTTTGAATACGTGTTTAACACCGCATTCTAACAAATTGATTCATATGCCATGTTAGTAGCCAAGCCTATTAATTGCATATTGCATGTGTTGCATTAAGAAAATTCCATCAGTTAGGATTATGCATCTTTTCTAACTCTTTTATTTCTTTTGGCTTGCCTTGGAGTAATAGGTGAGCTCTTATTGTTTTAGCATATTGCATGAGTGTTAGTGTTGTCATGTCAAGCATATTACCATGAGGTTAAGTGCTTAAATGATATATCTGTTTGAATGCCTGTAAATGAAGGCTAATTGCTTGAATTGGAATAAATTGATTAATGTACATACAAACTCACTTTTTCTGGTGAAAACATATTCAAAACAATTTTCACACAAATATGAAATCAAATGTTCCAATTTTTGCAAATTAGTCTATACTTGTGTGCGTCACATAGCAAAATTAGCCTAATAACCAGAACAACAGCATATAATGTAAATAAGAATCACATCATGATTAGCAGAGGTCGATCTTTGATCGCGAGCGGGGGTGCTCAATTCATGACATTCCCCTCTCGTACCTAAGTTCCCAAGCCGAGACACTTTGGTGATGACAGACTAATGGCCTTTGGCACGAGTTTAGGGTTTCCTAAATTTCCCAAAAACATTTAGGTGGTGACTCTGAAATCTGGCAAAACAGTCCATTTTTGGCATTTGATTCAAAACATCAATTTTCCAAAAAGAATTTCCGAATTTAGACTCTTTTAGTATTTTCACTGTTTCACATTACACTTGTGAAATCAGAGTCAGAACCACGGGAGTCCGAACTATAGGGCTAGTTGTATCCGAAAGGAGCACGAAAAGTCAAGCTACAGTTTCTGGCGACTCTACTGGGGAAATTAGAGAACTTGACTCGAACTTCATGATGTGAAATTTTATCTACACTTATATGTTCTATGCATTGCATTTGCATTGGTGCGCTTAAGTTACTGTGTTTGCCATCTACTACTCCTGGACAGCTTGCCGGAGGCTTGCCTAAAAAGTTTGCCAAAAGGCTGACCGATCATGGGCTTTTGCCATATTGGAAACACAACCCTTGGATCTGGGTTACTGCTATACTGTTTGATCCTCCTTTCACTTCTCGGTATTAGGTGTGAAAGATATATTAGGTAGTCTTGCTGAAGTACCCCCTTTTTGACCATTTGGCCTTAGCT
Organism: Camellia japonica; assembly: GCA_030407325.1. NCBI lineage: Eukaryota > Viridiplantae > Streptophyta > Magnoliopsida > Ericales > Theaceae > Camellia > Camellia japonica. The sequence continues at coordinate 30,399,751 of JAPPVO010000029.1, read as the reverse complement.
GCATATAGTAAAGCCTTAATGACTTTTCAAACATAGAACAGGATGCTGATCCTATTTACTAGGCTGTTGTGATAGCACTTGTTTGAATAGTAAAGCTGTAGATCCCTCCAGAGCTAAGACAGAGAAACCCTAACCTCTCATAGGGGTGTGAATGCTTTTTGTGTAAAATATGAAATCTTTGGAGATATATGATGCAATCCTAGGAGAGTTTTAATCTTGAGGCGATTCCTTTTGGGTCATATCAAAATTAGAATTTGGGTCAAAATCCAGGGGTTTGTGTTTGATATGGGAGAATTATCAACAAGACTAGAACCAAGGCCAAATATTGTATCTTGCTTTGTTTTTACCAGCATACCCGGTATCTCGATCTGATAAGGCATTTGTTTTTAATACTAGGTTTGTCTGAGCCAAAGAAAGAGTAGTACCCAACTCAGTAAAGGCCAAGCCTAATCCAACCCGAAAAGCCTTAACCCATCGTAATCCATCCAATCCCAGAAAGAACCCACTCAGCAAAGGTCCCGTCCATTTGATCCCCTGAAAGACCCATTCTAAAAGGCCCAATTCAGTCAAACCCATCTAGACTAATCCAATCCAGATACGTCAATTGCAATGAAATCCTTGTTAGTCAGCTCTCAGCTTACACCTATCTATTTCCCCGATTGCCAACTCAACAGACCCATGATGGCTCAGAGTCCAAAAGAAGTTGTGGCCATGATAACGACCCTAAACTAGGGAATTGCCAGGCAGGATGAGACTATTGCTGAAATGCAACGCCCATCTAGGGCATCTACTACACATCCAATCCCGGGCCCCCAGCCAAACTTTGACCCATTTTCGCCAGCTGAAGATTTGTAGGGTCCAGATCCTCAAGAATGGTTGGCTCAAGCTCGAGTTTTCTGACCCCTAGAGCAGTCTAATGATAGGCTTTTTTCCCTTGATATTAATGATCTCAACCCAAACTTGTTAAAAATTGCTAACCTTGAGAAACAATTCAAAAAGGCACAGAGACTTAACTCCATTCCCGACATTAAGGATGGGTATAGGGCTGAGCAAGGAATCCGTAAAATCCGTAATCCGATCCAGTCCAGTCCAATCCGATAGGTTTGGATTGATTTTTTGAATCCGTGGTTTGGTTCCAGATTGAAGAATTAAAAATCCATAGTCCACGGATTGGTTCCGGATTGAACCCCGCGATTCCGGATTGGAACCGATCCGGACCGTATACAAATAGTCTATATTTTTATTATATATCCTCCCCCATAGTATCTTCTCTTATTCTATATAAAACCTAAACTCAAACCTAAACCCCGTATAATATATTCTTTTATTACTTTTGTTTGTTAGTTTTTAGTTTTAATTTGTAATGGTCTAAATACTTATGGTGAAACCAGTTTTTTTATGATTGTTTAAATTCTAGAACATTATGTCACTATTATAGGAAAAACATGTTGTTATTATGGAACGAATATAGCGCTATGTTTATATTTTTATGAAATTAAAGTGTTATATATATATATATATATTTTTTTTGTTATTTAATTATGTGAATCCGTGGTCCTAAACCGATCCAATCCGTGTTTAAATGAATTGGTTCGGATTAGTTCTATAATTTAAACGGATTGGATTGGTTCCGATTTTTCAGGAACCGTAGATAACGGATTGGTCCTGGTTTTACCCCAATCCAGTCCAATCCGGACCATGCTCACCCCTAGATGGGTACACCGAGGTTGCCGCACGACTCCCAGACAGATTCAAAATGCCACACATTGACCGTTTCGATGGCTCTAGAGATCCTATGGTACATGTCTGGCTTTTCTTGGACGTCCTGAAACTGATGGATCTGACTAAGCCTCAGAAACTCTCTCTGTATAGAAGAACCCTGTCGGGTATAACAACCACTTGGTACGCCAAGTTAGAGGATAAAGTGAAGCAAAACTGGAAAAATTTGGGTAAGGCATTTGTTAATCAGTATTCTTACAATACCCAAATTGAAATGACCACCTAAGAGCTTGAAGCAATCCACTAGAATCCGACAGAACCTTTTGTGAAATTTGTTGCAAAGTGGAGAGCAAAGGTAGCACAAATGACAGATTGACCTTCTGAGAGGAACCAAGTGCGAATAGTGGTGCAGAACCTTGAGCCTAACATGTTACAAAAGTTAATAGTTGCTCCACTGTTCACTTTCAAAGATTTGCATGAATTGGGGGTTCAGATTGAGAGTGCATTTAACAAAGGGATTATTCCCAGAACAAGTGAACCAACAACGAGGGTGTTTTCTAGGAGTACCAATGCTAGCAGTAACACTATGTCCAAACCCATTGAAATCAATACCCTCACCACTAATCCCAAAACTACCAACCCCTTTGCTAATACCAACCTACAAACAGCCAACTCAATCTGAGCTCAAGGCAGAACTTTCACTCCCCTTCATATGAGTCTAACTAGCGCATTAAAAGTCCTAATGGAAAGAGGGTATCTCAAACCCCTTGATCCCCAACCTCTTCCTGACCCACTCATTGCTAAACGTAACCCCACCAAATACTATGCGTACCATCAACAGTGCGATCACGATACTGATCATTGCTACCGCCTTCGTCATGAGACTCAGTATCTTATCGACAACCAGACCATAGCTCCACCTCAAGAACCTAATGTTACTACTAACCCATTTCTCATCCACGACCAAGTACCTTCTCTTCACCTTAACCTTATCCATACACTATCTCCTACCTTCGACCCCAGCATATACATCACCCCAGTTCATCTGCCTAAGCCAAAGGTGTTCATTGTTGAAAGTACCGATTTGTACATGATGGATGCACCCAATTTGGTTCAGGTATGCCAAGAGCGCCAAATGACTAAACTCACTACTGCTGAGATGTTGGGAATGATTGCAGACCTTCGAGGAATGGTGGCAGATTTAACATTTAGGGTTTCGATCCCGTCAAAAAGCTCCCCAATCTTAGGGCGAGTTGCAGTTAAAAAGGGCCAACCCGAAGCTATCTCAAGTCTAGGTGATGACAGATTAATAACAAATGGGTATCGCTTCAATACAGCCACCCAATCCCTTGGCCAAGCTAAAGCAAATGGCAAGAACAAAGCCGGGACAAGTATTGATCCCTATGCACATCTTTGATGGGCTATTGAGACTTTGAATGTCAAAGGGTTGAACAAGCAACAAGTGCTTGAAGTTGTTGTGAAGACTGTGGATAACATTTTTGTTCGCTCAGGTTGAGAGCATTTTATATCATAGGGTAAGCCATGAAAAGAGATGCTTTACTAGAAACACCCATCCTGATTCCAGTCCCAAGCCCATGAATATCTAGCCAACACCTGCCAATCCATTTGCCAATGTTTCTAAACCTAATGCTCCCTCTTCCCAAAAACAAACCTTCACCTAACTCCATATGAGCCTGACCTATGCATTGAAGGTACTGATGGAGAAAGGGTATCTCAAACCGCTCAATCCTCGACCTCTTCCTAATCCTCTCCCACGTGACATGACTCCACCCAATATTGCAGATTCCATCAACAGTACGGTTACCATATTGACCGTTGCTTTCGCCTTCGCCATGAAATTCAAGACCTGATTGACAATAAGGTCATCACCCTACCTGAAAATCCCAAAGCTGTCAATAAACCTCTCTCTGACCACAATAGATTGTCATGCCATAACATAAAACCCATCCACAGCTTGCCAACAACCAACCATTATCCTAGCCAACACATCATACCCACCAATGAGCCCAAACCCATTGTGTTCATTCCTAAAACTTCCGATTTTGATTTGAACAAAAGGAACAAAATCGTTGAAGAGATGGAAAGTTTACTCGATCTTGATGAGTTCAAGCTTCATGATCCAGTGGGTTCTCTACAGATGCCAGTTGTAGCTCGACTTTTCGTGCTCCTTTCGGAAGACGACAAGCCGTACAGTATCGGACTCCCGCGGTTCTGAATCTGATCTCACAAGTGCAATGTGAAATAGATAAACATCAAAGAGTCCAAATCCGACAAATCTTTTGGAAAATCAATTTTGAATCAAAATGCCAAAAATGGACTATTTTGCCAGATACAGAGTCGCCACCTAAATGTTTTTGGAAAATTTAGAAAACCCATGACTCGTGCCAAAGGCCACGTGTTCGTCATCACCAAGATTGTCTCGGTTCGGGAACTTAGGTACGAGAGGGGTAAATGGAATCACCAGATAAGGATATTATTGATCTAAAAATTTAATAATTGTGTCATGTATCTAATATATAACCTGATTTTGTTTAAATTTCTAATATATGGAATGTGTTAAGTTTAACAAGATAATAATTTAAAGTGGTTAACTATTAAGTTTTGAAATTTAAGAGTGCAAAAAAGGTCTGAATTCTACCTTCTTAACCATGATTCCAAAAATTCCGAATCCATCTTCTTTATTTGACTACAGACCCATCAGTTTGATAGGCTGTATTTATGAGATTCTAGCAAAAGTTTTATCAAGAATATTGAAATCTGTCATGCCCAAATTGATAGATGAAACTCAATTAGCTTTTGTAAAAGTAAGGCAAATCTTAGATGGCATTCTCATAGCCAATGAAGTTGTTGATTTGTGGGAGCACAATTCTACAGGAGGACTCCTTCTCAAATTGGATTTTCAGAAGGCTTTCGACAGTGTCAATTGGAACTTTCTCTTCCATTTGCTTCACAAATTTGGTTTTGGTGATAAATGGATATCATGGATTAAAGAATGTGTTTATTCTCCTCATATATCAATATTGGTCAATGGCTTCCCTTCTCAATAATTTTCTCCACAGAGAGGATTAAGACAAGGCGATCCTCTTTCCCCTTTTCTCTTTAATCTTGTGGTTGAAGGACTAAATATGCTCATCCAAAGAGCTAAATGCCTCAATCTTATCAAGGGTATGGATATAGGTGGCTCAGGGCTGAACCTATCACATCTACAATTTGCAGATGATACCCTTATGTTTTGCAATCTAGACTGGGATGAGATAACAAACCTGAAAAGAATTCTTAGTTGCTTCGAGTTAATCTCTGGATTCAAGATTAACTACCATAAGTCTGTAATTTGTGGCGTCGGGATAAATAGGGAATTCATATCACAAGCAGCTAGATTTTTCAATTGCATGGTGAAATTTCTACCAATCAATTATCTAGGAATGCCTCTTTGGGCCAACCTAAAAAGAGTATCTACATGAGAGCCTATTCTAGACAAAGTGAAGAAAAAATTAGCATCATGGAAAAGAAGGTGCCTTTCTCTCAGAGGTAGAATTACTTTGATCAAATCTGTACTATCTTCTCTTCCACTCTACTATATGTCCATTTTCAAAATCCCTACCAAAGTGGCAAACTTAATTGATAAATATCAGAGATCTTTTTTATAGGGGGGATAGTGATGACAAAAGGAAATTACATCTTCTCAACTAGGAGGCGTGCTCTGTTAGCAAACATTTTGGTGGTTTGGGTTTCAAAAAGATTAAGGAAGCCAATGATACTCTACTATGCAAATGGTGGTGGAGATTTGCCACTGAAAAAGTTCACTGTGGAGGAAAGTTTTATGGGCCAAAAATAATGTAAATGGAAATTGTTGGTTACCAAATGGCTCAAGCTTTAGATACTCATCCGCAATGTGGAAAAGTATTTCATCTATGGAAAGGTATGGTTCTAAAGCAATTGCATTATTTTTGAAAAATATTCAATTCAAGCTAGGTGATGATAAAAGAATCAAATTTTTGTTTGATGCGTGGACCTCTTGTACTCTTTTGTCCAACCTCTATCCGAGACTCTTCACATTAGCTACAAATAAAGATTCTTTTGTTCACCAATATTTGCACTCGGCTGTGGATAATCAAACTCATTAGAATATCACTTACAGGAGAAGTCTGAGAGATTGGGAAGATGAATTGCACATTGAGCTGATCAGTAGATTGCCGCAACCAATCAGTTTTAGTAATAATCATAAGGACACTTTGTTATGGGCTCCTATACCATCAGGCTCCTTCACAGTTAAGTCTCTTTATGAGATCTTTGAAAATTCTCTTAGGTTAACCCCCTGTCCAATTATGAAGATGTGGAAATCATTAGCACCTTCCAAAATCAAAGCTTTTGGTTGGCTTGTTTAGTGGAATCGGATTGCCTCTTCGGATCTTCTTGCCCGAAGGTCCATTATTCCAGCGGTTAATCATTGTGCATTCTGTGGTATGGATAGTGAAAATGCATCTCACCTGCTCTTGCTTTGCAATCATGCTTGGGAGGTTTGGTCTGAAATTATGTATTGGTAGGGCTCTCAGGGGGTCTCCCCTTGCTCTTTACAAGACATGCTTTTATGGTGGTATGGTCAAAAATTCAAAAATCTGGGTGCACTCATCTGGGAAGCAATTCCATTGGCTGTGCTTTGGAGCGTATAGATTGCAAGAAATGACAAGATATTTAACTCTAAAGCTCCTCTCTGGGAAAATATTATGGAAAACATCAAAATCAAAGTGGCCTCTTGGGTGAAGTTTTCTAGTCATTTGCCTAAATTCGCAATCCATGATTTCATGTACTGTCTGGATGGATTGAAGGGTCATAAATTGAAGAATCTAGCTGGACGATGGGTTTTGTAGTTTTTTATTATTTTTCTTTTTATTTCAGATTGGTTGTACTCTCATCAACTGCTTGTTTTGGTCTTAGCTTGCATATGATTGGGCTCAATTATAGGTGCCAACATAGTTGGGATATATTCTTGAGCTATGATGCAATTCAGTCAAGTCCTTACTTTTTTTTCTCATTATCAATAAAACCTTTTCTTTGCTGATCAAAAAAAAAAAAAAGTGCAAATGGGCCATAATTTAAGGGACTCTACTATAATTTATCTTAAGAGCTACAAATTTTCTTTTTAAAATTTTTGTTTAGTGATTTTTATTTAAATTTATGTTAAGATATTTTACTTTTATAATCTGCTAGCATATCACATGTACAATGCACAGAATAAAATAATATATTATTTATTAAAAATACAATAATTATATTTAATTGTTTTTTTTATATTTTGTCTCTCGTAAATAAAATTTTATATATAAGTTTAAGGATTTTATTTCAAAGGTTCCTTTACTATAACATGTAGTATAGATAGATTAAAATTGTTTTATTGACAATTAATAGTTAAAATTAGGGTAATTCTATTTTCACACACCAATTTTACTCAGTTCACACACTTAATGAAAATTTTCATTAATACAATTTTGTCCTAAAATAAAAATACTATAATACCCTCATCTTCTTCTACCCAAACCCTAATTCTAAAATATCACAACCATTTTCTATCGTCAGCGCCACCTCTCTCATCCGTCATCCCCTCCCATCATCTTTTTCCCTCTTCGTTTGCGATCACTTTCCGCCATGAACCATACACTCCCAAAAGTCTTCCATCGTGAATCACTCAAGGCTAATTGTGGAAGTCTAGGATAGAGGGGGATGAACTAGAAGTGGCAATGGTGGCGATGGAGGGTTGAAAGCAGCGGCAACAACAATAAATGAGGAGTGGGAGAATGGAAAAAAAAAAAAAAAAAAAGGCCCTGTTTGATCTAGTTTTAGAATATGTTTTCAAAAATAAATAAATAAACTTCTTATTTCAATATGGTTTTATCTTTCTAGGGGCAAAAAAAAAATTAAAAATTAAAAAATATTTTTTGGTGTTTATTTTTCTCAAATTAATTTATAATTTTCTCAGAAAATTTCAAAAAATTGATTCAAACATTGAAACCAAGTATAGCCTTAGGGTTTTAAAATTGAAAATAAGGATAATATTGGAATATAGAGATATATGTTAAGAATTTATATTTTTATAATGAGTGCTGCTAAATGCCCCCGACTTTTCACTTTGGACCCCCGCCTATTTATTTTTCTCTGAATGGCAACTATAACCCTAAGTAAAATTACTTTCTAGGACAACTTAAAATTGGACACCCACCCCTACCTAAAACACCCACTCTCACCACACTCACACAGACCTTGATATTGAACACCCACCCCCTACAAAAAACTCATTGTCTGACCATAATCACAATCCATTCTCATTCAATCCATCATTGTTCATAGTGTTAGTTCTTCTTCACATGTTGACACTAACCTAGTCGATGAAGGAGGTGAGAGACAACGACAAGTGAGCAATGGAGCATGACAGCAACACTGTCGTCGAGGTTTGCCATATATTGATAAGTTTTTTTGAACCGAAATCAGGTTTTGCGTAGTTGACATGTTCGTTTCTGGATTACCGAGCAAATACGGATTGTTCAGCAACCAAGTTCCAAACACTAAATAATTCAGCAATAGGATCCCGAACAAAATTTATTTGTTCGATTTGTTGTTTCCAAGTGTTAAAAAATAGTTCCATTTTAATACATTTCATTCATTAACTTCTTTCAATATCATATCAGGTACACTTATAATGTTCGACAACACCCTATTGGGTATATGATTGTTGTTCAAAAAGAAGGTTCCATGTTTTGTCACAATGTTTGATACTGGACTACCGAACAGACATTATCGGCTTCGGTACATGAAATACATGTTGATGATCAAAATAAAGCCAAAATATTGAAAATAACCTTCACATATCTTGTGAGAAGGACCACACAACTTCAATCTCATTGGTGGGATGATGTTGTCGGTCAAAATGTAGATGTGGTAATATATATATATATATATATATATCTTTGGTGGGTTGGCACTAGAAAACTTTAATCTTGTTGATGTTAAGAGACTGTCGGTGGAGTGAGATGAGAGGGCAGTGGGTGTGCATGCCTTTGGAGTACAGGTAATTGCAATAGGGATAATTTTGGTATTAAGTTGGAGCTTCAAAGAAATTTTAAATAATTTGAATTTCATAGGTGGGGGTTCAAAGAAATAAGGGGTCCATAGTAAACAGGTGGAGACATTTAGCACCACTCTAGGAATGGCAACGGGCCGGGCCGGGGCCGGGCCGGGGCCGGGGATTACACTCCCCGTCCCCCGATCCCTGGAACGCAGAAAAATCTCCGTCCCCGTCCCCGATCGCCAACGGGGACGCCATCACACCCCCCGCCCCCGCCCTCTAACGAGGATCGGGTTTCCCCGACCCCAAAAAATCTCCGACCTGTTCTTTTTTTTTTTTTTTTTCAACACAAACAATAACCAAAAATAAATAAATAATCTGTTTCAATGTTTCATCATCAACAACAATCAACTTAAAAAAAAAAAAATTGAAATTGTTCGTTACACACACATACACATACATACATACATATATACATATACATATATATATATATATCATCATCATCAACAACTTAAAAAAAAAATTGAAATTGTTCATTACACATATATGTATCTATCATCATCTTCATCAACAACTTAAAAAAAAAAAAAAAAAAAAAAAAAAAAAAAAAAAAAAGAAGAAGAAGAAGATGAAAAAAAAAAAAGAGAGAGATCTGAAATTGTTAACACACACATGCACATATATAGATCTGAGTTGTTCTCACAGATCAACTGGCGCACAGGTCGGAGCTGTGACGGAGGCCGGACAGGCGGTGCTACGACGGAGATGACGAAATTTGTGGCAGAGAACAGGCAGAGGCGATGCTGCTGCCACTTTTTTAGCAGATGTGAGAGTGAGGCGGCGGCGTTGGCGAGTCAAAGAGGAAGCCATGGCGGAGGCGGTGGTGGTAGAGGATCAATAGAGGGTTTGGTTTGGTTGAGTGAGTGAGTGAGTCTAAGATAGAAAAAGAGAGAGATCTGAGTGAGAGAGTGAGTCTGAGAGAGAGAGAAATGAAATGAGGAGTTGAGTGTGTGGGAGTGTTCAAACAAAACCCTACACACACATATGTTTTATATATAGGCAGGGGCAAAAGAGCAATTTCATGTCGGGGGGAGCCGGGCCGAGTCCGGGGCTGAAACATGTATCCCCGTCCCCGGCCCGAATATTATCGGGGATTTAATTTTTAATACCATCCCCGCCCGTCGAGGGTATTTTTCGGGGAATAACCGCTCAATTCGGGGTCGGGCGATGGTCCCCGTCGAGCCGGGTTCCGATTGCAATCTCTATACCACTCTTTTATAATATGTGTATTGAGAAAGTGTTTATTAAGTGTGTATACTAAGGGAAATTAGTGTGTAAAGATAAAATTACCCTTAAAATTATGCTTTGTTATTAAAAAATAAAAAATAAAATGACATAGTTCTAATATTTCACTATTTTAGAATAAAAATATATGAATTTTAAAAAATTATTTTTGAAAAGGAAATAATTAAAGAAATTTTTTAATACTTAATGAGTAAAAAAGAATTATCGTAATATGTAATACTGCTAAAATCACAATTAAATCAGCAAATCATTCAAACCATCAAAAGACTAACCAGTTTACACAAAAATTAATTAATTAAAACTTTTAAATTTTATTTTATTAAAATTTAAACTATCACTAAATATGTAAAGTAATCTATTAATTTAAATTTAAAATTGACACAATATAAATTTAAAATTATAATAATCTATCCCATAATTTATAAGTTTTAATTACAAATTTAAAATTATCATAATGTGGACCGCCCGAACTCACTCCGCGCGCGAGGGCGCAAATTTGGGTTCTAGCTACTACAGTTCGGACTCCTGTCACGATTCTGAATCTAATCTCACAAAGTGCAATGTAAGACTGATAAATCACCAAAGAGTCCAAATCCGGCAAATCGTTTTGGAAAATCAATTTTAATCAAAAAGCACCAAACATGGACTGCTTTGCCAGATTTTAGAGTCGCCACCTAAATATTTTGTTTTGGAAAAATTTAGGAAACCCTAACTTGTGCCTAAGGCCACGTGTCCATCATCACCAAAGTTGCCTCGGCTCGGGAACTTGGGTACGAGAGGGAAAGGTCATGACATGAGCACCCGCGCTCGCCCGATCAAAGGATCGGCCTCTACTAACATGATTTGTTGTTTTTGAAAACACATGTGTTCTTATTCCGGTTATTAATCTAACTTACTATGTGATGCGCACAGCATACAAGTATAGACTAAATCACTCAATTTGGAACAAAACATCTCATGTTTGTTTTTGGAAAATGGTTTGAAAGTGCTACTCGTAAGTAGGCTAAAGCGCGGATTTGCCACCCTCAAGTGGGCTTAAAACATGATGATTTGCCACTTCAAGTGGGCTTAAAACACATATTTTGATGAATTGTTCCAATTCAAGCAATGAATCCTTCATCCGCAGGCATTCATGCAGTTATAGCAGTTAAGCACATAGCCTCATGGCAAGCATGCTGTCATGGCAACGCTCACACTCATGCAAGGATGCTAAAGCATAAACACTTACCTAGTACTCCAAGCCAAAACAAAAGCTATGTTAGAAATCAATACATGACCCTAGCTATGTCATGAATGCCTAATGCAACACATGCAAAATGTAACTAAGATAGGCCCGGCTATTCTAAGATGTCATGTGAATGCAACTTGATAACATGTATTCAAATTGGTATTGAAATACTATGCAGTTTGTATGACGCGCCGAGCCCGGTATATGCAAGACAGATGAATGGATGCATGCATGCAAGCATAAGGTATGCTAATCGAAATATGCCCTAAACTAACCATCGAAAGCTGGTAAATAAAAGGGAGAAAGACATGGGGTTGGAAGACATTCACACACTCACGCACACTTATTACAACATTTGCCCTCTCGACAGAAGGTCCGAATAGAAGCTAAGCTAATCTAAGCTAAGCTAATTAACTAATCTAATTAAACTAATTAGACTAATTATTACAAAATGAACCAATTAATTAAATGCATTAACTAATTAATTGCAACACTTTTATGAATAAAATAACAATTTATTCTAAGTTAACAAAAGCACTGAAATGGCCTCATGACGAGGGATGCATGTATGCTCGAATCGCCTCGCTCGGAAATCCATTGCCATGCCTCAAGATGCCTTTGTTTGCACACTTTTGGACTTCAGAACATTATGCCAACTTCCAAAATGCTTCTGACCCACCTTAGGAACATGCTGAGGGATGGTCGGCCAAAGTGGATGGCCATCGGCCACTTCTGATAGCCGGTCGGCAACCTTGGTGGCGGGTCGGTGCAGCTTTGATGGCTAGTTGGCCACTGCTTCCTGCAATTTCTCCTTTTGCTGCAACAGAGCACAAACAGAGGCATGGCAGTGTATTTGCAAGAAAATGTGTGTGCAACCACACTCCTTATCATATCTCAAGCTCAAAAGAGTGTAGTGCTCGGCTCTCGAGCCATCAATCACGCATCTCAATGCATGATGGCCAAAGAGTCAAGCTTGCACAATGTTGAGAATGCACAAACAACACATAAGGGCCTTAACCTCTATCAAATCATCAAAGGGTCGGCGACAAGAAACGCAACACTTTTATCACTTAAGTACAAAACGTGCCACATCCTTGGGTTTGATCAAACGCTCGATCCAAACACAATGCAACACATACAACATGACAACCTATCAATCAATGCAGCACTAGATTCTATCATGTGAACAATGCATACATGGCATGTTTGAAGGCTAAAGCATCAAGCAAGTAAAGAGCATCATACAAGAGGCATGCAATACAATGCTCAACGGACTAAACCAACCCTAAACAGTCCTCATGCATGCCAAAATAATGGCCAAAATGCTCTGAAATGTTAGCATTGAAAGCAATAAAATGCATGCTCATGCATTGGCCCATGAATAGGGTATAAAGGTGCAACTCTTAAGAGCACTTAAAGAGTGAAAAACATGGAAGTGTGACAACACTATATGCTCTGAAATATCATTCCAAATGATGCCAAAACACGCACATATCACAAACGAGGCATGCTAGGAGGCTCAAAGCTTAAGGCTAGCAAAGGTACAGCCATATCAAGCAAGCCCCAAAGGGCCAAAGTGACTCAAAACAGTCCCAAGGCAGGTCAAAACAATGCTAGAAACATGCTCGAACATAGCCAACATATGCTAGAATGAGAGGCATAAAACATGACGGATGCAAGGCCAATGAGCATGATTACACTACAAGTGTAAGAAGCAAATGAGGGATGCTCTAACCAACCAAAAACAGAGTTGTATCATGGAAAAATAACACCAAAAACACACTGAGATGGTAGCCCAAAAGCTTAGGCATGCATGCATACAAGTTAGGCCATGATCAAGACATAAAGCATAACCCTCCAAAAGCATTGAAAGAGTGAAGCATGAGGGAGTATGACTATACTACACATACTGAAATCATGTTAGAAATGAGGCCAAAGCATGCAAACAACTCAAGTAAAGCATGCTAGATACTTTGAAACTCAAAACTAGTGAGCAAGATTGAACCATGGCTATACAAAGCAAGGCATGCATGACCAAAACCACTTAAAAAAGAGCTTAAGCATGGCAAATCATGAGTAAAAGCTTGCTGGAGTGGAGCCAAAAACATGCTAGAATGATGGTCCAAAGTATGATGCATGTTAAGGCTATAGGGAGGATTGCACTACAAGGGTATGAAGCATGCAAGAGGAAATCAATCCAACCCAAAACAGAGCTATATCATGTTAAAATAAGGCCTAGGACATGCTAAGATGGAGCCAAAACATGCTAGAAAGACATGCTACTTTAATGAGCTATCAACACAAGCAAACAAGAGAAGAGGAGGGGGGACAACCCCCTCCTATTTGGGGCCTTAAAACACACTTTCTACCACTGAAAATCCACTGGATTTCAGTGGTTAAAAGGCCAAGAGAAGGTGATCTCAAAGGCCTAAAGAGATGGCACAAAACAAAGCCAAACAAGGCACACAAGAGGGTAGAACACCCTTAACACCAAAGAGGCCTCAAACAACCACCTTAAGCACTTAAAAACAAAACTTTTTGTAGTTGAAAGCAAGGCCTAAAACAATATGAAAATAGGGCCAAATAAGCAATGAAAATAAAGCCTAAAAGGGGGAATAGACTCACCCTTGAAGAACAACTTCAAAGCAGCAACCTCAAAGGCAAAAACCAAGCTTTTGAGCTTCAAACAAACCTCCAAGAACCTCAGCCCAAGAGTGAAGGTGTTTCACTAGGTGCTTTAGTGCAAAAATGTGAAGAAAAACCACTTTAAGGCACAAACAAGTGCAAATATAGAGAGAGAGAGGGAAAAATATATATAGAGAGAGAGGGAAAAATATATTATATAGAGAGAGAGAGATATGTATATCTCTAAGCAAATTTTCTGAGCCTCTGGAAAGGGAGAGACCTCCCCTCTTATAGAAATCTAAGTCTCAAGCTTGTTGAACAAGCTAGAGGCTTGGTGCAATCCCTCCATACACGTGTATGGAGGATGAGTTCTATCAAACCAGCTGACACAGCTGGCAATAAAAATATCTGAAAAATCAAAGAAAAGGGCCTCGGCCAAAAAGTATGGCCAACCGACCATTAAAGGTGCGACCGGCCATCAGTGAAGCCGACCGGCCACCATTGATGGCCGATGGAAAGAGGGCATGGCCGATGGGCATGGGGCCTGGCCGACAGGCCACCCCCTTCCCTCAGAAACAAAGCCACAAGCTCTTGGTCCACAACCAAGCATAAAACAGACAAGTTGAGAGGCTCCAAGACAAGGCGCACAGCCGAGACCTTCAGAAACTCAAAACGAACACGAGCATGGATGATCATCGAGTGTTCAAACGATGACGTCCAAGTCTTGACAGTCAAAAATGGGATGTCTACACATAATTACCTCATAATTTTTGTATTAAGGAGCAGTAAGGGTAATATTGAGATTATTAATATATCTATATATTTTACAAAAGAATATTTTTAAGGAGAGATATTATGAGAGTTTCAAAATCCTATATAAAATTATTTTTAAAATCAAAACCTCGATGTAAGATTGTAAAATAAAAGTTAAATGGAAGCTAGCCAATCGGGACTTTCTTAGTTGTTTAAAATTAAGAAAATCAAAAAAATTAGTATGAGATATTAATCATAAGGTTTCTCTCCAAAAATCTCATTTTGCTTATATAAATGGGAGCCTAAGATTCACTTTATGTAAGTGAAACAATTCACTTTTTCTTTTCTTTTTTTCTTGATGTGAGATTGTAAAATAAAAAATTAAATGGAATCTAACCAATGGAAATTTTCTTAATTGTTTAAATTTAAGAAAATTCAATAATTTATACAAATGGAGTATAAGATTCACTTTATGAAAGTGAAACAATTCACTTTTTTCTTCTTTTTCCGATATAGGATTGTAAAATAAAAGTTAAATGGAAATTAGTCAATGGAAATTTTCTTAATTATTTAAAATTAAGAATATTTAATAATTTTAGAATGAGGGTTTGGAGCTCCTAGAAATCTTCTCTCTAAAAACCCCCTTTTTCCTTATATAATATAAGTGAAATAACTCACTTTTTCCTTCTTCTCCCGATGTGTGATTATGTAAAATAAAGTTAACAATTGTTTGGGCGAAAAGTTTATTTCGAATCAAATAATCTCAATAGCTTAATCTTTAATTAGGTTAATCTTTAATTTATTTTGAATCAAACAAATCTAACCAATATATTTTGATAAAACGGCGAAAATCACGATTAAGCTAGCGAATCGGTCAAACCGAAAGCGGTTCACCCTATCGTTAGGTCAAAGGACCAATCAACTTATACAAAAATTAATTAATTAAAAATTTTAAATTTTATTTTAATTTTAAAATTTAAATTGTATTGAACTGAAACATACACAACACTACAATATTAAATGAGAGCATATGATTTATATAGTGAAACAACTTATTTTTTCCTCCTTTTCCTAATGTGGGATTGTAAAATAAAAATTAACAGTTGTTTGAACGGAAAGCTCATTTCTAATCAAGCAATCTCAGTCATTCAATTTTTAATAAGGTCAATCTTAGTTTATTTCAAATCAAACAAATCTAGGCAATATATTTTGATAAAATAGCTAAAATTGTGATTAAACCACTGAATCAGTCAAATCGAAAACGATTCAGCCTAATCGGCTAAGTTAAAAGACCAACTAATTTACAACAAAATTAATTAATTAAAACTTTTAAATTTTATTTTAAAATTTAAATCATCTTGAACTGAAACATACACAATACTACAATATTAAATGGGAGTAAAAGATTTGAGAGTATAAGATTTACTTTATATAAGTGAAAAACTCACTTTTTCTTTCTTTTCTCGATATAGGATTGTAATTATTTTAAAGAAATATTATGAAAGTTTTCAAATCTCATACAAAATTATTTTTAAAATCAAAACATCTATGTGGGATTGATCATAGAGTTTCTCACTAAAAAAGTATCCAAAAAAAAAGTATTGATCATAGAGTTTCTCACTAAAAATCTCATTTTGCTTATATAAATTGAAGCATAAGATTCACTTTATATAAGTGAAAGAATTCACTTTTTCCTTCTTTTCTTAGTGTGGGGTTGTAAAATAAAAATTAAATGAAAACTAGCCAATGAGGATTTTCTTAATTGTTTAAAATTAAGAAAATGCAATAATTTATATAAATAGGAGCATAATATTCACTTTATGTAAGTGAAATAACTCAATTTTTTCTTTTTTTCCCGGTATGAGATTATAAAATAAAAGTAAATGGAAGCTAGCCAATGGGAATTTTCTTAATTCTTTAAAATTAAGAAAATTCAATAATTTTAGAATGAGGGTTTAGAATTTCCAGAAGATTTCTTCCTCAAAACTCCCTTTATAAGATTCACTTATGAAACAACTCACTTTTTCTTTTTTTGCCCGATGTGGGATTATAAAATAAAAATTAACAATTGTTTGGGCAAGAATTTCTTTCTAATCAAGCAATCTTAGTTCTTTAGTTTATTTGATAAAACCGCTAAAATCACAATTAAACCAGTAAATCATTCAAACCAAAAACAATTTAGCTTAATCAGTTAGGTCAAAAGACCAACTAGCTTACACAAAAATTAATTAATTAAAAACTTTAAAATTTTATTTTATTAAAATTTAAACTGTCACTAAATATAGAAAGCAATGTATTAATTTAAACTTAATAGGGAAATTTAGCCATAAACCCGTCCTAGTTTCCTTTTCTTTTTAAAAGGACAAAAAAAAAAAAAAAAATAGTACTTTCAAAACCCCCTCATAATTATAAAGTCCGGTATGAAGGACAAAATTTGTTATTTGAATATTTTATTTGACCATTTTACCCTCTATTTCTTCTCTTTCTTTTACAGCACACACACACACTCTCTCTCTCTCTCTCTTCACAAACTTGATGGTTGTTCATCGTCTTCACCATCTTCATCGTTTATTGGCATTTCTCATCCTCATCGTCGGCCGGCAACCACCACTTTTACCGTCAAACCACCACCATCTCAAATTTGATGCCTACGAATTCATATTTGAAATCAATAACTTAAGATCTAAGATTAAAAAAAACTTAGATTTGACAGAAAAAATGAAAAATCGAGATATTACAATGAAAAGTTAAGAGTTTTTTTGTTTGTTTGTTCATAGATCTAAAAGTAAAATTTGACTCTAATTCGTTCATTTAGTATGTACTCTATTTTTTGTAACAGTAAAATTTTACTCTACTTAACAACATGCTGATCTATTTAACGACAGTAAAATTTTACTTTGAATCATAGTAAATGTTACACATGCCATATACATTCACAAATAGTCCATCCTGAATTTATAGCATGTGTTACAAGTAATAAAGATGAATGAAAGCTAAACAAATAGTTATATGTCCTGAAGGCTTACACATTTCCAAGTCATTACTTGGTTACAACAAAAGTGAGACTAGCTCAATACAAATAAAGCCTTTGGCTATATAAAAGAAAATGCAACAAAAGGAAGCTCTTGCTTCAAAGTCCCTCCAAGCTATTACCTTGAAGGAGGTATATCATCAACACTTGAAAATGATTTTTCCCAAATAGGGTGAGCCACAACCCAGTAGAAACAATCTAACACAATATATGAGTCTTAACAAAGATATGAGTAAAGTGTGCATATACGTGCCCGCAGTAAAATCATTCATGTTTTACAAAATTATAATATGCCAAGTTTTATATCTCGATCCCTGTTATCTCAATTTCATCCACATCAATTCATTTTATCTCAACTCATGAACAAATTTCATTATTCTCCAGACAACCCAACTGAGACTATAACTCAGTGGTTCTCAAATCAACATAACAATTACACAAACACTTCAACTTACTATTTTATAGAAATTTCGTTCGCAGGAATCGGCACTCATATATACGTGCGGTTTTCAAGACTTGCACCCAGGACACACAGCCAAGTTAATTTAATGGAGTCTATCCCCTTTTTCCTCCCAAACATGGAGTACATCCCGTTTCTCCTCCCAAATATCATACATATACAATGCATTTAAAACACAGTCATATTCAATGACAACCAACAAGAGATTAGTTTCAATTCACCTAATCCTAATGCAATTTCTACATCATAGCTATCCTCCACCAATAGCCCAATAGAGATATTTCTAAACAGATATTCAATCTCAATACAGATGGTTTATTCAAATTTCTGTAGTTGTGAGATAATACATATTCAATTCCACTATTTATATCAACATTCATCCAATTTCACATTTACAATACCAATTTTATTTATTTATACAAAATAAATATTTGAAATCATTTTGGAGCAAACTTCCCTCTTTCCCAAACATCAACCCAAATGCCCAAAATCAACTATTTTGTCACAATACAACCTCATTTTCAAACCCCATGACCCTTTATATCATATTTACTTAGACAACCCTCTTTTGATTTTTAACCTAAACTCTAAGTTTGCTCAAAATACTCCCAAATCCCATCATTTCTACACAATTACCAATAACTAAGTTAAAAACCATATGAAAGTGTAGAAAATCCCTACCTCAAATAAAGAAAACGAGCTAAGTAAGGGTGAAACTTCAAATATGCTCAAACCCAACTCTATTTGGATCAAAATAGAGATCTTGAGACGCTCTACATCTAGGTGAAAATGTAGAGAGAAGGTAAGCTTTAGAGAGAGAGACTCTAGAGCTAGGGTTTTTGAAAAGTAGAGAGAGAGAGAGATGAAAAAGTGATATAAAATGACCTCATTACGAACTGATAAACGCGCAGTCTGCTCGAGCATGAGAAGTGGCGCTTGAGCGCCAGACACAATGTTTCGCTCGAGCGCAAGAAGTGACGCTCGAGCGCAGAATACATGCTTCTAGAAGTTTTGCAGACGAAGGACATCGCTCGAGCTCAAGATTGCCCGCTCGAGCACCCACTCACTCAAGCGTAGGAAACGTCGCTTGAGCGTAGAATACACGCTTCTAATATTTTGCAGGTCTACAAAAATACTGAGAGTTTGCAAAGCCCGCTCGAGCGCAAGAAGTGTCGCTCGAGCAGAGGAGCAAAAATCTGGGCAACAATGGTTTGAAAAATCAAGCAACCAACTTGTTCCAAACACACAACTACAATCCAATAACCAAATTTAAAGAAGAATGAGGAGGAAACGACAATGAACAACATTCAGAAACTATAAGCCTGAGTCCCGAATACAACAAGAGTCGGGTCAAAACCGGAATCACTATACCTCCCCCTCTTAAGGAATTTTGTCCCTGAAATTTTAAATCAAGTTTTAAAAACTAAGTTAAAACCAACTACAACAATGATAACCATTCAATTCCCTCACCATGACTCATTTTCCGGTTATTCATTCTCAACAACAAGATAAACAATATCTCAATACTGAATATACAATTCATATCTTCCCAAAACATATGCAATGTTTATAATAAACTCGTATTTCCAAAACATGGACGACATATACAATGTTTTCATATTCTATTAATCATAATAACAATACAGTACACGCTCAAACAGTGACAAATAAATTCGGATATTTCTCACGGACTTCCAACTCCGTTCTCAGGTTATTTCTGTAACTCCGTGATGTTTCCACAATACCTTAACCAAGGGAATTGTCTTTCCTCGCAAAACTTAATCCCGGGAATCCAAGACTCTCACAGGTTTCTCCTCATACGAGGCATCCTCATCTACCTCTAAGTTGGTCCAATCCAACACGTGCGATGGATCCGACTCATACTTTCGAAGCATGCTAATACGAAACACATCATGAACCCCGAAAAGCTATGGCGGCAATGCCAAACGGTAAGGAACCTCTTCGACCCGCTCAATGATCTCAAAATGCCCAATAAATCGAGGGAATAACTTCCCACTCTTCCCAAATCTCATCAAGCCCCGCCTAGGTGATATCTTCAAAAAGACATGATCTCCCACCTCAAAAGACAAAGGTCTTCTTCTATGGTCGGCATAACTTTTCTAACGACTTTGAGTCGTGACCAACCTCTTACGGATAAATACAACTTTCTCCGTCGTTTCCCAGACTAACTCTGGACCCAACATAGGTGCATCACCCACCTTGGCCCAACACACAAAAGATCTACACGGTCGACCATACAAGGCCTCAAATGGTGCCATGCCGTTAATCGACTGGAAGCTAGTGTTATAAGCAAACTCTACTAAGGGCAAGTGCCTCTCCCACGACCCCTTAAAGTCAAGGACACAACCTCGAAGCATGTCCTCAAGGATCTGGATAGTTCACTCGGACTGCCTATCAGTCTGAGGATGATGCGCGGTACTAAAAGTCAATCTAGTGTCCAAGGCACTCTATAAGCTCTACCACAACCGAGACATAAAATGCAGATCTCTATCTGATACAATCGTCACTAGGACCCCGTACAACCTCACTATGTCCCTAATGTACAGGTCGGCAAGAAAATCCACCGAGTCGCTTACGCACATAAGTATAAAGTGCGCCGACTTGGTTAACCGGTCAACTACTATCCAGATCGCATCACTTCCCTGTTGAGTCCTCGGAAGGCCCACAACAAAATCCATCGTGACATGTTCCCACTTCCACTCGGCTATAGGGATGCAACAAACTTGCTGGCCTCTGATGCTCGGCCTTCACTTGTTAACAAGTAAGGCACCTTGAGACAAACATGGCCACATCCTTCTTCATTTCTCTCCACCAAAATTGGCGACTTAGATCGTGATACATCTTTGTACCTCCCAGATGCACTGCAAGGCGTGAGTGGTGAAACTCTCAAAGTACTTCCTCTCGGCAAGACTCCGGCACAAAAAGGCAGTCAAGATATCTAACACTCGAGTCGGAGTATACATTCAAACCTCATTTTACCTTCCCACTAGAGATCTTTTCCTAAAGGGATTCTACCTCAAGGTCACCTTTCTGTGCTTCTAACACTCGGTTCACAAGTGTAGGTTATGCAACTACTAAAAATAAGGTTGTAGATTCAACGGACTCGCCAAGATGTAAGTCAAACTCTCCAATCGCACCCAACATTTCCCATTCTCGGATGGCAACACTAGCCACACCGCCAATGGATTTCCTACTTAGGGCATCGGCTACTACATTGGCTTTTCCCAGATGATAATGTAGCTCGAAATCATAATCCTCTATAAACTCTATCCACCTCCTCTGCCTCAGATTCAAGTCTTTCTGCGTAAATAGATATTTCGGACTCTTGTAATCAAAAAACCTCAAACTTCTCACCATACAGGTAATGCCTCCAAATCTTCAAGGCAAAGATCACCGCTGCTAATTCTAGGTCATAGGTAGGGTAGTTCCTCTCGTGTGTTTTCAACTGCCAAAAGCCATAAGCTACTACATTCCCCTCTTGCATCAATACACAGCCCAAACCTTCCTGTGAAGTATCACAATACACTTAATAGCCCAAACCTCTCTCCAGAATAATCAAACTAGAACAGTGGTAAGTCTAACCTTAAGCTCTTGAAACGACTTCTCACAAGTCTCACTCCAAACAAACTTGATCTCTTTCCTCATCAATTTAGTCAATGACAAGGCTAGCTTAGAACAATCCCTCATAAACCTATGATAGTACCCAGCCAATCCCAAGAAACTACGGATCTCGAAAGCATTCTTAGGTTGTTCTCAATCTTGCACTACCTCTATCTTGGATGAATCAACAGTCACCCCTTCCCCGGACACCACATGGCCTAAGAACTTAACCTCTCTCAACCAAAATCCACATTTTCTAAACTTGGCATACAGTTTGTGGGCTCGAAGTAACTCAAGTACTACCCACAAGTGTTCCTCATGCTCCTCCTCAGAGGGTAAGTAAATCAAGATGTCGTCTACAAAGACGACCACGAAACGGTCTAAGAACTCACGGAAAATCCGGTTCAATAAATCCATAAACACAGCTAGTGCATTGGTCAGCCCAAAATGCATCACTAGAAACTTGTAATGGCCATACCGCGTACGGAATGCCATTTTCTGGATATCCTCTTCCCTTACTCTCAATTGGTGATAACCGGATCTCAGGTCTATCTTAGAGAAACAACAAGACCCCTTCAACTGATCAAACAAATAATCTATACGAGGCATTGGATACTTGTTCTTAACAGTTACCCGGTTCAACTTCTGATAATCTATGCAAAGTCGCAAAGCACCATTTTTCTTCTTGGCAAAAAATGTTGGTGCTCCCCAAGATAAAGCACTAAGGCGAATAAAACCCTTATCTAACAAATCCTGGAGTTGAATCTTCAGCTCACTTAATTCAGCAAGAGCAAATCTATATAGTGCCATAGAAATCGGTGTCGTGCCGGACTCTAAATCAATAGAGAACTTAATCTCTCGGTGAGGTGATAAACTAGTAAGATCCTCGGGAAAAACGTCAGAGTATTCATAAACCACCCTTGGCAACTCAACCCAGACTTCATCACACTCACAACTCAAGAAGGCTGCAAGAAGGCAACTAAGTTCACTCTGCCCATGCGGATCATACACCGGTGATAAGACTCTATCAACCCAATCCCCCAAGAAACAAAAACAATCACCGTTCAGGGTACATACAGTAACCCTCTGACGGTAGCAATCTATAACAACCCAATATGAAGACAACCAGTCCATACCCAATATAACGTCAAAGCTAGACATATCAATCAATTCAAATACAAATGCAAATGGAAGTCGGTGACCAGCAACCTCTATGTCACAACCTGACACCCCTACCTCAAAATAATGTCACTACCAATAAGTGACTCTACACAGATAGGAGATGCTAACTGAGCCAACTATAACCCCAAAACTGATGCAAATGCAGACGAGATAAATGCATGGGATACACCTGTATCAATCAATACATTAGCAACTGAATTGCAAAATAGGAAAGTACCTCTCACTACTGAAGGAGCCGGTACAAGATCTGACACGGTAACAGCATACATATGCCCTGTAGGCCTCTGTTCAACTTGCTCACCCTTCGGAGCATAAGCTTGATGCACTGATTGAGCCGAAGAGGCTCCCTAATTAGCCCTCGAGGCCTGTGCCGACTGTGTAGGCTGGTGGCTTATGTTTTCCTCGAACCAGACGCACTAGGTATGCCACCCAACTGTGGACAAAGCCTCCTCATATGCCCCGCCAGCCCACACTGATAACAAGTGAGCAGCTGGCCTCTTTCTTGACTCTGACTCTGAGAACGAGCCAAAGACGATGCAGATTGTTGCCATCCTCCTCTCTGTGGGCAAGCTGGAGACTTGTGGCCCAACTGACCACATTTGAAACAAGTAAAAGCTTCTTGACTACCTCTTCCAGAACCCGAACTCAACACTGGAAAGGTAGACCTCAACTGTGCTCCCTAGGACTACTGTGGGGTAGGACCCCACTGCCTCTTACTGTCCCCTTAAACATCCTGACTCCTCTTGGAGCCCCTCATCCTCTCCTCCTCAGCCTGCATCACGGTCTCTAGATGAGTCGCCGCCTCCACAAGGCGCTTATAATCCCTAATCATAGACCCGGCAACCTTAAACATAAGCTCGGTCCTCAGCCTCTTCTCAAACTCCAAACAACGGCGTTCCTCAGTCGTCACTAACTCTGGTGCAAACCTAAAGAGGCTGAATGTGGCCTCAAACTCGGCCACGGGTGTGTTTAACTGCACCAACTTAGAGAACTGGTCTCTCAACTTCTCCCTAACTGTGGTGTAAACCTAGAAGGAAAAAACTTGTCCTGGAAGGCATTGATGAATGCCTCCCAAGTCACCACTATGCACCCACGCGCATACTTCCACCACTGACCTGCATCTCCCTTTAGTTGGAAAGATGCCAAGGTCACCCTCAGCTAGTCGTCCTTAATGCAAAGTATCTCGAACGTCTTTACTATTTTCTCTAGCCACTCATCTGCCTTCAGTGGCCCTTTGGGATCACCCAAAAACTCATCCAGATTTTACCGGAAAAACTCCCGCTTCAAGAAAGATGGCCATGCCTCAGCTACTTGGGCCTGGACTTGATTCTCAGCTCTGAGAATGTCCATAGACTCCCGCAATGCTCTGGCCATTTTGCAGGCTAAGGCGCCCATGACCTACTGACCAACTGGTTCGGCTACATTGGCCTGAACAACCCCTTCTTCTTGCATCGAAATCTCATCCGGTAAAGGCACTTCGTGCCTCCTAGGCCTACCATGCCTACCATCACCACGTCCACATCCTGACATCCTAATGAAGGTAACAAAAGAGATTAGCACATTTACAAATGTGCCGAAGCTAACCCACTCGCGTCCTAAAACAGTGGACAACAGTAATTCATTCCACATAAATACATACGAATTTCATTCCCGAATAATGATCATCCCGCAGCATTGCCAGAGTTCCAATTAGAAACAACAGTGATCAAGTTTCTTTCTAGTAGGACTCCTAGAAACCCGTAGACTCGATCAACATCCTAGAAATTTGATTCCATACCCATATAATCACATAAACATGCTATCACATAGCATTGCAAATATATAAACATCTCTATCAAAGGAGATAAACCCACTGTGGTACTAACCACTTCTCACGTACTCAAAGTATTCAAACCCGATATCCTCTGATACCAAGTTGTAAGACTTCCAAAATAAATACACAAACTCATCTCATAAGCTGAAATATAATATGAACAATATACTTTCATTAATCTGAATTGATATACAAAAGTGACACATGCGATATATATTCACAAATGGTTCATCTTGAATCTACAACATGTGTTACAAGTAGTAAGAGGAATGAAAGCTAAACAGATAGTTATATTCCCTGAAGGCTTATACCTTTCCAAGTCATTACTTGGTTACAACAAAAGTGAGACTAGCTCAATACAAATAAAGCCCTTGGTTATACAAAAGAAAATACAACAAAAGGAAGCTCTTGCTTCAAAGTCCCTCTAAGCTATTGCTTTGGCAGAGGCATATCATCAATACCTAAAAATGGTTTTTCCCAAATAGGGTGAGCCACAGCCCAGTAGAAACAATCTAACACAATATATGAGTCTTAAAAAAAATATAAGTAAAGTGTGCACATACAGTGCCCGTAGTAAAATCATTTATGTTTTACAAAATCATAATATGCCAAGTTTTATATCCTAATCCTTGTTATCTCAATTTCATCCACATCATTTCATTTCATCTCAACTCATGAACCAATTTCATTATTCTCCAGACAACCCAACTAAGACTATAACTCAGTGGTTCTCAAATCAACATAACAATTACACAAACACTTCAACTTGCCATTTTACGAAATTTCGTTCGCGGGAATCGGCACTCATGTATATGCACGGTTTTCGGGACTTGCACCCAGGACACACAGGCCAACTTAATGTAATAGAGTCCATCTCCTTTCTCTCCCAAACATGGAGCACATCCCCTTTCTTCTCCCAAATATCATAATATACAATGCATTTAAAACACAGTCATATTCAATGACAACCAACAAGAGACTAGTTTCAATTCACCTAATCCTAATGCAATTTCTACAACAATCATAACTATCCTCCACCAATAGCCCATTACAGATATTTCTAAATAGAAATTCAATCTCAAGACAAATGGTTTATTCAAATTTCTATAGGTGTGAGCTAATGCATATCCAATTCCACTATTTATATCAACATTCATCCAATTTCACATTTATAATACCAATTTCATTTATTTATACAAAATAAATATTTGAAACATTTTAGGGCAAACTTCCCTCTTTCTCAAACATCAACCCAAATGCCCAAAATCAACTATTTTGTCACAATACAACCTCATTTTCAAGCCACATGACCCCTTAAATCACATTCACTTAGACACCCCTCTTTTGATTTTTAACCAAAACCCTAGGTTTGCTCAAAATACTCCAAAATCCCATCATTTCTACACAACTACCAATAACTAAGTTAAAAACTATATGAAAGTGTAGAAAATCCCTACCTCAAAGAGAGAAGACGAGCCAAGAAAGGGTGAAACTTCAAAGATGCTAAAACCCAACTTTATTCGGATCAAAATGGAGATCTTGAAGCGCTCTACCTTTTTAACAAAGGCACATGGGTAGAGAGATCACTAGATCTAGGTGAAAATGTAAGAGAGAATGTAAGTTTTAGAGAGAGAGGCTCTAGATCTAGGGTTTTTGAAAAGTAGAGAGAGAGAGAGAGAGAGAGAGAGAGAGAGAAATGAAAAAGTGATGTAAAATGACCTCAATACAAACTAATATACGCGTAGTCCACTCGAGCGTGAGCAGTGACGCTCGAGCGCCAGACACAATGTTCCGCTCGAGCGCAAGAAGTGACGCTCGAGTGCAAAATACATACTTTCATAAATTTTGCAGACGAAGGACGTCGCTGGAGCTCTAGATTGGCCGCTTGAGTGCCTACCCGCTCAAGAATAGGAAACATCGCTCCAGCGTAGAATACATGCTTCCAGTATTTTGCAGGTCTGCAAAAATACTAAGAGTTTGCAAAGCCCGCTCGAACGCAAAAAGTGCCGCTTGAGTAGGGAGCAAAAATCTGGGCAACAATGGTTTAAAAAATCAAGCAACCAACCTATTCCAAACACACAATTACAATCCAATAACCAAATTTAAGAAAGAATATGACGGGAAACGACAATTAACAATATTCAAAAACTATAAGCCCGAGTCTGGAATACAACAAGAGTCGGGTCAAAACCTGAATCGCTATATAAAATGATCTATATAATTCTCATCCTTTTGAAAGACAAGTTAGACACTGAGGGGTCTATCATCAGATCTCTCTACTTAAAATTGACACAATATAAATTTAAAATTATAATAATATATCCCATGATTTATAAGTTTTAAATACAAATTTAAAATTATCATAATTATCTCATAATTTTTGTATTAAGGAGCAGTAAGAGTGACGTTGAGATTATCAATATATCTATATATTTTACAAAAGAATACTTTTAAGGAGAGATATTATGAGAGTTTCAAAATCTCATACAAAATTATTTTTAAAATCAAAACCTTTATGTGAGATTGTAAAATAAAAGTTAAATGGAAGTTAACCAATGAGGATTTTCTTAATTATTTAAAATTAAGAAAATCAAAAAAAAATATTATGAGATATTGATCATACGGCTTCTCACTAAAATATATATATTTTATTTACATTTTACTTGTGGGGACATAATTTTTGAATGACAACACGTGGCCGAGGTGGCACCGAAGTGTTAACCGAGGTGCCATGTGTCCTGGTCATGATGTCGAGGTAATCTCGGCTAGGCCGAGGTTATCTCAAAAATAACAAAATCTGGGATAAGCGGATAAGGACAAGAGTCGTAGATTGGGAGAGGACTTCAGTCTGGATAAAGATAAGACTCTTAGAGAGTTTATCCCAATCTAACTAGGAGTCTAGGATTAGCATTGAGCTAGAATCCATTGGAGTTAGGCTTCTATTAGGATTAGGTCAGTGTTGGCTATAAAAGAGAGGCACCCTCGTGGGTCTAAGGTACGCTTTTAGTATTCTGAATAGTGAGTTAAGCACTTTTGCTATCTTTGAGAGATAACTGACTTGATCGTCGGAGTGCCCCCGGGTGGACGAACCACTGCCGGAATCTCTTCTTTCTGTGACACGTCGTTCGGGCTTAATCTATTCTGCCGGTGTTCTCTAGCTAAGTACCATTTTGGCATTGTGGTTAGAAATCGACTCACACAATTTGGCGCCGTCTGTGGGAAAGACAAGAGAATAGATGGCCAACAACAGACAAAAAGAAAAGGTTGGGGACGACATTCCTACTGGGAGTGGGAAACATACTGACCTTGACGTCGAAGAAGACAACTGCAACAAAGAGACTTGTGATAAGAATCACAAAGAAAAGGACGTCGGCTAGGAGGGCGACGTACCAAAGAAATCAGACCGAAGCGGGTATTATAATGAGGACGACCTCCAGGTATGGAAAGAAAGATACCTGCGGAGGGACGACGAGATGAAGGGAATGGCAAACAAATTAGCGGACCTACAAACGGTCATCAACTTCATGATGCAGAACAACGTCGTGTAGCCACCATTCCCGTTACAAGATACGCTGATTCCAGCGGCCAAAAAGATGCCCGAAAAGATGGGTAGAAAACAGTTCCTGCACACCCCCAGCACGACAGGACCAAGGGACATTCTCACTGGCCTTCACGGGAGGTCGGGCATGGAGAATCAAGGAAAGGAGAATCCCAGAAGACATGACGAACCAAGGAAGACTGCACCAAAGAACATCGGGATGTTCAAGGGAAGGAACTCTATTTCGACACGACCATTGAAGGGAAGTCTAAAAGGACTCACAATGACACTGGGAGTAGTGCACCGAAAAGGCTGAAGTCAGGAGATAGCCGAGCTCCTGGACAGACCAAGGAAGATCTGAGGGATTACCTACAGAGGAAGCGACAAGATGCCGAGGTAACTTCCCTGGTCAAACCGAGAACACCGTTCTTAGTAGAATTGGACAAATTCGAAGCCCTGAAGAGGTTTAACATACCAAGATTCCAAATATATAACGGTAAGTCAGACCCCAACTTCCACGTTGGCTTGTACCTAAACTCAATGGCATTGTACACCGGGAACGAGTCGTTGCTTTGCAAGGTGTTCCCCTCGTCCTTCAGGGAAATTGCACCGGACTGGTTTCACAAGTTGCCGAAAGGAACTGTGAAAACTTGGGAAGGCCTGGCCAAGATGTTTGTGGCCAGGTTTGGGACAAACAAACTACAGCCATTGAGGGTGGACGCCCTGATGGCTCTGAGAATTGGTGAGGACGAAAGCCTTAGGGCCTATGCCAAAAGGTATTACGAGGTATTCAACCGAATACCAGGAAGCAACCAAGAGGTGGCGGTCGTGTTGTTTAAGAACGGCCTGAAAGATGATTGTCTGCTTCGAAAATCACTGGCAAAGACATTGCCAAAAAGCATGGAGGAACTTATGGCCAGGATAGAAAGTATGCCAGGGCCGAGGAGAACACGCCAGAGACAAAGGCGTCGAAACAAGAGAAGAAAAATGGCTCGCCGAAGCGAGGCCGAGGTGATGTGTAGATACAATAAGCAAGAGACAGGATTAAGGGCTGCACAGGCAGTCACAACCGTATTCCGAATCCCAGTCTACAAAGTCTTGGAGAAAATCCGAAATCAGCCCTATTACAGAGCACCAGCAAGGGTGCAGGGCGAATTTATGGGAAGAAGCCTTGGCAAGCACTATGCTTACCACAATGAAGCTGGACATCTGACTCAGGGGTGCAGAGCCCTGAAGACACATCTGGAAGACCTGGTAAAACAGGGCCATTTAAGGGACCTAGTAGACGAGGCCAGGACAAGGGAAGAGCAGGCAAGACTGCCCCAGGCACCAGCAGCACTGCCACCCCCAACACCGCAATCGCAGACAAGTGGACCTCGAGTGATCAATGTGATTCACTCGAAGGTCAATGAGAACAAAATACGTGGAGAGACTCAGAAGGTAAAGCACTTACAGCATGTGTACCAGGTCCGTCAGAAAAGACCTAGAGCACATGAGTGCCAGGGACCAGTGGTGTCCTTTACTGAAGAGAACCTAGAGATAGTGCAGCATCCGCACAACGATGCCTTGGTAATATCCCTCCAGATTGGAGAGTGCCAAGTGAAGCGCATCTTAGTTGACCAGGGCAGCTCTTGTAACATCATATATGTCAGGTGTTACAAGGAGCTTGGCCTTCACCAAGATGATCTGGAGCAGTCCAGTGGCCTAATGGTTGGGTTCAATGGAACGCCGACGTGGCCCCTGGGAGCAGCAAGTTTAGAGGTGCAAGCTGGCACCAAGAAGATAAAAACAGAGTTCACCATAATCGACACCCCCTCCTCCTACAACGCTATCCTAGGAAGGCCATGGCTACATGCAATGGGGGTCGTTCCTTCAACATTGCATCAGCTATTGTGGTTCCCAACAGAGCATGGAATAGAGGAGGTCAGAGGGGATCAGGTGCAAGCAAAGAATTGCTCCATGGCAACAATGAAATCTACCTGCAACATACGAGAAGCAGAAATAGCAGAGATTGAGGACGAGGACGTGGAAGTCCTGGAGGACGTCGGCAAAGAGCCAGCCGAGAAGAGTGAAGAAGCCCTGAAGAAAATCCTTGTCCAGCAAGGAGATGAAGAACGCTTCTTCCTTCTCGGCTCAGGCTTGGCCGAGGAAGAGGAAAAAGTGCTAGAGACATTCCTGAGAGCAAATATTGAGGTGTTTGCCTGGACACCATACGAGATGCCTGGCATTGACCCCGAGGTCACTTGCCATAGACTAAATGTGGACAGGTCGGCCAAACTTGTAATTCAGCGAGCAAGGAGGCCGATGTTAATGCATGTTGAGGCAGTAGAAAAGGAAGTGAGCAAACTTCTAGAAGCCAGAGCCATTTGAGAGGTAAACTACCCAACATGGCTATCAAACACGGTCGTCGTGAAGAAAAAGAATGGGAAGTGGAGGGTCTGTGTGGACTTCACCAGCCTGAACAAGGCTTGTCCCAAAGACAGTTTCCCATTACCCAAGATTGACCAATTGGTGGATGCCACTTTAGGGCATGGAAGGATGAGCTTCCTGGATGCCTACAGGGGGTACCATCAGATAGTCATGTAACCCCCCAGATGAAGAAAAGACTGCATTTATCACCCCAAAAGGTTGTATTGTAACAGAGTAATGCCTTTTGGGTTGAAAAATGCAGGAGCAACTTACCAGAGATTAGTGACTAAGATATTCAAACATCTAATTGGCAAAACAGTGGAGGTATACATAAATGACATGGTCGTGAAGACCAAGGAACCTAAGGATCATCTGGAAGACTTAAAGGCAATTTTTGACATCCTTAAAACATATCGGCTCCGACTCAATGCATCGAAGTGCGCATTTGGAGTTGGGTCTGGTAAGTTCTTGGGATACTTGGTAACCAAAAGGGGCATTGAGGCAAGCCCGGATTAATCAAAGCCATCTTAGAACTGAAGAGCCCAACATTGGCAAAACAAGTGCAGATGTTGACTGGAAGGGCTACAGCCCTGAATAGATTCATAAGCAGAAGCTCTGATAAATGTAAGCCTTTCTTCAGCTTAGTAAAGAAAGCCACAGACTTCTTATGGACCTTAGTGTGCGAAGTCGCCTTGGCCGAATTGAAGAAGTATTTAACTACAGCTTTAGTTCTCTCATATCCAGTACCTGGAGAGGAGCTGTTCTTATACTTGGCAGTTTCAGAGCATGTAGTGAGTGCAGTAGTAGTCAGAGAAGAAAAGGGAGAGCAAAGGGCAGTTTACTACATGAGTAAAACCCTGGCAGATGCAGAGACCAGATACTTACCCTTGGACAAGTTAACACTAGCTTTAGTAATGGCTTCCAAGAAGCTAAATCATTACTTTCAAGCCCACAAAATTGTGGTGTTAACTAAACATCCTTTCAGGTCCCTGTTGCAGCAGGGAGATCTGATAGGCAGAATAGCCAGATGGGCAGTGGCCTTAGGCCAATATGACCTGGAATCAGACCTAGGACAGCAATCAAAGGCCAAGTCTTAGCCAACTTTGTGGCCGAATTCACACCAGACGTCGTCATACATCGGGCTCCGTTGAGCCGAGGTATACGACGTCCAAGTGAGCAAGGAAAAACCCAGCGGGGGAAAGCAGAACAAAGGAAGGAAGAGAAACTCAGGCCCTGCAGTATTTACATCGGCGACTCCTTCCGGCTGTTTGTTGATGGGAGTTCAAACTGACAAGGAGCGGGGACAAGAATAGTGCTAGTATCTCCAGATGGGCGGATACTGGAACAATCCATTCGTTTGGGGTTTAAGACCTCAAACAATGAAGCAGAGTATGAAGCACTAATCGCAGGATTAAAACTAGCAGTAGCAATGGAAGCTGACGAGGTAATAGTCTTTTGTAACTCCCAGCTTATAGTTAACCAGGCAACAGGAAAATATGCAGTCCGAGATGAAAGGATATTGGCCTATATAAAGGAGGTGCGCAGACTGGTAGCCTTATTTCAAAATTGCCGACTACAGCAGGTTAGCCGAGCTGACAACAGCCATGCTGATGCTCTGGCCAACCTAGCTAGTGCAATGAAGCCTGGAGAGGCAAGGACGATAATGGTTGACTACTTGTCAGGTCCAAGCATAGAACCACTAAACACAGAGCGTGAAGCAATGTGTGTGGAGATGGGACCATGTTGGATGGATGCAATAATAGTATTCCTTAAAGATGGGAAACTGCCAGATGATCATAAAGAAGCGCACAAGATCAAACTGAAGTCGGCAAGGTTCAGTTTGACAGCAGAAAGACATCTGTACAAAAGATCTTTTACTGGACCCCTTTTAAAGTGTGTGCATCCTTGAAGACTTTTTGTATGAGATACATGAGGGAGTATGTGGAAGCCATGCTGGGGGCAGGTCACTTGCTCATAGGGACATTACTCAAGGGTAGTAGCGGCCCTACATGCTGAAAGACGCTGAAACCTATTTCAAGAAGTGTGAGAAGTGCCAAAGGTTTGCACCTTTGATATATCAACCAACAGCAGACTTGAACCCAGTATCCAGCCCTTGGCCATTTGCCCAATGGACATGGATCTTGTTGGACAATTGCCTCAAGCAACTGGACAAAGGAAGTACCTACTGGTAGCAACAGATTACTTTACCAAGTGGGTAGAAGCTGAACCCCTTGCAAAAATTCAAGACGTGGATGAGAAGAACTTCATATAGAAGAACATCATCACCAGATTTGGGATCCCAAGAGCAATAATAACTAACAATGGTACACAGTTTGACAGTAAGCTAATCAAGAGCTTCTATGCAAAGTACAAAATCAAGAACTATTACTCTACTCCAAGCTTTCCTCAGAGTAATGGACAAGCAGAAGCCTCCAATAAGGTTATCTTGGATGAGATCAAGAAGAGGCTGGAAGCAGCAAAGGGAAAGTGGGTGGAAGAGTTGCCTAGTGTACTCTGGGCATATCGAACTACGCCAAGAAGATCAACTGGGCAGTCCCCATTTGCCATGGCTTATGGCACTGAAGCAGTTATCCCACTAGAGGTCGGCATCCCAGGGATCAAAACCCAAGGAGTAGAAAATGAGACCAATGAGGAATTCCTGGCCCGAGATCTAGATCTGCTAGAAGAAAGAAGGGAGAATGCAGCAATTCAGCTGGGGGCATACCAACAGCAGCTTGCTAGGGCTTATAATAAGAAGGTCAACCTCCGAGAATTCCAAGTTGGTGACCTTGTCCTGAGAAAGGTTGTCGGCAACAAGAAAGACCCCAGATAGGACAAGCTTGGCCCGAATTGAGAGGGACCCTATAGAATCATCTCGGTCTTGGGCAATGAGGCATATCGACTTGAAGAGAGTGAAGGCAAAGAGTTTCCAAGACCCTGGAATACTTACAATCTGAAGTTTTTCTATCATTAGATTTTCTTGTTTTTTAAGTTTTTTGTTATTAGCTGAAGTAATAATAAAGTTTTAGCTTGATTTTTAAACTTGTGTAGTGTGACGGACCGGATACTTGACGATGTTTCTGATTGAAACATGACGAATAACTTAGATTTATTATATGGCAGAGTTGAATTATACTTGCATATAATGGAGTTGAACTAAGTTGGCGATGTTTCTGAGCGAAACATGACGAATAACTTAGACTTATTATATGGCAGAGTTGAACTATACTTGCATATAATAGAGTTGAACTAAGTTGGTGATGTTTCTGAGTGAAACATGACGAATAACTTAGACTTATTATATGGCAGAGTTGAATTATACTTGCATATAATAGAGTTGAACTAAGTTGGCGATGTTTCTGAGAGAAACATAACGAATAACTTAGACTTATTATATGGCAGAGTAAAATTATACTTGCATAAAATAGAGTTAAACTAAGTTGGATTTACCTGGACCTGTCATATTGGCAGAATTAGACACGGATTGGAACTAAGTGCATGTCAGTCAAATTAACAAAAAGACCAAGGTTGGTAACCTCGGCCAGTCTTTATTTGAATCTGACCTTGGCACAAGGTCAAAGCCATATGCTTAATGAGAACCCAAGTGGAACTTAAGTTCACATTAGGGGGCAAAGGGCTGGAGAATGATGCTTGGGAGTTGGAATTTACAAGCTAAGGTTGGTTTAACACTTGTTGAAATTTTAAGAAAAATTTACAAATTAAAGTTAAGCCGAGGTTATGTTAAAGGAAGTTGGTTTAACACTTGTTGAAATTTTAAGAAAAGTTTACAAGTTGAAGTTAACCCAAGGTTATGTTGAAATAATAGAAGACAGAGGTCCTGATAAGTAAAGAGTGAAGGGGCAAGTTGTAAATAACACTTATGAAAATATTATGATAAATATTTTCAAGTGTTAGGTCAAAGCCGAGATAAACTGTTAGTGGGTATAGACGAAGTATTCCACACCGAGAAGATTACACAGTTAAGGTGTACATTGAAGATACGTAAACTATTCTAATTATAGAATCATACAAGACAGTAAAAGGAAGACAAACATTCAATCACACTGAAAGAAGAAATTAGAGAATGCATTCAGATAAGGAAAGAAGGCACTTTGGCCTGACATTGAAGAGTAATTGTTTAGATTACAAAAGTGGCACGTCGGCCAAATTAAAGCTTACATTGTTTCAAAAGTAAGAAAAAGTACAAGGTACAAGAAATAAAGAGAAACATCAAACTAGACTAGTCGACGTCATTGGCTGGTTGGGTCAAGGGCTCAGAGGACATCTGGGAACTCTTCTCGATGGCCTTCTCAGCCGCGAGCTCGGCATCGATCTCTTTAAGAGTCTATTCGAGGCTCTTCTTGGCGATAGGCGCCTCGGATGATGTCTTCTCGGCAGAGGCACCCTTTAAGACCTCGTTTTCCTCATCATGAGTCAAGTCCAAGACTTGCTCATTCGGAGTTAGGGGTTTGGTCCCCGCAGCCTCGGCCTTCTCAGACTCAGCTTCGTCCTCAGACTGGCTTGGAGTGGGTGGGAACAGGGCAAGGCTACTAGCATTCCTGAGAGGGGAGTCCTCGGGGACAGCCAACGCCTTCAAAGCAGCCATCCAACAAAGGGAATAGCCCTTGTTGCATGCCTGTCTGACTTGTTTCTTGTAGACTTCTTTGACGTTGGCTGCCCCTCGGCGTAGGCTTTCTCATCAGCCGCTTTGATCTCGGCTTCTTTTGTGGCCAGGGCAGCCCGGAGCTCAGCCTGGGCTTCGGCAGTTTTCACTTGGGCCTCATTTTTTTCGGCCTCAAGGACCTTGGCAATGGCCTCTGCAGCATCTGCTTTTTCCTCGACTTCGTCCTGAGCTTTATTGGCTGCGGCCTGATCTATCAAAGCCTTCATTTTGCCCTCGACCTTGTTAAGGGACTTGAACAAATTGGCAGCCTCCTTTTGTCTTTTAGACCAACTCCTTCTTGATGGCGAAAGACTGCATCGCGAAGGAGTGGTTGTGCTGAATCGTCTAGAAGAAATAAAAAAATACATGTTAGTAAAACTCTCTAAGTATGGAAAAACAGAGAGTGAAGAGTACCAAGTGATGGGGCTTACCTGTACGGAGTGCTGCAACATCAAAGCAAAATTTTCGTACTCGCTCATCTTGGCGTTACGGTCGAGATCTTTTGAGAGGAGCAAAGCCATAGAGAGGGCAACGCCGACTTCGATGTCAGTCGCGTTGTTGCTGACTCTGACCGGCTTGTCCTCAATGGTGATTGGAGGGCCCCAGGGGGCATCGGATTTCATGGACCCCAAGGTTGTCGCGGATTTAGACCTCAACCTCTTTGACCGCGTTGACTCAGAGGAGAGCAACCTCGATGGGCCTCTTCTCGGCAGCGGAGGCACTTTTCTCTACCTCAGCTATCTTGGAGATAGGCAAGGTGTACTCAGAATCGATCTGAATTATCGTTGCCTTGGGTTAGGCTTTCTTTAGCCTTTTAGGCTTTGGCTTTGGCTGAGATTGGGATGGTGATGGTTGTACGGTGGTAATGGTGGAGATGTCGTCTAGAAGGTCTTTTGCTACAGCCTTCTTACGATCTATCTCGGTGGCGGTAACGGTTCGACGTCGGCGTTTGCATTGGGAATGTGGGATTAGTTGTGGAGCCGAGATAGATGGCTACTCTGTTGGATCAGATGTTGATCATTGGTCAGGCCTTGACAATTCAGCTTATGGAGTTGTAGCTGATAGAGGGGGGCTTGCTCTTGCTTTTTCTTGGGACGTCAGGAAGTACAGATTTGTAAGTCAGGATAAAATTCAGGAGCAGAGGAGCCTTACGCTGATTGATTGGCAAGTTCAACCGCTCTTTGAAGTCCTTGCTGGGAAAGAAAGACTTGCGAAAATCCTTTGGTGGTTGAGGGAGAGCTGCAAGAAAAAACAGACGTTAGCACATATATAGAATGAACAAAGTGTTAAAGACTTGAGAGCAAGTAAGGTGACTCTTGGCTCTTACCATCACCCTCTTTAAAAACTGATCGGCTCAAGGGATAGAGATTAAGGTCCTCATCTGGTGAGAATTCCCAGTTGCCCGAGATGATGAAATAATCATCCCTGGCGCCCTTGTTGGAATCAGGGAGGTCGGCGATGAGTTTGTATTGCGTCGACCTCGGCTTAAGATAGTAGATGTAGCATTTTTCTGACTTAAGGCCACACATGGTGTAGCAGTACTGGATGTCGGCAAGAGTAACCCTAGCGTTCTCTTTTTTGGCTAAGGCTATTATACCATTGATAACTCGGTAA
The DNA here is from genome assembly GCA_030407325.1 of Camellia japonica. Classification (NCBI taxonomy): domain Eukaryota; kingdom Viridiplantae; phylum Streptophyta; class Magnoliopsida; order Ericales; family Theaceae; genus Camellia; species Camellia japonica. The sequence goes on along the minus strand of JAPPVO010000029.1, from coordinate 30,362,709 downwards.
GAATTAATGCAAGCTACATTGGGTTCAATTTGTAATAATAGAGGACTTCTCGGAAAAGGATGTCAAGTGGAAACCTGAGTCCACATTCTGTGAAGGCTACGATAGGGAAAGGCATGAAGTTCCCGTTAGGCATGATGGAGTCTTCCTCCCCTACCAACCTCAGGTGAACGTCGGCAGGAATGGCAAACTCCTGCCTGAAATATTCTAACTTAGTTGGGGTGTGTACCCTATACCTCCACATACCCATGACGTCGACTTAGGGGGAAGGTGTTGGATTTCAGAAGGAAGTGTTTTGGGAAGGTTTGAGGGACCTTGGCAAAACCTAGACGAATGCTGGGTCGAGAGTTTTTAAGGATCTAGGGAAAGTTTGTTGCAGTTTTTCCTAAAATTTGTGAGTTCTACAAACAAATCCTAAGCCTAAGACTATGGAAACGAGAATTGAAGGCAAGAATCTGGAAAAGACACAGAAAACAGAAACAAGAACAATGATTCAGAATCAAGAAAAGTGATGAACTATCAAAGAACACTGTGACAGAGTGTGTACAAGGGTGCGAGGCCAAAATCAGTGGCAAGATAAACAAGTGTGTGAGCAGTGTATGTATACTCAAGAATGGATGGAACAAAAGCAAAGTCATAGGATAAACATGCTCAAATACATGATTGAATTCATACGCACAGATTTATAATCAAGAGCGTGAACAGGATGGCAATGGCAACAAGCAATGCAGTGAAGTTTTTTCAAAGAAAAATACAGACTGATAAAAGAGGAAATAATGACTCACCGAAGAAAAATGAGGCCGGTGTAAAGTACATCAAGGTCAGATGGTGGCCGTAAGCGGAGAAAAACAACAAAAACTTCGCCGGAGGAGGTGAACGGAGTAGTTGCAGAGCTTGAGAGCTTGAAACAATGGAGAATTTGAGAAAGTTAGAGAGAGAGAGAGAGTTTGAACGAAAATGATGGTGAAGAAGTGAAAAGACGGAGAGAGGGATGATTTTTGATCAAACACACGGAATGGTAGCAGAAATGCAATCAATGTGCCTAGGACGACGTGCTTGTCAGACGGCGCACGCAAGGGCGATGCGACTTAATGGCGCGTGTCAGGTACAACTCAGTAGGGGAAAGACGCGTGGCAGAAACGGTTGAAATACTGTGTGTGACAGCTCATACGCGTGTTGAAACTCTTGGAGTTCATGATTTAAATGAGGCAGGACCTCGGCTAGGAGGGCGATCTCGGCTTGGAAACTTAGAACCAATAATCAAGTTTGGTTCTATTTTTAGCCGACGAATTATGACCTCGGTAATGAAGGATAAAGCGAGTTTAGCCGATGTGCTAAATGGAAGAAATGATATAGGTTCCATCACCTCATGATGCCGAGGTACTAGAACCTAGGGGACAGTTGTGAGGACATAATTTTTGAATGACAACACGTGGCCGAGGTAGCACCGAAGTTTCAGCCGAGGTGCCACGTGTCCTGGTCATGATGCCAAGGTAATCTCGGCTAGGTCGAGGTTATCTCGAAAATACCGGAATCCGGGATAAGCGAATAAGGAACAAGAGTCCTAGATTGGAAGAGGACTTCAGTCTAAATAAAGATAAGACTCTTAGCGAGTTTATCCCAATCTAACTGAGAGTCCAAGATTAGCATTGAGCTAGAATCCATTGGAGTTAGGCTTCTATTGGGATTAGGTCAGTGTTGGCTATAAAAGAGGGTCACCCTCGTGGGTCTAAGGTACGCTTTTGGTATTTTGAATAGTGAGTTAAGCACTTTTGCTATCTTTGAGAGATAATTGACTTGATCGTCGGAGTGCCCCCAGGTGGACGAACCACCGCCGGAATCTCTTCTTTCTGTGACAAGTCGATCGGGCTTAATCTATTCTGCCGGTGTTCTCCAGCTGAGTACCAGTTTGACAGTGTGATTAGAAATCGACTCACTCATTACCTATCTTTTTTCTTTCCGTTTCCAAATCCCTTATCAAATCTCCCAACCAAATACAGCGTAGGTATATATAGTTTTTTCCTTTTGTTTGTCTGCTTGGCCTTTGGCCTCCATTGCACCCAAAAAAATAAAATAAAATAGAATAATGTGCCTCTCAGCAATCGTACTTGCAGAATTCACAGGGGTAAAAGCTGAAATTCCAAGTATGATAACATACTTATCCAATTCAAGCAAATGAAAGAGTTTTTGTTAAAGATTTCTTTAGCTTTTGCTTTTTTGCCATTAATTTCAGGTTTCTTTTCTTTCTCGCAAAGGCAAATTTGTGGGCATGAGTACACTTCATGGCAGATGACAATCTATTTTATCTTTGCCATTTGAATTTTATACACTCGTCAGTTTGATAAATGTTCTTTAGTTCTTTCCTTTTGCTTCTTAGCTTTTAATGATAATTATACTCTTTCATAATTTTTAAATTTATCAAACACACAAAAGATTAATTAAACAATCAAAAGAAACGTAATTCTGCTAGAGCGAGTTTGTTTTTTTAGTAGAATTTGACTTTTGTTGAGATGGTAGCAGGCCTTCCAAAATAGTTAGTAAGCTAAATATTACTATTTACTGGGATTGCCTCTGCAATTATTGCATGGATCCACCATTAAAACTGAACAGTCTCAGTACGTTGACAAATTATTCAATGCTCCATTTCGTTTACAAATTGGCATATAACGCTATCTCCTACAATTCTAACATGAAAATGGTAAGTCTAATGATTTTGACCAATAAATTATTTGGAGTATTACCTAAATTTGCTTCAGGAGCATTGAATAATCTCTCTAGATTGTAGGTAATTAAAGATGATTACATAATAGTATTCATGGAGACCCAACCCAAATACAGGATATCCTACCTTGTGGGTATCCATAGAGACCCAACCCAAATACATGAGTTTTTCATTTTTTTTCTTATCTATTGGGTAGGGTAAGTGATATTCTTTAAATATCCACAGGGGATGGATCGGGGATGGATATCCACTAATTTCTCCATATGTTTATTTTTTTTAATTTTTTTTTAAGATTCACAACTAAAACTAAATATACATTCAATCTTTTTTCTTTTTTATTTATTTATTTATTTCAGGTTCACAACCATTTTTTTTTTTTTTTTTTTTTTTTTTTAAGATTCACAACCAAAGCTAAATATACATCCAATCTTTTTTCTTTTCTTTTTTTTTTTTTTTTTTAAGGTTCACAACCATTTTTTTTAAAAAAATTTAAGCTTCACAACCAAAGCTAAATATACATTCAATCTTTTTTCTTTGTTTTTTTTTTTTTTTTAAGGTTCGCAAACTTTTTTTTTTAAAAGATTCACAACCAAAGCTAAATATACATTCAATCTTATTTTATTTTATTTGGCTCAACAACAAAATCAAATACACATTAATTAACATTGTCACATTATTCTTGTCAAATTTTATACATATCTAGAATTTTTTAAATTTATTTAGAAAAATTCTATTCCTACAAAAAAATTTCATCTTCTTTTTTAATTTTTTTTTTAAATTTTATGTATCTCCTTCTCCTCTCTATTAATTGATCTTCGATAATCTGAAGGTGAGTTATTGCTCTCGTTCCCATCTTCTTCTTCTTCTTCTTCTTCTTCTTCTTCTTCTTTTTAAAAATTTTTATTTGCATTTATAGAATGAATTTTCTTGTTTTAATATCTCCTGCAATTGTTTTATTGGATTTCGCTCTGATTTGATGGTAGCCTTAGATTGAATTTCTCAATTTTCATCTTAACTAGTGATCACCTTAATTAAAATTTTATATATTTTTGTCTTCAATTTTCATGTTTTGGTTATTATTAATTGCGTGTTTTTGATCGATAGTCACAATCTTGTCACCGCTAGATTGTTGTCATCGCAAATCGCAATTGTTGTAGTGAGAGGATGAGAAAGAGTGAGAATTAGAACTCTAATTGTCAACAGAGTAGTGAAAACATATGGAGAAATTATTTTCCGATGTACCAAAAAAAATATAGGAAAATTAGTGGGTACCCATTCCCGGTTCAGATTTAAAGAATATTACTTACCCTACCCAACGAACAAGAAAAAAGAGGAAACCCAAGTATTTGGGTTGGGTCTCCATGGATACCCACATGGTAGGTTATCCATTGCCATCCCTACTCTATTGACAATTAGAGTTATAATTCTTACTCTCTCTCATCCTCTCACTACAACAACGGCGATTTGCGATGACGACAATCTAGCGGTGACAAGATTGTGACTGTCGATCAAAAACGCACAATTAATCATAACCAAAACATGGAAATTGAAGACAAAATTGTACAAAATTTCAATTAAGGTTATCACTAGTTAAGATGAAAATTGAAAAATTCAATCTAAGATTACCATCAAATCAGAAAGAAATCCAATAAAAAAAATTGTAGGAAATATTAAAACAAGAAAATTTATTCTATAAATGCAAATAAAAAAAATTTTAAAAAAAAGAAGAAGAAGAAGATGGAAACGAGAGCAATAACTCACCTTCAGATTATCGAAGATCAATTAATAAAGAGGAGAAGGAGATACATAAAATTTAAAAAAAGAATTAAAAATGAAGATGGAATTTTTTTTTTTTTGTAAGAATAGAATTTTTCTAAATAAATTTAAAAAAATTATAGTTATACATAAAATTTGACAATAATAATGTGACAATGTTAATTAATGTGTATTTGATTTTGTTGTTGAGTCAAATAAAATAAAATAAAATTGACTGTATATTTAGCTTTGGTTGTGAATCTTAAAAATAAAAAAAATAAAAAAATAAATTGAATGCATATTTAGCTTTGGTTAAGATTGAATTTTTCGAAATAAATTTTAAAAATTCTAGATATACATAAAATTTGACAAGAATAATGTGACAATGTTAATTAATGTGTATTTGATTTTGTTGTTGAGCCAATAAAATAAAATAAGATTGAATGTATATTTAGCTTTGGTTGTGAATCTTACCCAAAAAAAAAAAACAAAAAAAAAGTTGTGAACCTTTAAAAAAAAAAAATTAAAAAAAAAGATTGAATGTATGTTTAGTTTTGGTTGTGAATCTTAAAAATAAAAAATAAAAAAAGAGGGGGGTCAAGTTGGGTTGGAGAATATTCAAACCCATTAGGAGATGGGAAGGGTAATACCCATGGGAAATGGGGAATGGGGAATGGGGAAAAATAGTTATAAGGGAATGGGGATGGAGAATTAATATCCACCCCCATTAACCCCCATTGCCATCCCTAATAATAGGATTCACTACCCAATACAATGATGGGAGGCTGGAGCTTTGTTTTGCTTTGTTTTGCTTTGCTTTGCGTCCGCGCGTTGGTTTCTCACCAACTAGGAGGTTGGAGCTTCGTTTAGCTCCAAACTCCTCTTTATTAATGTATTCCGGTTGTGGTTATCAATGAAGTTTCTCTTTGCCGATCAAAAAAACAATGATGGGACATGATTTGAGGCTAGGAGATTGTAAGAGGAGCTAATTTTTGAACCCTCTCATACAGAGATTACCCTGCAACTGATAGTTTCATGCCCATTACAGTCATTGGTGAAAAGATCTAGGAATTTTTATTTTTATTTTTATTTTTATTTTTTTTTTCATTCAGCAGCCTCTTCGTGCTTTCCTATTTATCATTTAAGAAATTACATGTGATATCATCCCATTGTTTGCTGGCCAAGAAAAGAAAAATGCCAGAGTCATGTTGGCACCGGAATTTTGTGATTTTTGGGGCTTTGTATGCCTGCCTAAAACAACTACTAGAGACTCCCATCAGGCATAATGTTAATATGATTATATACTTTGCTCTGTTGTATCAGGTACTGAAGGACGGACTCACGGCAGTGCATGTGCCTTATGCTTACGATTCGCAATTATTTTGCTGTGTAACACTTCTGCTGCTTCTTTATCATGTTCAAAAATGAAATTGCACATATGAAGGAAACTAGTGCTCCATCATAAAGCTAACTTAAATACATAACTCATTGAACTTTATTTCTAAGTATACAATTCTAACACAATAAATGTCCCCTTGAAACAATATTTCTCAATAAAAAAAAAATTACAACATGGCATGTTATGCATATGTAACTGTATGTAGTTTATTCTAAACGTACAGATTTAGAACCAATTGTATAGAACTATGCACACTAGAGCATGTTTGCGAACTAATGCAAGGAACCAACTTCTAAGGGATTATTGAGAAGTCAAGGATCAAGCTCAAATTGCTCTTATCATGTGATTCATCTTTCATAATTTTATCTTGTCATAACAAATATGTTGAATTTTAAGTGTTTAGAAAATGATGATCTCACTGAAACTCCGGCACATTTATACAACAAGCGCTTAATATGCTTTGATCAAACCCCACATTCGTCTTCTTCATCATTAAGATTTGATTTACTGTTTTTTAGTTGCAAGGTCACTTGATTTCCTCAACTTCAACGGGTATTGCTTTCTCGTCAACTTTTTTTTTTTTTTTCCCCAAATAAGCTCATCACATATTATTCTGATCATTGAGTTTGTTATTGAACAGGGTTTCTCATGTGATCTCTTTTACTTGAATTCATTTTTATGTTCATCCTTTTAGTATTTTTTTTTTTTTTTGCAATTTCCCTTCAGTTGCATATTCTCTGCTTCTTCTTCATGTGGATTCCAAAATTGACTAATCTCATGCAATGTTCCTTTAAGATAATGTAATGCTTAAATAGTGTGCAAACAATCAACCAAAGCCAAGCAGCTCAAATCCTAAGACAATCTAGTACTCGAAATCCTAATTTAAATTCTAAGCCATTGTCGACAATCAATAAAATGATTTCAACAGGGAAAATCAGCAATAAGCTTCCACCACATCGCTATAGAATTGAACATTCTCAAACTTGCTTCAAAGAAAAAATAATAATTTAGCTCCACAACTAACAAGCAACAATGGAGATCAAACAAAAAGTGAACATGGAAAGAATAATATAGATAGAAATAAAAAAATGCCTTTTAACTAGGGGTGTTCGCAGTTCGGTTGCGGCCGGAGAACCTCTAATCCGCCTTCCGTCTGTCTGATTGACGGATTGGAAAAAATCAATCCTCATCCATCCGCCGGATTGACAGATGCAGATTGAGCGGATTGGCGGATGGATGCAAATTAGTTTGACGGTTTAAATTTTACAAATTTTGAACATAATATAATAACTTGTCAATATTTTTTTTTTTAATAACAATTCAACTCAACATAACTAAAAAATTATCAAGTAAATTGTCAAATACCAATAATAAATACATACAAGAAAATTATGCATTATCAAAACTATTTCATTACTTTTTTTTATTCAAAAACTATTTGATTTAATTTTTTTTTCACACAAAAATACAAAATATCAACACTTGTCAATTGATAAAAAGATTTCCAAATTTAGTCTGAACTCTTTTTCAATTGAAAACACAAATAGAATATCTAAACAAATTAAAAACACAAAATCTTACAAATTACTAGAAGTGGTCGCGGTTTGGCGGTTCAATTGCGACCAAAGGAACCTTAAATCCGCCATCCGTCCAAAATTAGGCGGATTGAAAAAAATCAATCTGCAACCGTCCGCTCGTCATCACGCATCCGTCCAAGATGCAGCAAATTAATTCAGTTCGGGTGGTTTGGACGGATCGGAATATATGATGCCCACCTCTACTTTTAACATTGGACTCATATTAATTCGAAGTTCCTATCAATAAAGGAGGTTCAGTTTGAAGGAATGGACCGGATAGCTTCCACCCCCACCTTCACAAGGCCTGGTTTGGGATATCTAAAAAAATTCAAAAAGTCAAAAAGTTACTAAAAAAGTTAAAAAGTTATCACTATTCACCAAAAAAAATTAATTTTACACACAAATTATTACAAACAACTTTGACGTCTCACAAGCACAAAGCTGAGTTTTGTGCACAAACAACACGATGTTGTTCGGCCCGTGGGGGGCCATCACGGGTCCCGTTTTGATAATCTGAACCATTTAATGTGTAGAAATCATCGAGTACTATATATATGTAAAAAAGCGCGTTGATCGGATATTGTTAACTACATAATCAAATCAGTTTTGTATAAAAAAAATAGATGGCGTTATAGTTAACGGTTGAAGAAAAACTAATCCAATCAGAAAGCTATCGATATCCGATCAATGTGATTTTTTTACAGGCATATAGTGCTCGACGAGTTTTACACATTGAACGGTTCAAGTTATCAAAACGAGACCCATGCGGGCCCCCACGGGCCAAACAGTATCGTCAAATGCAATGCCCAAAAAGTAGGCAACTATTTCTTCAAGTCAATTCACTATGCCCAGAAGGACGGTCATATTGCCTATGTCCTAATCTTCTCCTACATACTAATTTATACAATTTTTTAATACACATTTTTTCGTAAAAAATCAAAAAATTAACCCAAATAACCATCTTTTTTTTTCTTCAATTTTTTAGTCTAAAAAGTCAAAAAATACACTTATTTAGGACACCTCAAACAATCCTGTGTGGTCTTTCCTTTCTTCTATTGACTTGCTGATGATCTGGTGATTCTCAAGCTCTTGCAGGAATCTAGAAAGTAACATTTGGGAGTGTTTTTGGCAATCCTATAGACACTGTTGAAATCATTAATACGGGAGAAATTAAATGGGATGTGATAATAGTTCTATTAGAAAGATCAAAGTAAGGATGAGATGATATCAACAGAGACATGAGTCATGCTCATCTTATTTCCTTGTGTAATTTATTTGATTCATTGATTAATTGAGTTGTGTGTTTTTGTTGTTTGCCTTTGGTCTTATATGTTGGTATCTAGGTATCTTGCTAGCAAGTATGTAATGCTACGTAATGTTTTGATATTTTAGTATTTTATAGATATGTGGCTGTTTTGTGTTGAAGATATGCAGTTTGGTTCTTGTTTTGAATTGATCATACTTATCTCCCCAGTTTATACTCATTTTATTAATAAATTTTTTTTTGTTGTTAAAAAAAAATAAAATAAAATAAAAACTCATCTTGTATATACATAAATTTTCTAAATAGTCATTGTAACTGCGATGCAACCCCACCCGCATAGGGCATGGGGGTTCCAACAAGTTAAACAAAAATATGCATAAGATACAATATCTTTGTATCCAAAAAAAAAAAAATCCGAGGATATATACTCCTCGAAGGGTGTATATCATATTCACTAACTAAAGAAGACAATAAAGTAGCTCTATATTTTATGAGTCATAACTAAAAAAAAAAATCAAAACCAAACACTACATGAGGCATAACCGAAGATTTCAAAATTATATCGTAACCAAATATGAAAATTAGTCATAATTAAAAAGAAAAATAATATAATTAAAATACATATGATAAAAGATATATATTGTAGAATTCTCCAAATACATCGAGATCCCAATTTAGAGACTTATTTAAGGTCCTAACTAATATTTTTTTAACCTCGTTAACCTCATTCATCAACAATGCTAGTTTCCCAAATTTTAGTCCAATTTTTATACAAAAAAAATTAGTGTGCGACTAAAATTGATTTTACATACAGAGCTCACTATGAGTTATATTTAGGGAAAATGTTATGAACCTCAAATAATTTATCAAATATTTTACCAAATATCCCATATAGATGTGGGATCCACCCAACCCCACATGCATGTAGGTCTCACGCCTATGTGAGAAGTTTGATAAAATATTTAGTAAATTATTTAGAGTCTCTAATATTACTTTATATTTAAGTATTTTTTAGGAGTTCATTATTTTAGTTGACTTTTTAATTTTTTATGAAAACATATAAAAAAGCAAAGAACGTGACAAAGCCGACTTTGGCTCAAATAAGGCAAAGCCGCCACTTTGCACCCCAAAAATTGAGCCAAAAAAAGGCCTCAATTTTTTTTAGCTATTATATAAGTCCACAAAAAAAATCCACCTGATTTTGAAAAATCCAAATAAAATTTGTTGAAAATTCAAAACTAATAATTAGTTGATGTGGTGAATTATTTAAAACACATGAACGATTATTTTTATTGGCAAAAATCAAATAGTCGATTGATATAGTGAATTATGTTAAATTAATGGATAGTTGTTTCTCAAATTTATAGATTGTATATAAATACGATTCATTATACCAGTTATATTTGTTTCTCATGAAAGAAACCTCTTAAATTTAAAATCGATTGAATTTTGTATCAGTCAACTCTGTCACAAGAAAGATTGAATATATTAACAATTTAATCAATTAAAAATGATTAGTTAATAAGTTGAATTATACAATTTTAATTAGCAATTTTATAGTTAAAAATATGATAAGAGTGATGTTTAAGCATATAGTTTGTTCCACTTTTTATTTTAGTACTTCAACTTCAATTATTTTAGTTTTTTATTATAAACTTTTTATATATTTAAATAAATTTTAATAATTATATATATGATCAAAATTTAAATATTTAGGGTCTGTTTGGTAACACTTACGTTTTCAGTTTATATTTACAAAAATTTTATAAATTGATTTTTGTTTATTTTTTGTTTATTTTTAGAAAAACAAAAACTACAAACGTGTTTGGTTTAGACAAAATGTTTAAAAAAAATTAAAAATATAAAAAAGTGAGAAATGGCAAGTGGTGGGGTGGTGGGTAGTGACGAGTGGTGGCGGCGGAAGACGGTGGTGAAAAGCGGTGACGGATGGGTGGATGGTGGTGGCGGGTAGGTGGCGAGTGGTGGTGGTGGGTGGGTGGGTGACGGTGGCGGGTGGTGTGTGGTGGCGAGTGGGTGGTGGTGGTGGTGGTGGTAGTGGTGGTGTGTGGCAGGTGGTGGTGGGTGTGGTGGTGGTGGCGGGTGGGTGGTAGGTGGTGGTGGTGGTGGTGGTGGTAGGTGGTGGCTGGTGGTGGCGGGTGGTGGATGGTGGTAGCAGGTGGGCAGTGCGTAGTGGTGCGGGTAGGGAGTGGGTGGTGGGGCGGGCGGATGGATGGTAGTGACGGGTGAGTGGTAGGTGGGTGGTGGTGGTGGGTGGTAGTGGTGGCGAGTGGGTGATGAGTGGTGGTGGCTGGGTGGGGTGGCGGGGAGTGGGTAGTGGTGGCGAGTTGGTGGTGGCTGGCAGGTGACATGGGGGTGGTGGTAGTGGTGGTGGGGGTGGGTGGTGGTGGCGAGTGGGTGACAGGTGGGTGGTGGTGGCAGGTGGGTGGTGGTGGCGGGGGGTGGTGGAAGTGGGGTGGGGTGTGGGTGTGGGGGTGGGTGTGGTGTGGTGGTGGTGAAGACGGTGGTGGAAAGTGGTGAAAATGGTGGCAGGTGGTGGCTAGTGTTGGGTGGTAAAAAAAAAAAAAAAACTCAAAACTCAAAACGTAAACTCATTTTTTTAGTTTATATTTTTTGGCCAAATTTATAAACTGAAACCACTGATTTATAAACAAAAATTTACCAAACAAATTTTTATTTGAGTTTTTAAATTTTTGTAAATATAAACTGAAAACGTAAGTGTTACCAAACGGCACCTTAACTTTTAATGATAATATATTTTTGTGCAATCACGATTCGTAGCTCGAATTTACGGTGGCCCGAATGGCTCGAGGTGCCAAAACGACGTCGTTTTGGCACCTTTTTTTTTTTTTTTTCCTCTCCTTCTTCCTTCCCCTCTCTTCCTTCCTCTCTTCCTCTGTTCTGAATCCAAACTCAAATCACTTCCTTTGTTCTGAATCCAAACTCAGCCAACAGATTTAGAACGGAAGAATAGATTCGGCCAAAATCAAAATCAAATCAAACACTTCCTTTGTTCTGAATCCAAACTCGGCCAACAGATTTAGACAGAATGACAGATTCAGCCAAAATCAAAATCAAATCAAAAGAGGGGAAGGAAGGAGAAAGAACAGATTCGGCCAACAGATTTAAAAGAAAAGAAAGAAGAACAGATTCGTAAAAACAAAAAACAAAAAAAAAACAAAGAAAAAAACAGAGAGTAGAGAGAGGAGAACAGATCTGTGTATGTATAGACACAGATCTGGCAATTTTTTTTCCCGTCTCTAAAACTGGTAATAGAGAGGCGAAAGAAATAGAGAAAATGGAAAGAGAGAGAGAGAGAGACAGAGAGAGAGGGCCCACCATTGCAGAGCAAGAGCCCACCGTTGTAGTTGAGAAGGAAGAAGAAAAAGAAGAGCAAGGCAGAGGAGGAGAATAGAGAAGAGAGAGATGGGAGGGTCGAGCCATTCGAGCCCTTCTTTTTTCGAGCTACGAGGCTTTACTCATTTTTGTGAAAGTTCCCATAAAAAGGTTTCGTTTTGGGTCTCAAAATGTTAGAGCCAGCAGTGAGTAATGTGATTGGTAAAAAAAACTTATTAATATATGAGTAATATTAGGAATCTTAAAAATTTTACTAAATCTTTTATTAAATGTTTTACATAAGTGTGGAATTCATATAAGACTCATATGATGTAAGTCTCACACCCATATAAGATATTTGATAACAAATTTAATAAAATTTTTGAGATTTCTAATATTTTTCTTAACAAAAATGCTTGAGACCACTAATTAGTGGTAGTACTAATAATGTAGCTGTCACAGTATTGTTGTGCCTGATTTTTTTATTTTTTTTTTATTTTTCACCTCATTAATTGTGATTTAGTGATACCAAATTAGTGGTACCAACCACTACTATTTTCTTAATATAAAGAGTCATGCTAGAGGCCACTAATTTGGTGGCTCTAAACCCACCACTAATGAGGTGAAAAAGCAAAAAAAAAAACAAAAAACAAAAAACAAAAACAAAAAAAAAAAGAAAAGAAATTGACACAACACATACTGTGCCAGTGGGTGGGACTTACTACCACATCATTAGCAGTAGCTCTAACTAGAGCTCCCACTTAGTTGGGTCATGTTAAAAATTACTAATTTAGTAGCTTTAAACCTACCACTAATTTGGTGGCGCTAAACCCACTGCTAAAGAAAGATAAATCCTGCGTTCAAAAACAAGAAAGACAAATCCAATCAGCCTGCACTACTCATGACCAACCGAAAGAAAAACAACAACCGCGATTGGGACCTCGAATCCGAGCTCCCCCAAATGCCCCGAAATCCTTTTTTTTTTTTTCCAACAGAAGAAGGAAGAAGAAGAAGGAGGAGGAGGGAGGAGGAGGAGGAGGAGAAGTGGATTGGAGGGGGCCATACCAGTGGGAGGAGGCGGAGGGGGGGCCGGAGGCGACGGCGGTGGTGCTGCGACGATCGGGGCTGAGCAGGGACGACCGGGGCTGGGCCGACGACGGCGGTGGTGAGACGACGGCGAACCACCTCTCTCTCTCTCTCTCTCTCTCTCTCTCTTTCTCTCTCTCTCTTCTCCCCCTCTGGTTCAGACTGAAATCGAAGAAGAAGAAGGAAAAAAATAATAATAATGCCCAAAACGACGTCGTTTTGGACATTAGGGGAATTCGGGGCTGAAAAATTCGAGGTACAAATCTTTTTTCGAAAAACAAAAGCCTAATGGGAAACAGATGTGAAAGCACACCACTAGAACACCTTTCATTGATCCATCACACCACGGAGTCTTTTGAAAAAGTTAGTAAAAAGTTAATTTTTATTTTTTACCCATTTTAAATTATATTATTCTCATATAATTTATTTATAAAAAGATAAAATTAATTTAAAAAATTAATTTTTTATTAACTTTTCAAAACACTCCTACAGCCCCTTTCAATAAGTTGGCTATTTTAATAAATTATTTTAATTTTTAGTTATATTAGTAGGTTAAAATAATTATATTTAAGAAGATTATTTTAAAAAAAAATTATAATTAGATATGATGTTTGTAAGAGAAAAAATAAAATAATTATAAATTTGATATAATATTTTGTATTATTAATTATTTTATCTTTTAGTGTTCTTTTAAAAGCCAAAAAAATCTTCTTTCCAAATAAAGCATAAAAAAGGAGCAATCATAAGTCCTTAGATCATACCAAACAATATCTCAAAAAATTGTAACAACTTAAGGTATCAATTAGCAACAACTAAAATTATGTCCATCGTCAATATTAGTAATATGATAATTTATAATAATTTTTTGATTATTTAACTATTTTTACTTATTGACAAGTGAGACCTAAGAACAACTATTCACATTGTTTGGTTTTACTTTTTTGAGTTAATTTTTAAAATTTTGGGCTGGTTTGACATATTTCAAAAAATTCAAAAAACTAAAAAATTACTAAAAAAGTTAAAAAGTTATCGCTATTTACCAAAAAAATATATAAAAAATTAATTTTACACAAAATTATTACAAACAACTTTGACATCCCCACAGACACAGAGCTGACTTTTTTTGAAAAAATTATACAGACGGGGTGCACAAACAACACGGTGTTGTTCGGCCCGTGAGGGCCCATTACGAATCCCGTTTTGATAATCTGAACCATTCAATATGTAGAATTAGTCGAGTATTATATGCTTGTAAAACATTACGTTGATCGAATATCGCTAACTATATGATCAATCAGTTTTGTATAAAAAAAAATGATGGTGTTATAGTTAACGGTTGAAAAAAAAAACTAATTCGATCAGATAATTATCGATATCCGATCAACGTGATTTTTACAAGCATATAGTACTTAATGAGTTCTACACATTGAAACGGTTTCATTAGCAAAATGGGACCCATGGTAGGCCCCCACAGGCCGAACAGTACCGTGCAATTCAATGCCAAAAAAAAGGGAACCATCTCGTAGCCTATACTTTGCATACGCTGCCCCTTAGGACATCCCACCGTACTGCCTATTCTATCACAATCTTCTCATATACACTAATTTATACAATTTTTTAATACATATTTTTTCATAAAAAATCAAAAAGTTATTCCAAACAACCATCTTTGTTTTCTCAACTTTTTAATTTAAAAAATTAAAAATATACTTATTTAGAACATCTCAAACAACATCTTTATTTTGAATGGTATTTTTGAAAATTGAATCATTTTGGTTGTTCTAGATTTTTGAATTTTGAAACAAGTCAAAATTCCCTCCAAAACACAATGAGTAAATTAGCCAAAAAGCCAACAACTCATACCAAAAAGTCAAAGATTCTCTTTTTCTCTACTTTTTGCACATCTTTTCGTAATTAGCCAAAAAGTTATCCCAAACATACAAGTTTTTTTTACCTACCTTTTTAGCCAAATAGTCAAAAAGTTACTAAATTAGCCTGTTCCCAAACGAGGCCTAAGTGGAATGCTAAGATTTTGGATCTAAGCACAACAACCAACCATTCAGTATTTTAAATTAAAAAAAAAAAAAGGGAATAAGTCACAGTAAGAGAGACAGAGAGGAAGGGGGGGTTGGAGACGGAGAAGGGATACTGTTATGTCTTAAGCCACAGTAATTACTGTTACATTTTTTGTGAGAGATTATCTCGAATGTTTTTTAATAATCTGAACCGTTCATATTGTAGGGTTTGTCAAGTAGATCATCTTTACAAAAAATCAAATTGGTTGGATAACTGTAACCCTGTAATCAAAGCACATTTGTTTCTTTAAAAATTAATGATTAACGTAATTTTTATAAATTTTTTAAAATAATTAAGACCTAATCATGAGATTATAAATATTCGATCAACTTAATTTTTTTAAAAAATAATATACTTAATGAGCTCTACAATATAAACTGTTCTAATTATTAAAAAACACTCCAAACAATCCCTCGTAAAGAAATAACAGTAACTGTTGTCTCTTAAAGCATGACAATACCCTTCTTTGGGCGGGGGGACAAGCGGAGTCAAATTGTGATTTCATGTAGGTCCCATTCTATTTACAAACTGCTAAAAAAACATCAAATCACCTGACAGACAGAAGAAAAAAAAACAGTATCCAGAAAATTGGATTTTGGAATTTTTTTTTTTTTTATTTTTGGACTTAACCAAGCAAAAAATTTAAAATTTCTTAAACCATGAGTTCAGAAAATCGTAATCAAACACGTTGATTAGGTTTGGTTTGATGTTTTTTGAAGTAAGCTTTGAATTTTGCATTTACATATTTTCATCTTTAATAAATTTTTCAAATATTTTAACCGATTTCACTACCCTTCTATGTACACATTAGGGGTACAATTTGAAAGGGTGAGATCGGATTGAAATGTTGTCTAAACTCAGTTTAGCCTAATTTAAATTTTACTGAAACCTGTTCAGACTCATTTAAGCCCAAATTGTAACCCAAGATTATTTGTTCAAGCCGACCTTGAGTTAAATCCAAATTGCCAAGTTGTCCGAACTGTTCGAATTGTAAATGAATTTCAATATGTTTTTTTTTTCCTTTTTTTACAGCGAAATTATTAAAAATTATTAAAATTAGACAATATAATTTTTAAAATCATTAAAAACATCTAAACAAATAAAGAATGTAATAATGTAAAAAGAGATGTCACTATAATAGTCTTTGCAAATTGATGAGAGTGAGAATAAAAAATGTAAGATTTTGTGTTACTTGTATTTATAATATATATTCAATAAGATTTAATAATTTAAATTACATTAATATCATGTAATGGTTAATAATTTATATGTACATTTAATATTTTTATATGTCTATATATGTATAATTCGAGTTTTGAATTGCTTGAATTGTTTGATATCTTTGTCCAAACCCGCCCAAATTTAATTCGGGCTTTTGAACTTTTATCCAAATCCGTACCAAATTTAAAAATATTTTGTCCAAATCTTAAAAGAATTCAAATTAAACTCAAGTTGAACCCACCCAAGTTGTACCGTTAGTACACATAAGAAGTATAAAATTTGTAAAAGAATTCACTAAATACTAAAAAATACCCAAAAAAAGTGCATTTCTTTTTTGTGATACTGTTATGTCTTAAGCCACAGTAATTACTGTTACATTTTTTGTGAGAGATTATCTTGAATGTTTTTTAATAATCTGAACCGTTCATATTGTAGGGTTTGTCAAGTAGATCATCTTTATAAAAAATCAAATTGGTTGGATAACTGTAACCCTGTAATCAAAGCACATTTGTTTCTTTAAAAATTAATGATTAACGTAATTTTTATAAATTTTTTAAAATAATTAAGACCTAATCATGAGATTATAAATATTCGATCAACTTAATTTTTTTAAAAAATAATATACTTAATGAGCTCTACAATATAAACTGTTCTAATTATTAAAAAACACTCCAAACAATCCCTCGTAAAGAAATAACAATAACTGTTGTCTCTTAAAGCATGACAATACCCTTCTTTGGGCGGGGGGACAAGCAGAGTCAAATTGTGATTTCATGTAGGTCCCATTCTATTTACAAACTGCTAAAAAAACATCAAATCACCTGACAGACAGAAGAAAAAAAAAAACAGTATTCAGAAAATTGGATTTTGGAATTTTTTTTTTTAATTTTTAGACTTAACCAAGCAAAAAATTTAAAATTTCTCACTACAACATTTTCTTAGTTTAGTGACATTTGAAAGTGCCATAAATTATTCTTCTAATGACATTTTTTAGTCTTGTGGCATTTTGAACAAGTGCCACTTCTATTGGTGCCACGATAGATACGAGTGCCACTGCACCATCATGGCTAAAAACTTTCAATGACATTTTAATGTCATGGTAGATATTATTTGTGGCACTATCAAGCGCCATTAAAAAAAGAGTTAGTGACACTTATAAGTGTCATTACACTATCAAGACTTAAACCTTTCAGTGACACTTTAATGTCATGGTAGGCACTATTCGTGACGCTATCAAGTGCCATTCGTGACGATAATTCGTTGTAGAACAATTTGATCTGCTCTTGCAGAGACTCGAACCACCAACCTCCCGCACCATAAACCTTATACACTACACTCTTCCCACTACACCTCTATAGCACCATATGATTATATATGCAACATATATTATTTATATAGTACATACATCTATATTAATATAAAAGTATATGTATAAACATAAATTTTATTGAACATAATTTATGTAAAATAAACTATTTACTAGTAAAATAAAAAAAGACCACTTTTGGCGACTAAAAATATTTTTTGGTCGCCAATTCTATACTTTTGGCTACTAATTGTTTTTTAGTTGCTAAAAAACTTAACTTTTGCCGACCAAAATCGGATTTGGTCACCGAAGATGCACTTTCAACTACCAAAATTTTGGTCGCCAAAAAATTTAATTCCCACCTTAGGATTTTAGTTCTCCTGCGCTAAAAATAACCACTTTTGGCGACTAAACTTATTTTTTAGTCGCCAATTATAGACTTTTGGCTACTAAAATTTTTTTAGTCACCAAAAAGCTTTACTTTGGACTACTAAAATTTTTTTTGTCACTAAAACCCATATAATCAGCGACCAAACTTAGTTTTGGTCGCCAATTGTAGACTTTTGGCTACTAAAATTGTTTAGTTGCCAAAAAGCTTTACTTTTGGCTACTAATGCTGTTTTGGTTGCTGAAAGCTATATTTTCAGCGACCAAATTTTTTTTGGTCAGGAAATTTAGTCGCCGAATATGCTTTTTCCTGTAGTGTATATTGAGTTTAATTTATTTATTTTTAATCATTTACTGTATTATAAAAATTTTAAAAATATATTGGCATTTTTTGTTTTTTCAAAAATGCCATTATAAGCTTGGAAAGTTTTTGACTTAGTGGCATTTCTCAAAATGCTATAAAATATTTGTTTATGAAACTTTTCACCTAAGTGCCATAAAAAATAATTTGCACCTACCTAGTGTCCTGACATTTTTTAAAAAATGCCATTGCTACTAAAGTTTAGTGGCATCTGTTGGTAAATGTCACGAACATAATTTTTTGTGTCATTATTTTATAAAATGCCATAAAATTGATGTGACATTTCTTTATTGAAATGCCACTAGAGCCTTATATGTTTGTGACTTTGTGGCATTTATCTAAATGTGTCACCAATATTATTTTTTGGCATTTTCTAAAAACATGCCACTAGTATAGTGTCACTAAAGTTGTTTTTGTTATAGTTTTGTGACACTTGTTCATTGAAATGTCACTAGAGCCTTTTATGTTTGTTGTTTTGTGGCATTTTTAAAAAACGTGCCACTAAATATCATTTTGTGGCATTTTCTAAAAATATGCCACTAATGTAGTGCCACTAAAGTATGTTTTGTTGTAGTTTTGTGACACTTGTTCATTGAAATGTCACTAGACCTTTTTATGTTTGTCGTTTTGTGGCATTTTTCAAAAACGTGCCACTAAATATCATTTTTTGTGGCATTTTCTAAAAATATGCCACTAGTGTAGTGCCACTAAAGTATGTTTTTGTTGTAGTGTCTTAAACCATGAGTTCAGAAAATCGTAATCAAACACGTTGATTAGGTTTGGTTTGATGTTTTTTGAAGTAAGCTTTGAATTTTGCATTTACATATTTTCATCTTTAATAAAATTTTCAAATATTTTAACCGATTTCACTACCCTTCTATGTACACATTAGGGGTACAATTTGAAAGGGCGAGATCTGATTGAAATGTTGTCTAAACTCAGTTTAGCCTAATTTAAATTTTACTGAAACCTGTTCAGACTCATTTAAGCCCAAATTGTAACCTAAGATTATTTGTTCAAGCCGACCTGAGTTAAATCCAAATTGCCCAAATTGTCCGAACTGTTCGAATTGTAAATGAATTTCAATATGTTTTTTTTTTCCTTTTTTACAGCGAAATTATTAAATTATTAAAATTAGACTTCATTTATATATATATTTTAAAATCATTAATAACATCTAAACAAATAATGTATATAATGTAAAAGAGATGTCACTATAATAGTCTTTGCAATTGATGAGTGAGAATAAAAAATGTAAGATTTTGTGTTACTTGTATTTATAATATATATTCAATAAGATTTAATAATTTAAATTACATTAACATCATGTAATGGTTAATAATTTATATGTACATTTAATATTTTTATATGTCTATATATGTATAATTCGAGTTTTGAATTGCTTGAATTGTTTGATATCTTTGTCCAAGCCCTCCCAAATTTAATTCGGGCTTTTGAACTTTTATCCAAATCCGTACCAAATTTAAAAATATTTTGTCCAAATCTTAAAAGAATTCAAGTTAAACTCAAGTTGAACCCACCCAAGTTGTACCGTTAATACACATAAGAAGTATAAAATTTGTAAAAGAATTCACTAAATACTAAAAAATACCCAAAAAAAAGTGCATTTCTTTTCTTTCTTTCTTTTCTGTATTTAATGAATTATTTTAAAATTTGTTCACTAATATTTTACTTTTTAAATACATTTAGATTGACTAGAAAAATAAAATTGACTATAATATTAAAAAAATCTACTAAAAATTAAAAAAAAATAAGAATTAAAAATTTAAAAAAAAATTAAAAATTTCAAATCAAACAAAATAAATCGTTTTTAAATTTCTAGATAGAAATTCTGGCTACCAATATTTAACATTGTCCATGGGATATAATATGGAACAAATGAATAGTAGAAAAATTACCGTATTTAATTTCAAACTCAAATATAGTTTTTGTTTTTGTATTTTTTATACTTTAATTTATTTTAAATTTTTAGATATACTTAAAAAATATTTGTGAATTTTTTTATAAAAGAGTTTACTAAAAAAAAAATGAACTATTTTTTTACCTTTTGAAAATTTTGTTTAGATTTTTTTAGATCCAACTAGATTAGATGTATCTACAAAATAAAAATAAAATAAAAAATTTGACTAATATATAAAAAATAGGAGAATTTATTAAAATATTCTCTTTCAAGTATTTATATTCCAATTAGTCTATATCATATTCTTCTATTTCAACAAGTCTTATTTTCTGGACTTTGATCCACCAAATCTTAATTATCATATTTAAAGTATTTTATGAAAAAATTTTAACTTTACAAATATATTTTGAACGCTAGCAACTTGGTGTGCACTATTTTGGACTGTTTTATACTTTTTATATATTAAACTTTAAAAATTCATTATTTTTGTTGTAAATATATATATATATATATATATATATATTTTGTGAAATTTATAATTTTGAAACCTAGTTAAAGGGATATATCAAATAATATCTCACTTCAATATGTAATTTTATAAAATAAAAATAAATAAATAAATTTTACAGTATGAATGTTCACATGTTCATATCATGGAACATTTACACTATCAATATGAATATTAATACGCATTTTACTTTATTTTTATTAGGGATATTTTAGTAACTATGTCAACTATAAGATTTATTAGAATATAAAAAAAATAATTTAAATTAAGTTAAACATAAATAGATTAAGAGAGATTTATAAATAAATATCCTAAAGACAAAAAAATTAAAAACAAAAAAATCAAAACAATTATCAAAAATTAAATCAAACCAACTGAGATTGAATATTTGAAATATATATTGATCGTATAGGTCATTATTTTACGTAATGTTATTAGCCAATAAAATACTATGAATGAGATAAAATGAGCAAATCATATATAGTGCCGTTTTGGCAACACACACAAAAAGCTACGTTTTGTGTGCAGCTCAAAAACGCCAAACCATCCTAAAACGCTAAGATTCCCATTTGAGAAGGCCCAAAAAAGCAATACCCAAATTTATCAAATTACCATATGGAACATTTTAATTAATTAATTCAAAAATCAAAAAGTAAGGATATTTTGATCATTTTAGAGTGATGTGATATTTTTAAAAAATATTAAATCCAAAATCAAAAAAGTTAATTTTTTATCAACTTCCCAAATCACTTCTAAAAAAGTCAAAAAAACTTGATAAAAAGTCAAAAGCCAATTTTTTATCAATTTCCCAAAACACCCATATTGCTGCTTGAGCAGAAGTTTCAGACGGACAATCTCATTACCTTATCCAGTAATTACTTGTACACATTGGATCTAAAAATTTAGGGTTATTTTAAAAAGTTAGTTAAAAATTAGTTTTTTATTTTCTTTAAAAAAAAATATGTTAAAAAAAAAATACTGTGAATTAAAATAGATTAAAAGTTAAAACAAATTAGTCAATAGTCAAGTAAGCTCATATATCATTTTCTTGCATCCATATTTACTCGTGCATCACAATCATAATAAATTTAATTGGCATACCATAATTTTTTGATTGAAAAATAATATATAAGTTAAATTTTTAAATTTATTTTCATGAATTAATAATGTGTGAGATAGATAATTAATTAATAATTAGAAAGGATATAAGAAAAAGAGTTTTATCTTTGGGGGATGCACCAATAAATCCCAAATTAATAACTTATACACTGTTTAGTCCTAAAAGTTTTCTTATAGACTGAAAGGTCCCATTACAATGTTTCAAACATCAGATTAATGTTTCGAACATTAGATTTCGAACATTAGATTGATGTGCAAATGGGACTAAATGGAGCATAAGAAAACTTTTCGGACTAAATGGTTCAACTTTTCAAAAACTAGGACTTATGGGTAAATTTTCCAGTTAAAGTACCAATAGGTTCTAATAGTTAGACTTAATTCTCATTAAGTCCTATTGAAAATAAGTCTTAGTAAAATTGTTGCTAAAAATAATTTTTTTTAGACAATTTTTTATATATGTCCCTAAAAATTGATAATTAGTGATCTTTTTTTTGTCATGATTTTTATAAATTGTCGCTAGAACTTACAATTAGTGACCTTTTTTTATGAAATTTTTTTCCTATAGGACCTATTAAACAATAAATCCATTTATTAGGACCTACACGTAAGTACCCCTAAATCTTTTTCTTTTTTATCAATAAAAAATAACTTTCTTGATGAGGATCAAAAAACAAGACATGAGATATACATCAGAAAAGAAGGTAAATGTAAAGAGTATCATAGCAAGATTAAGCAAAAAAAATATTACGAATTTTAAATTTTTTATTAAACTTCTCATATAAGTGTTGATCTATGTAAACTTACATGTGATCTCATTCTTATATAAAAAATTTAATAGGTTATTTAAAAAAGTCAGCAAGCAGCATAACAGCAATCTCAATAAGGCGGCGGCAGCAACAGCAACTTCCAAGACTCCACTGAATATAGAGAAAGAAATGTCTTAAATATTTTAAAATGAATGTTATATTATTAAGCATTCGTTTGGGAAGTAGGTTGATTTTTTGACTTTTTTAATTTTTTTAATTATTTTAGTCTGGGGTAAAAAGTTAAGTTTGGAAAGAGCTTTTTAGCTTTTTTGACTTTTTTGACTTTTGGTGAGGTGGCTTCATGTTAAATTACAAAACTACCCTTCTACTATTTTTGTGGAATGGACCTCATTGCTTCTTTTGTCCTCCATATGTTAGATTAGTCATGAATGGACCGATTTTTATTTTTTTTTATTTTATGTTTTTTTTTTTTTGTAAATAGTTTTTCAAGGGTTTTTTATTTGATTTTGATTTTAATTTTAATTTTTTTCATTTTCTGTAAAATGATAACAAGTGAGGTTTTATTTTATATATCCTATATATTTTAATTATTTTTTTTTTTTGCAAATGGTTTTTTCATGTGTTTTGTCTTTTAATTTTAAATTATAATTTAAAATAATTAATGCTAATAATTTTAAAATAATAATAATAATAATTTTAATTTTTAGTTTATTTTATTATCATGTGTATTTTAATTTTTTTAATTTTATTTTCAAAAATGAGTTTTCATGTGTTATATTTATTTGTAAATTACGTGACGAATGGTAAATTTAAGTGTTTATTTTTTTTTTTATAAATATTTTTGAATGAGGCGTATTTTTTTCCTTATTTTTTTTAATTTACGTTTTTGTCATTTTTTTATTTGTGCACATTAATTTTTTTTTATTTATTTGTAAATTATGTGGCAAATGGTAATTTTTGTTTTTTTGATTTTTTTTTCCTTTTTTTTTTTGGAGGAGGCGTATTTTTGTCATTTTTTTTTTACGTTTCTGTAATTTTTTTTATTTGTATACATTAATTTGTTTTTATATTTTCAAAATGGGTTTTCATGTGTTTTATTTATTTGTAAATTACGTGGCAACTGGTAATTTTAAGTTTTTTTAAATTTAAGTTTTTTTATTTATTTTCAGTTTTTTTTTTTTAAATTACGTGAAGAGGGTTTTCATGCGTTTTTTTTATTTATTTTGTTGTCCTGCGTATTTTAAATAATTTAATTTCAATTTATTTTTAAATATTTAATTTTAATTTTAATTTTATTTTACTTTAATTTTAATTTTAATTTTACTTTTAATTTTTATTTTAATTTTAATTTTATTTAATATTAAATAATGTAAATAATCTAAAATTTAATAAGCAAAAATTTAAAATAAATATTCAAAAATTTTAAATCGTAAAAATTTAAATAATTTAAATATGTAAAAAATTATTTTAACAAAAAAATTTAAATAATTTAAATATTCAAAAAATTTAAAAATGTTAATATTTTAAATTTAAAAACAACTCTACACTAAAATCGTAACCAAACACATAAAATAAAACTCAATTAATAAATTATTTTTAAAACTCATAATCAAACACATAACTCGAAACTCCATATTACTTTTATAACTCTACACCTAAATCGTAACCAAATACATAACAAAAAATTAAAATATTTAAAAATATTTTTATAAAATAGAGTTTGAATTTATTTTTATAAATATTTTAACAAAAAAAAAATGTTTTTTTTTTTTTTTTCAACTTTCTTTATTTTTTCTAAGAAAATGGTTTTTTTTTTTTTTTACTTTCTGTGTGCAGGCGATGCCCCTCTTCATTTGAGGGTAGTTTCGTAAATTTGAGAATGAAATGGTTGTTGCCCAGCTCCTCACCTCCGTTTGTCTTTGGTGGTGTTTGGGAAGCAAGTTTCCAAATTTTTTTCTCATTTTTTCACTAAAAGACAAAAGTTTTGCAAAACCAAAAATAACACATCCAAACAAAATATCACATCCAACCCCATAATCATTTCACTTTTTTTCTCACAAACATCACATCAACTACATAAAAACCCAACTATCTTTCCAAATACTAAAAATTTTTATCTCATAAAACCTACATCTCATAAAATCTACATAAAACTCACTTTCCAAACACCCACTTTATATGACTAATTTAGACTTTTTTTTGTCTGTATGTGGCTAAATTAGCCCCACCATGCTTCCCAAACACTACCTAAATTTAAAAATTCAGTCTAACTTTTAAATTAAAATAATAATTTCCTTATTGATTTTTTTATTCGCAAAACGAGAAAATTACTAATGTAGGAAAATGATACAATGAAGCTTCATCAATAATTGGAGTACCTAGCATTGTTGATCATCTCAAATGCTTCCAACACTCTTCCACTTTTGTGCCAACTCTGAGAGTAACTTTGTGGAAGACCCATCATTGCTTAGGACCTTTAGAGCAGCTTCCTTTAATTCCAACATATGATTTCTAAGCATCTTTCCTTCATCTCCTTCCATTAGAGCCTTCACAGCTTCTGCAATCTCATCTCTACCCAAAATCCCATTCTGGTTCATGTTTGGTCTCAGTGCCACTTTCAAACCCTCACTTAGCATCACCGCATCATCTTTTGCTCAGCAAAGAGTGGCCAAGCAATCAATGGTATGCCATTGACAACGCTCTCCAAAACCGAGTTCCAACCACAGTGAGTCACGAACCCACCGGTTGAGCCATGACTCAGGATCTCAACCTGTGGTGCCCAAGATGGGACCAGTAGAGCTCGCTCTTTGGTCCTCTCCATGAACCCATTTGGCAAGAAACCAAAAGGGTCATCTTGGCTTTGGACACTAAAATATGTAGCATTGGCACCATCATTTGGACTCTTTACAACCCACAAAAACCTATGACCACTCACCTCCAACCCTAGGGCTAGTTCATTGAGTTGATCATTGGAGAGAGTCCCACCACTCCCGAACGAGACGAATAAGACCGAGCCACGTGGCTGGATGTCCAACCACTGTAAACACTCTGACCGCTCGAGCGGATTACTTGACCGGCTCGGACAATTGGTCCAATTGGATAAACCGGTGGGATTCCCGTTCATCTCCTTGCAAAACCTTTATGGGTCCCGGTTCCAAGTCCATAAAGCTGTTTAGGATTATGCCATCAGCAAGACTGAACTGTCTGCAATGGTGAAGAATCCATTTATAGGCCTCAGTGTCGCGGTCTCGAACCAGGTCCACCACAAGGTCTCTACCATGAACCGGTACGCAGCCTGGTATTTGGACCAATTCAGGAAGGTCTCTGTAATTATCAGAAACTAACTGATCGTGAAGCTTTGGAAAGAAGAAGCACCAAGACAAAGCCATGGCCGGCGAGGGAGAGAACAAGTAAGAGGAGATACAAAACTGTTTTGCTACATGAATTGCTTCGGTGCTCAAGTAATCAACCACTAAAGCAACTAACTTGGTGGTGGCAATGAGTGACTCGAAAACCTCGCGAAACGAAGGAAGAGAGCGAATTACCGTGAGGGCGATTTGTGTTACGGCCTCAGGGCCTTCGAAGTGGTCGTGGAAGGTGATTGGAGGAAGAAAGAGGTAGTTTATGGATTTGGGTAGGGATTCGAGGGCTGCGGTTTGAGCTGAGGACGGTGGGGCGGTAGTGGGGATGATGAAAGTGGCGGAGAAGCTGTGGCGGTGAACAAGTTGCTTGGCAAACTCGGCTAGTGGGATGAGGTGACCCAAACCTGGACTCGGTAGAATGGCTATATGGGGTGTTTGTTCCATACTAGCAATATTTTGGTTGTGTTTGCAATAGAAAGTAGTTGGAAAATAACTAGATAGTTATTATATAATATAGATGTTGGGTTTTGTTGGGAAGTGTGTTTTGGATGGGATTGTTGGGAAGTGTTAACCAAGGTTAGGTAGGTTTGGTTGACAAGCCTAGGAATACGTTTGGTTGGAATTTTTTTTTTATTGTTGTCAATGTTGTTTTTATTTTGAGATACCATTAATAATAATGTTAGGTGTCATGAAAAGTCATTTATGAAAATAATCATTAAAGATTTGTGACTTTTAAATTATACTTAAAATAAAGCACCACACACTAATTAAAGTAATCTAAGAGTCACAAATCTTTCATGATCATTTTCATAAAAAGTCTTCATAATCCCTAGCATTTCTCTAACACTAAACACGCGGCAGATTTCATTTCGGGAGCTCAGTAGCTAGGCATTGAACCATTCAACACTATTTCTTAAGATTAAACATCAACAACCCAAGGCCAAAAAAAAAAAAAAAAATCCCCTCAATTATAAACAAAACTTGATTCCCCACTTGCTACTGTCGATGATGACGGATTAAATTAAGAGAAATTCAAAACATGAAGACGTGGCAGCAATCGATTGCCGTGGCGTCAGGATCCTCTAGAGTGAAAAGTCTAGAGTCATCTCCTAAAGTGATCAATCCAACAGCGACATTAAATCTCACCAAAACAACGTCGTTTTGGTGAGTAATTTGAGGGGGAAAAAAAAATCGACCTTCTGTGTTTCTTTTTCACTTAGTTCGTGGGAGAGTTAGAAAGAGAGAGAAGGGACTAGAGCTTTAATTCAAGTGAAATCCTTGAATCAAGTGAATATCTTGTTCTTGATTCGAGGGACCAGAGCTTTCATTCCAGAAATCCTTTGATTCAAGTGAATATCTTGTTCTTGATCTATACATTAGTGCTTCACAAATCAGCCCTTTATTTTGATGATGATGCTGCTCATTTTGACCGTATCTGCCGATTTGTTGATCATTTTGATTTTGATGATGATAATGATACAGATCTGCATCAATCTTTGGTGTTCGCACTATTGAGTCTATAAATATACATATATGTATATAGAAATACATATCTAATCAATCTTTTGATGATGATGATGATGACGGATACAGATCTTAATCAAATTTATTATCGAATTGATTTAATCTTCTTCGCAGGGTCTGTAAATATACATATATACATATAGAAATACATATCTGAATCAGTCTTTTGATGATGATGATACAAATCTGAATCAATCTTATTATCGAATCGATTTAATATTTCTTATTTATTTATTTAGATCTCACAGATCAAAGAAGAAGTTGAATTTGTTCGATGTTTTCAAAGAAGAAAGTTGAATTTTTTTTATTTTTTTTTTCAAATTACTCAAAGCTCTTGTCCCTTTTCTTGCTCTGGTCTCTTCTCTCTCTCTTTCTAACTCTCCCACCAACAAACTGAAAGAGAAACCCAAAAAGATGAATTTTTTTTTTCAAATTACTCCATCAAAACGACGTCGTTTTGGTGAGATTTAATGTCAGCCGTTGGATTGATCACTTTAGGAGATGACTCTAGGCTTTTCACTCTAGAGGATCCTGACACGTGGCGATGGGTTCATTCATTTGATAACAAAATTATAGTGAGGCCCACGTTTTGCTTATGTGGTGTCTTTTGGATGGGTGTTCGTGAAACCTACATTTACGGCACATCCGTAAATAATTTAATCCTTTTGTTTTATTTGGAAATAAAATAATAAAAAATTAGATTATTCTACTTACATCACTACTTTATCTCTTTACATCCTACATATGAGTTTTTTTTTTTTTCAATTTTATCCATGTGTGAAATTACCTTTAAGGACAAAACACTAAAATTAAATATATTTTGTTATCTTCTTACACCCCTTGGTCTTCAATCCTTACTCCTCTTTTTCCTTTCTTAATTTTTCTTTTCTCTTATACGTCTCTTTTCAAAAAATGGGAATCATAGTATTTTGATCATTAAAGAAAGCGATGAATGAAAAAACGGTGGTGAAGAACCATCAAAAAAATGAAATTGTAAGTTTTTTTTATTTATTTGGTAGTTTTTTATTTCATTTTTTTGGACTAGTATTCGACTTTCGTTCGGTGGTTCGAAATCAAACAAAATAAAATAGTTCGGCATCACATTGCCGAACAAAAAATATAAGTCTGGTAACCAATTACCGAATAAAAGATACATTTCCTGAAACCCCAAACCAATTTTTTTTAATTTGTTCGGCTTCTCATTACTATGTATTTTAAGTTTCATTTTCTTTATATTTTTATTTTTTTTTTTGCATGGAAGGATTATAGTTATACTCATTGTAACGCCCTCAAAATAATACAAATAACCTAACTCATAGGAGAAATTAATATAACATAATTGGTACACTTTCACATAACAGAATTCTTATTACAAAAGGGATTACATGCATTATACATTCATAAACGTTCATTCTGAATCTACAGCATGTAATGTAAATTAACAACAACAAATTAAATGCCCTGTGGGCTTACATCTTTCCAAGACATCTATTGGTTACAATCAAAAGTGAGCTTCGCTCATTACATCTTAAGCCATTGGCTTTACAAAAATATAAAATCAAAACGAGAAGCCCTTGTTTATAAAAGTTTCTCCGACGCTATTGCCTTGGTGGAGGCATGCCATCATTAGCTGAAAATGTAATCCCCAAGTAAGGTGAGCCACAGCCTAGTAGAAACCATCTAACACAATATATGGAGTTTAGCAAAGGTATAAGTACACTATGCATATACAACGTCAAAGATAAAGGCATCCATATTTTGTATAGTCATAAATTGCCAAACTCAATCAATAAGCCATTCCCTTCATTTCATTTAATTACATAAGCCAATTTCATCGTTTCTCAACAACCCAAATGAGATTACAACTCATTAGTTCTAGAACCACATTATCAACATGTAAGCACTTCAAAATTTTCTTTCACGGATATTTCATCCGCGGGCAACCGTTAAACAGAACCCATGTATTCTTTCACAGATGTTTTGTCTGCAGGCAGCCGTCAAACGGGACCCATATAAACGTAGGCTATACAGGCACTACAATTGCCATTTTACGGATATTTCGTCTGCGGGCTAGGCACCCATGTATAATTTCGAGACTTTCACCCAGGACACTCCGGCCAACTTAATTATAATGGAATCCATCCATTTTTTCCTCCCAAACAATCATTCATACATATGCAATGTATTTAATCACAAACTCAAACAATGGAATACATCCTCTTTTCATTCCCAAATAACCATATATATACAATGTATATAAATATAGTCATATTCAATGACAAACACAAATTAGTTTCAATTCACCTAATCCGCATGCAATTTCTACAACAATCATAGCTATCCTCCACCGATAGCCCAATACAGTTATTTCTAAACAGATATAAAATCTCATAACAAATAGTTTATTCGAAACTACCAAAGAATGGAGTAACACATAACCAATCCCACCATTCACATTAATACCCTTTCAATTTCCCATTTTTAATGTCAATTTCCATTATTTATACAAAATAATAATTTGATTCAATTAGGGCAAATCCCCCCTTTTTCCCCAAATATTAGCCAAGTGCCAAAATCGTCAAATCATACACAATACAACATCATTTTCAAACCCCTCAAGCATTTATTTCACCTTTATCCAAAAACCCCTCTTTTCATTTTATGCCCAAACCCTAGGTTTGCCTTAAACACCCCAAATCACATCATTGTTACACAAGACACAAATAACTAAGTTAAATATCATATAAAAGTGTAGAAAAAATCCCTACCTTAGCTTAGAAAAGAGATAAGGGAGAAAAGTCCAAAAGTCGACGGTGACAAAACAACGACTTGCCCTGATCAAAACAAAGCCCTTGACAAACTCTACACTTAATCTCAAAGGAGCAAGGCGAGGAGATGCTTCCAAGTGAGTAGATCTAAAGATCTTTGAGCAAAAAGTGATTTTGGAGAGAAAGAGAGAAAGAGAGAGTGACTCACGGTTTGGTGAGGGAAGAAGAGAAGAAAAAGTAAAGAAAATGTTAACTGAGGGGTCTATTTATAGTGCTAGGTCAAAGTAAAATGAAGTCCCAAAGTCAACCCAAAAGATCAAGTCAAAATCCCCAAAAAGTAGGGCCCAAACCGGACAGAAATCTGGAAAAAAAAAAAAACTCGCAGGGGTCAACCCTTGCAGCAGAGGTATCGACCCTTCAGATAGAAAAGCAAAGAGCGCAACAGGCAAGGTGTCGACCCCTCCCTGACTGGTGTCGACACCAAATTCCAGCATGCAACTCCCGGATTCAACAACATACAAGGATCGACCCTTCCCAGACTGGTGTCGACCCTTGTGGACAACAACAAGAAGCAGGTGTCGACACCACTAAGGCTGGTATCGACTCTAAATTCTAGCAACACTTCCAGAAACTTCACCACAGGTAAGGATCGACCCTTAGGAAGGCCGGTGTCGACCCTAGAATAGAATTTCTAAGTTCCCAAACAACTTTTGACAAGAACAAGTGCAAACAACCAAACCCAACGAGTTTAAATCGGATTATACTCCTCTAAAACCAACATACAACAACAACAAAGATTTCCAAAATAAAATAAAGGATTCAAATACATTCCCAAAGACTTCGAAGGATACAGGTGCTACAACCTCTCCACCTTAGGAAATTTCGTCCTCGAAATTTTAAGTAAGTTTTAAGGCCATGATTAAACCAATCCCAACAATGATAATCAATCAATTTCATCACCATAACCCATTTTCCGGTCATCCATTCTCATCAACTCGATATACAAGTCCCATATGAAAATAAAATTTGCAATTTCCCAAAACATTTACAATGCTTAACTAGAATCTGAGTTTTCAAGAAATTGACACCGCATATACAATGCTCCCAAAGTGATATAATACATGTGATATTTCATATTCTCAAACATATGCAATGTTTATACTAAACTCATGTTTCCAAGATGCCCATAACATATACAATGTTCTTATAATTCAAAACATATACAATGTTTATACCTTTCATCATCATAATTAAAATTTTAATACATGTTTAGATATCCACAAACAAGTCCGGATATTTCTCTCGGACTTCCATTTCACGCTCCTAAGTAGCTTCCTCGACCCCGTGATGTTTCCACAATACCTTTACTAAGGGAATTGTCTTGACTCACAAGACTTGGTCCCGTCTATCCAAGACCCTCACCGGTCTCTCCTCATACGAGGCATCCTCATCTACTTCCAAGTTGGTCCAATCCAGCACGTGCGATAGATCCGACTCGTACTTCTGAAGCATACTAATGTGAAACACGTAATGAACCCCGAAAAACTGTGGCGGTAACGCCAAACGGTAAGCAACTTCCACAATTCGCTCAAAGATCTTAAAAGGGCCAATAAACCGAGGGGACAACTTCCCATTCTTCCCAAATCTTATCAAACCCTGCCTAGGTGAAATTTTCAAAAAGACATAATCGCCCACCTCAAAAGACAAGGGCCTCCTCCTACGGTCAACATAGCTTTTCTGGCGACTTTGAGCCGTAATCAATCTCTTACGAATAAGGGGAACTTTCTCAGTCGTTTCCCGAAGTAATTCTCAGCTTAACAAAGGTGTGTCACCCACTTCGGCCCAACACACTGGAGATCTACAAGGTTGACCATACAAGACCTCAAACGGTGCCATGCCAATACTCGATTTGAAACTGTTGTTATAAGCAAACTCCACTAAGGGTAAGTGCCTCTCCCACGACCCCTTAAAGTCAAGAACACAACCTCAAAGAATATCCTCAAGGATCTGAATGGTACGCTCAGACTGTCCGTCAGTCTAAGGATGATACGCCGTGCTAAAGGTCAACCTAGTGCCCAAGACACTCTACAAGCTCTACCACAACTGAGTTGTAAAACGTAGATCTCTATCCGAAACGATTGTCACAAGGACCCTGGGCAACCTCACTATGTCCCTGACATACAAGTCGACAAGATAGTCTACCGAATCATTCACGCACATAGGTATAAGGTGCGCGGACTTGGTTAACCGGTCAACTACCACCCAAATGGCATCACTATCCTGTTGAGTTCTCGGAAGACCCACAACAAAATCCATCGTGACATGTTCCCACTTCTATTCGACTATAGGCAAGGGTTGCAACAAACCCGTTGGCCTCTGATGCTCGGCCTTCACTTGCTAACAAGTGAGGCACTTCAATACCAATACGGCTACATCCTTCTTCATACCCATCTTCCAAAACTGGCGACTCAGATCATGATACATCTTTGTGCCTCCCAGATACACCGCAAGGCGTGAATGGTAAAACTCTTGGAGTACTTCCTCTCGGCAAGACTCTGGCACAAACAAACGATCCTAGTATCTCACACTCTGGTTAGGATACACATTCAAGCCCTTCTCCACCTTCTCACTAGAAATCTTCTCCGTAAGGGTTTTATCTCAAGGTCACCCCTCTGCGTTTCTAACACTCAGTTCACAAGTGTAGGTTGTGCAACCACAGAAAATAAGGTCGCAGATTCAACGAACTCGCCAAGATGCAAGTCAAACTCCCCAAGAGTATCCAACATTTCCCACTCCCGGATGGCCACACAGGCCACACTACTGATAGACTTCCTACTCAAAGCATCGGCCACTGTATTGGCCTTTCCGGGATGATAGTGCAACTTGAAGTCATAGTCCTCTATAAACTCCATCCACCTCCTCTGTCTCAGGTTCAAGTCTTTCTGTGTAAACAGATACTTCAAACTCTTGTGATCAAAAAATACTTTGAACTTCTCACCATACAAATAGTGCCTCCAAATCTTTAAAGCAAAGATCACTGCTCCTAACTCTAGGTCATGAGTAGGGTAGTTCTTCTCATGTGTTTTTAATTGCCGTGAGCCATAGACTACTACTTTCCCTTCTTGCATCAAAACACAACATAACTCAAGCCTTCCCGTGAGGCATCACAATAAACCAAGCAACCCAAACCCCTCTCCAGGATAATTAAAACTGGACCAGTAGTGAGTCTAAGTCTAACTTTAAGTTCTTGAAACGACTTCTCACAAGTCTCATCCCACACAAATTTGACCCCCTTCCTCCTCAGCCTAATTAAATGTGAAACTAGTTTAGAGAAATCTTTCACAAACCTCCGGTAATATTCAGCCAACCCCAAAAAACTACGAATCTCAAAGGCATTCTTAGGTGGTGCCCAATCTTGCACTGCCTCAATCTTGGATGAATCTACCGTCATCCCTCTCCCGGATACTACATGGCCTAAGAATTTAACTTCTCTCAGCCATAATTCACACTTTCCGAATTTAGCATACAATCTATGAGCTCTAAGCAATTCAAGCACTACCCGCAAGTGTTCTTCCTCAGAAGGTGAATAAATCAAAATGTCATCCACAAAGACGACCACAAAACAATCTAAGAACTCACGAAAAATCGGGTTCATCAAATCTATAAACACAGCCGGTGCATTGGTCAGCCCAAAAGGCATTACTAGAAACTCATAATAGCCATACCACGTACGGAATGTCATTTTCGGGATATCCTCCTCTCTTACCTTCAACTGATGATAACCCGACCTCAAGTCTATCTTAGAAAAACAATAAGACCCCTTCAACTGATCAAACAAGTCATCTATACGAGGCATTGGGTACTTATTCTTAACAATAACTTGGTTCAATTTTTGATAATCGATATAAAGTCGAAAGGCTCCATCTTTCTTTTTAGCGAAGAGGGTCGGCGCTCCCCAATGCGAAGTACTAGGATGGATAAAACCTTTATCTAACAATTATTGGAGTTGAACCTTCAACTCACTCAACTCAGCGAGTGCAAACCGATACAGTGCCATAGAAATCGGTGTCGTTCCAGGTACTAAATCAATAGAGAACTCGATCTCTTGGTGAGGTGGTCAACTAGTAAGATCCTCAGGAAAGACATCGGGGTATTCACAAACCACCCTCGGCAACTCAACCTGTACTTCATCACCCTCATTACTCAAAAAGCCAGCAAGGAGATAGCTAAGTTCACTCCACCCGCGCGGATCATACACCGGTGATAAAACTCTATCCACCTGGTCCCCCAAGAAATAAAAGCAGTCGCTACTCGAGGTACATACAGTAAACCTCTGACGATAATAATCTATAATAGTCCGGTATGACGATAACCAGTCCATACCCAAAATAATATCATAACTAGTCATGCCAAGCAAAACAAATACAAATGGAAGTCGACGACCAGCAACCTCTATGTCACAACCCCGACACCCCTGTTTCAATATAACCTCACTACCAATAGGTGACTCTGCACAAATAGGAGATACTAACTGTGCCAACTCCAACCCCAAAACTGATGCAAATGTAGACGAGATAAAAGAATGGGATGCACCCATATCAATCAACACATTAGCAACTGAATTGCAAAACAGGAAAGTACCTCTTACTACTGAAGGACCAGGTACAAGATCTGACGCGGTAACAGTATACACACGCCCTTTTGGCCTCTGGTCTACCTGTTCACCCCTCCGAGCTAGGCTTGCTGTACTTACTAAGCTGAAGAAGCTCCCTGATTGGCCCTCGAGGCCTGTGCTGGCTAGTGACTGTGTGTCTGCCTCGAACCAGACGCACCAGGTATGCCATCCAACTGGGGGCAAGACCTCTTCGAGTGCCCCGCCTGGCTACACTGATAACAAGTGGGCGGTTGTCCTCTACCCTGACTCTAGCTCTGAGAACGAGCCGAAGACGAAGCTGCTCTCTGCCCTCCTCCTCTCTGTGGACAAGCTGGAGACTTGTGGCCCAACTGACCACACTTAAAACAGGTCACATCTCCCTAACCACCTCTCCCAGAACCTGAGCTAGGCACTAGAAAGGTAGACCTTGACTGAACTCCCTAGGACTGCTGAAGGTTAGAACCCCTCTATCTCTTACCATCCCCCATAACTATCCTAACTCCTCCTAGAGCCTCTTATCTTCTCCTCTTCTGCCTACATGATGGTCTCAAGATGAGCCGCCACCTCCACAAGGCGCCCATAATCTCTAATCATGGATCCGGCCACTCAAAACATGAGTCCGATCCTCAACCTCTTCTCGAACTCCAAACAACGGTGCTAGTCAGTCGCCACCAACTCAGGTGCAAATCTACAGAGGCTAGTGAAAGTGGCCTTAAACTCGGCTACAAGTGTGTTCAACTGCTTGAGGCGAGAAAACTGATCCCTTAACTTCTCCCTGACAGTGGGAGGCAGGTACTTGTCCTAGAAGGCGTTAATAAAAGCCTCCCAAGTCCCTCCAATGTGTCCCCTCGCATACTTCCACCATTGACCCACGTCTCCCTTCAATTGGAAAGACGCCAATGTCACTCTCAAACCCTCGTCTTCGATGCCAAGCATCTCAAACATTTTCACCATCTGTTCCAGCCATTCATCAGCCTTCAGTGGTTCCTTTGGGTCACCCAAAAACTCATTCGGATTTGACCAGAAAAACTCCCTCTTCAAAAAAGAAGGCCTTGTCTTAGCTACCTGGGCCTGGACTTGATTCTCAACTCTGAGAATGTCCATCGATTTCCTCAATGCTCCGGCCATTTCGCGGGCTAAGGCGCCCATGGCATGTTGACCTACTGGCTCGGCCACATTGGCCTGACCAACCCCTTCCTCCTACGCCGGAATCTCATTCGATATAGGTACCTTGTGCCTTCTAGGCCTACCACGCCTACCCCCACGACCACGTCCTGACATCCTAATAAAGGTAACACAAGAAATTAGCATATTCACAAATGTGCCGAAGTTAATTCACTCGCGTCCTAATACATTGGACAACTATAATTCACTCCATATAAGAATGTAATCACGTAAACACATAAGAATTTCATCTCCGGATAATGACCGTCCCGCAGCGTTGCTAGAGTTCCAATTATAAATAGTAGTGATCAAGTGCCTTTCTAACGAGACTCCTAGAAACCTGTAAACCCAATCAACATCCAAGAAATTTAGCCCTATACCCAAATAATCACATAAGCATGTTGTCATATAAGCACATATCGTTCACACATGATTCTCTAGCAAGCGAGACAAACCCATTATAGTACTAACCACTTCCCACGTACCCAAAGTATTCAAACCCGGTATGCT
Source organism: Camellia japonica (assembly GCA_030407325.1). Taxonomy (NCBI): domain Eukaryota; kingdom Viridiplantae; phylum Streptophyta; class Magnoliopsida; order Ericales; family Theaceae; genus Camellia; species Camellia japonica. The sequence continues at coordinate 30,325,907 of JAPPVO010000029.1, read as the reverse complement.
CTGATACCAAGTTGTAACGCCCTCAAAATAATACAAATAACCCAACTCATTGGAGAAATTAATATAACATAATTGGTACACTTTCACATAATAGAATTCGTATTACAAAAGGGATTACATGCATTATACATTCATAAACGTTCATTCTGAATCTACAGCATGTAATGTAAATTAACAACAACAAATTAAATGCCCTATGGGCTTACATCTTTCCAAGACATCTCTTGGTTACAATCAAAAGTGAGCTTCGCTCATTACATCTTTAAGCCCTTGGCTTTACAAAAATATACAATGAAAACGAGAAGCCCTTGTTTCGAAAAGTTTTTCCGACACTATTGCCTTGGTGGAGACATGCCATCATTAGCTGAAAATATTATCCCCAAGTAGGGTGAGCCACAACCCAGTAGAAACCATCTAACACAGTATATGGAATTTAGCAGAGGTATAAGTACACTATGCATATACAATGTCAAAGATAAAGGCATCCACATTTTGTATAGTCATAAATCGGCAAACTCAATCATTAAGCCATTCCTTTCATTTCATTTAATTGCATAAGCCAATTTCATCGTTTCTCAACAACCCAAATGAGATTCTGTAGACACCCCATTTTTGACCGACCTTAAGACTCAGACGTCAGCGATTGAGCGCTCGGTGATATTGCATATTGTGCCCGTTCAGAAGTTTCAGAGTCTCGGCTGCGAGCCTTGCCTCCGGACTTCCGGACTCTTTCGTGTCTTGCCTCGGTTTGCGAACCAAGCTCCGTTTCTCTGTTTTCTCTTCCCGAAGGGAGGGAGAGGTCTCGTAGATCATCTCTCAGTGGCCGTAGGCTACGTTTCGTGGTCGTAGGCCATTTTTCCTGTTTGGAGCGCGGTTTCCGATTTTTCGGAGCTAACGGCCGTGTGCCTCGGTTCGGGACCGCTTAACCACCTCCGTTTGCTCCGGTTTTTTTGGTATACACCTCCAACATCCATTCCAGCAACTTGAGGCTGTTTTCCAGAGGTCAAGAGCTCCCAAACCTGGTCCAAAGGTTGTTGAAGCTTGGTTCTACAAGGGTGAGTCCCATTTTCCCTCTTTCTTGCCTTATTTTGCATGCTTTCTAAGCCATACTTGCTTACATTTTTGGGCTCTGACCCAAACTGTAAATAGTCATATTTTGAGATCCTTTTCATGTTTGATCAAGGATCTCTTGCTGTTTGAGGTCTCCTACTATCACTTGTTTCTTTAACTCTCTTTTAGGCCTATTTTTGCATGATGTTTTAGGCTTATTTGTGAGCTGTTTCGGACTTGGTCATAAACTATAAAATGTCTTGTTTTGAGCCCCTCTTCAACTTTGTTGAAGAGCTCTCTTCGGTTTGAGGCCAGTAGCTACCACTTGTCTCTTTATCTCTCTTTTAGGCCTATTTTTTGGGGGAAATTTGAATTTGATTTTCCCCCATTTTTCTCCACTCCTCTCCTCTATAAAACCAGCCCCCCTAGCTCATTTTCAGGGGTGACAAAAATTTGTTTAGAGCTTTTTACATACAATCCCCTCTCTCTCTCTCTCTCTCATCCAAGCTCTAAAACCCTAAGCTTCTTGCACTATTTACCCTACAACCCATAGCACCACACCTCCACACTCCATTCCAGTCCTTTGAAGCTGATTCCCAGAGGTTGAGAGCTCACAAACCTAGTCCAAAAGCTGCTGGAAGTTGGCTCTACAAGGGTAAGCTCCTATCCCCCCCTTTTTCACATTATTTTGTGCTATATTTTAGCTCATTTTACTAGCATTTTTGGGCTCCGACCCGAACTAGAAATAGTCTTTTTTTATCTCATCTTCATGTTTGATCAAGGGTTTTTCTCTGTTTGAAGCCACCTGCTACCGCTTCCCCTTTATCCCTCTTTTATGGCTATTTCTTGCATGATATCTCAGCCCTGTTTATAAGCATTTCTGAGCTTCAAGCCAAACTGTAAAGTGCTTCATTTTGAGCCCATCTTCAACTTTGTTGAAGGCTCTCCTCTGTTTGAGGCCAGCCGTGCTTCTTTATCCCTCTTTTAGGCCCTTTTCTTGCATGACATTTTAGGCCTACTTTTGTTCATTTTCGTGGCTTTATGTAAACTGTAAAGTGCCTTGTTTTGAGCCCCTCTTCAACTTTGTTCAAGGGCTCCTTGCCATTTGGGGCCAGCAGCTACCCCTGGTCTCTATTCTCTCTTTTAGGGCTATTTTTGCATGATAGATTAGCCCTATCTGTGTTTGTTTTCGAGATTTTTTATTAACTGGAAAATTTTTGTTTTGAGGCCCTCTCCATGTTTGATTAAGGGCATTTTCTTATTTGGGGTCACATGCTTCCTTGTATGCTTGCTTGTGTCCTATTTTGAGCTTTACACCCTAGCCCTTGTTGCATGCCTTGTTTGGCCTTCTAGCCACTGGAATCCAGTGGATTTCCAGTGGCTTTGATCCTATTTTGAGCCTCCAAATCAGAGGGGGGTGACCCTCTCTCTCCTTCTCTAGTTTGGTGGTCATTTTGGCCTTCCAAATAGGCCCTATCTTGCATGCTTTGTTGACTGATTTTAGGGCCAATTTGGTGAGTTTTGGGACTATCATAATTGACTTTCAGAGTTGTTTGTTCCATGCTTCATGTCTATCTTGTATGTGCCTAATAACTCCTTGCATGGCCCTCTAAAGTAACTCATCATTTTTGCACGTCATGGTTGCATATCAGTGGTTATTTAGGCCTATTTTCATATGATTTATTCACTGATTTTTGATGGTTTGGTCAGATTCCATGTGCATCATACACTTGCCATGTAAACCATGTTTGCTAGTCGAAATTACATGCTATTTTAGTCCATCTTGCTAGCATCTTTTGGCCATACTTTGAACTAGAAATGTTCATATTTTGGGACTTCCTTGGCTCTGTCTTCATACTTCATATTCAAATAATGCATGCTTTGTATAGCTATAAGTCATTCCATGTGCCTAATTTTGAGTTTCGGGGTTCATCTCATGCATCGGGTATCATATTGCCATGTTTCGGAGCTGTTTAGCATCATATTTTAGCTCTGAAATTTGCATGTTTGCATACCATATTCCATGACTTGCCATGCCTTGTTAGAGTTGCATGTTGTGCCTTAAGATCGGTCCTCGATTTGCGTGCATGTGTGCACGCATTTCGAGTGTCTCATTTTCATCTAATGGCCTCCTGTGTGAGTGTAGCTGAGGTCTACTTGTGTTGGTGTAAGTACATTATGCATTGTGTATGCCATTTCATTTCATAGCATTGTGTATGCTAGGTTGTATGTTAGCGCATTGTGTATGCCATGTTACCTCGTGCATCGTGTATGCCATTTCATAGCATTGTGCATGTTAGGTTGTATCTTAGTTGTATTCATGCATGTCATGCATATTGCATTGTGTTTGGGATAGGAGTTAGCCCGAACACGGGAAACGAGGTACGTTTCGTACTCCGAGTGACGGAACGTGTCTCAATTCCCCAGTCGCCGACACTCCGGATTATCCATGATGGAGTCTCGGTTTTGTTGTGTTTATATGTGCATTCATTTCATATTAAGTCGTGCAATTCGACTCCTCGGCCATCATGCATCGATATGCGTGATTGGTGGCACGAGGATCGAGAACTACACTCCCTGAAGGGTAGTCGAGCATACATATGTGAAAATACATTACCATGCCCCTTTCCTGCTCTCTGTTGTAGCAAATCAAGAATCAGCAGCCTTCCAGAGCTTGGCACACTTTCCAAGAACAATTGCAAACAGAGGCTAATTGGGGCATCGCAGTGGATTTCCGTACAAAGCAGCTCAAACATACATCATTCATCATCCTGAGCAGATTCGAGGCAGTCCCTAGCTTGCATGCTTATTTACTGCTTTCCCTAGTTAATTTGTTAATTAGTTAGGATTTTGTAGTTATTCGGACTGTAATTATTTATTCGGGACTGTATATTATTTATTTGGACCCTCCGAGTGAGGGCAATGTTGTAATAAGTGTGCGTGAGTGTGATGTATGTCTTCCAACCCCACGTCTTTCTCCCTTTTATTTACCAACTTATGATGGTTAGATTAGGGCATGTTTCAATTAGCGTACAGTATGATAGCATGTTTGCATTCATTCATCTGTTTTGCATGCACCGGGCTCGGCGCATCATACTAATTGCATTTGTATTTCAATTTCAAGTTGAATACTTGTTAGCTGTTGCATCTCATATGCCATCTTTAGAATAGCCGAGCCTGCTATAGTTGCATTTTTGCATATGTTGCATTAGGCACTTCTGTACAGTTAGGATCATGCATGGATTTCTAACATAGCTTCTGTTTTGGCTTGGAGTACTCGGTAAGTTTTTATGCTTTAGTATCCTTGCATGTGTGTGAGTGACTGCCATGATAGCATGCTTACCATGAGACTATATGCTTATGTGATATATCTGCCTGAGTGCCTGTGGGTGAAGGTTGGGTTATTTGGATTGGAACAAATCATCGACTGTGAGTTTTAAGCCCACTAGATAGTGGCAAAACCATCTTTTCTAAGCCCACCTGAGGGTGGCAAAATCTGCATTTTAAGCCTACTTGCGAGTAGCAAACAATCTTTCAAAAACAAACATGAAATGTTTTGTTCCAATTCAGGCAATCTGGTCTATACTTGTATGTTGTGCTCATCACATAGTAAATCTAGGCTAATAACCGGAATAAGAATGCATAATGTTTTCAAAACTAGATATCATGGTTAGTAGAGGCCGATCTTTGATCGGGCGAGCGGGGGTGCTCACGAAATGACCTTCCCCAATCGTACCCAAGTTCCCGAGCCGAGGCAACTTTGGTGATGACGGACACGTGGCCTTAGGCACGAGTCAGGGTTTCCTAAATTTCCCAAAAATAAAATATTTAGGTGGCGACTTTGTATCTGGCAAAGCAGTCCATGTTTGGCATTTCTTTCAAAAATCTGTTTTCTCAAAACGATTTGCCGGATTTGGACTCTTTGGTTCAGATTAAGAACCGTGACAAAAATCGAGTCCGAACTATAGCGAGGTCCCTCACGGACTTGTTACAGTTTCTGGCGACTCTGCTGGGGATTTAGAGAACTTGACTCGAACTCATGATATCATGTTTTGACTACACTTATGGTTTCTTTGCATTGCATTTGCATTGGTGCGCCTAGGACACGTGTTGCCATCTGCTATTCCTGAATGGTTTGCCGGAGGCTGTTGTCAAGGCATGACCATAAGCTGACGGTTGTGGGCTCTGCCAGTATGGGAACACAAACCCCTAGTTTTACCGGGCACTCTTTTGACCATTGACTAGTGCATATCGAAATCCGTAGTGACCATTCCAAACTAGGACAGGTTGCTTACCCGATATAGGTTGGTTGAAACCGCTGCGTGCGTAGTGAAGCCCTAGTTCCTAACAAAATAGGACAGGCAAACCCTACCCCAACATAGGGATGTTTTGGCTCTCACTTATCTGTTATGTGCTTTTAGAGTGCGTCTCTACAGGAATGCATGTATCAGTTTACAAGTTTGGGCATCAGGCCTGCGGGCACCAATTCAGTATTTTGGGATTCAGTTTACCTGAGGGTAACAGTTTACAAGCAGAATTTTGGGCAGAATTCAGTAGAGAGCACACTCATTCAACTATGCTCATATCTGTTCAGGTGAAATCAGGCTGAGATGCTGTCTGTTTTCTCTTTTGCTAGGGGTAGTCCTGGAATCATAGCTTCAGAAGGCTCCGATATCCCCCGGGTACACCGAACTTGAGTTGATAGACTTTGTCAGGTCAGAGATTCAGTTCAAGGGCAATCAGTATTCCTTCGCCAGAGGCAGGGTAAAAGGGCTAGTCAGGCACAGATCACCAGTTCAGTAGTTATCAGATTGGTGGCCCTTATCCACCCCACCAGTGAATAGTCAGGCTGAGGTCACAGTTTCTACTGCAGGGATAGATATACCAGTCAGTCAGATGGATCAGCAGAACACGTCAGAGATGGAGGCAATGATGCGTCAGATGCAGGAAAGTATGAAACTCATGCAGCAAGATGCTGTCCGCCAAGCGGAATTTGCCAAACAGCAGGCTGCGGTCATGACCCAGCAGGCAGAGCTAATTACCCGGCTACAGCAGCAAGCCGGAGTATCAGCCTCACATTAAGCTCCTCCCCCACCAAGAGATCCAATACCCGGGGAGGCACCAAATGTTCAGAATATCCAGGAGGATACAGACATCCCGACAGGGCCGGCTCCGCCCCCGATTCTACCTCAACTATCCAAGGCACCCACTCCAATCAATCAACTGGACTCTCCCTTTGAGTTCGAGGTGGACCCTACAGCGTTGAAGGTGAGCAAGCTTGAGAAATTGTTCAAAAAGTCTCAGGGGGCCCACTCTATTCCTGATATAGAGGATGGTTATACCGACTCAGTGGTGACATTACGGATCGGTTCAAGATGCCACATATCGATCGATTCGATGGCTCTGAAGATCCAATGGTGCACCTCCAGCTGTTTTCTGATATCTTGAGGCCAATGGGCTTGACCACAGTCCAGAAATTGTCACTATTCGGCCGAACCCTGTCTGGGATAGTCGCAATCTGGTATGCAAAATTGGAAAACTCTGTGAAATGGAACTGGGAAGAGCTAGCTGAGGCCTTTATTGCTCAATACTCCTACAACACACAGATCGAGGTCACAACTCGTGATCTTGAAGTCACCCACCAAGAGCCAAAGGAGGATTTCTCAGAGTTCGTGACGAGATGGAGAGCAAAGGCCTCAATGATGACTACAAGGCCTTCCGACAAAGATCAGATCAGGATGATTGTTCGGAATCTGCATGGCAAGTTGCTGCAAAAGATGGTTGTTCTACCTCTGTTTACCTTTCCAGCCCTTCATGAAATGGGGGTTCAAATCGAGGATGCCATCAGACAAGGGATCTTTGCAAAAGATAATGAGCCTTTGAAGAGGAATGTTGCTCGCAGTTCCAATACTACTACTGATGGTAGCACAGCTGCGAAATGCTCAGAAGTAGACACTATCACCACTTCTCTCAATGGCCAAGAACCAACCGCTTCAACTCGGCCCCAAGCCCGAAAATTCCATCCTCTTTACATGAGTCTCTCTCAAGCTTTGAAAAAGCTACGAGAAGAAGGGCACCTAGAACTTCTAGAACCCCAACCCCTTCCAAACCCTCTTCAGCCAAGATATGACCCAGCTAAATACTGTGCCTACCATCAACAGCACGGTCATGATATGAACCGTTGCATCCGCCTCCGTCATAAGATTCAGGATCTTATTGACGAAGAGACCCTAGCTCCACCAAAAGGACCTCAAGTTAGTACTGACCCATCACCTCTACATCTCAACCTCATCCATACACTACCATCCACCTTCGACCCCAGCATATACATCACCCCAGCCCATCTACCCAAGCCCGAGGTGTTCATTCCAAAAGGCATGGACTTATGCATGATGGATGCACCTGGACCCCAATCATCTCAAGCCCGTGAGCCCACTACTTCTGAGCTAAGAGAATGATCGAAGATCTCCAGAGAACTGTGACAGATTTGGCCTCCGAGACACTGGCTCCGTCATCAACCACATCACATACCAGGGAGTTCGTGTCAAAAGGCTCCCCAGTCTTGGAACGGGCTGTATTTGAGGAATGCCAATCCCTTGGCAAGGTGGAGGCGAGTGGAAAGAACAAGATAGGGACGGACATGGATCCCCATGAACATCTTCTGTTGGCTGTTGAGGCTTTGAAAGCCGAGGGACTGAACAAAGAGCAAGTGCTCGCAGTTGTTGCAAAAACTGTGGACGACATTTTCGCCACTCAAGTTGGGGGCAGTTTGAATCAAAGGGCAAGCCGGGAGAAGGGTCGTTGTATCAGAAACGTTCCTTTCAGCTATAATCCTGCACTCGGAAGAGATCAACAAACCAGGCCAGCACCTGCCAATCCCTTTACTGGTGCGTCCAGCAAAAATCCACAAACCTTGAGTACCAACCCCGAGGTCAGAGGGTCTTCCATGCCCTCTATATGCCTTTGTCCAAAGCTCTCCAAGTCCTTGTTGGACAAGGCCATCTCAAACCCCTTGAGCCTCGGCCTCTCCCAAATCCTCTTCCGGCTACGCATGATGCCGCCCAGTACTGTGCCTTCCATCAGCAAACTGGCCATACTACCGACAACTCCTTTCGTCTTCGCCATGAAGTACAGGATCTATTTGACAACGGGGTCATTGCCGCGCCAAGCTCTGCAAAGTCTATCGGCACTGGATCGGTGGACTTGGGGGATAATGTGATGTGATTGGGGAGATGAACCACCTGCGGGCAGCGCTCAGTTTACTCCAGATATGGTGGATGGCATGCACTGTTTTGAGTATTTGCGAATGCTAGCTTTTGTGCTTTCTGACTTGGGTATTGAGTCAGTCTTGTTGTTTTGTATAGAGTCAGTCTTTTCTTACTGAGTCAGTTGGGTCTGTCTTGTTGTATCGAGTCAGTCCTGTTGTATAGGAGTCGAGTGATTCCGGGGGGTGTTACCTCGGGCGTCACCATTTTTTTTTATGTTTGTCTTTTCGTTTTGAGTCTGTTTCTGCCAGGGAGCTAGTTGTGCCAACAGATTTTGAATGAAACAGCAGTGATTGTCACGCTCTCGCGTTTGCTTCTACCTTGTGCCAGTTATACCGGAAGTTCTGAATGAGATGGTAGTATTTGACTAAGAACTCTGTCTTTTCTGTGCCTTGAAGTCATTGTAATGACCTAAGTTTTTCAAAACTTTTTGAACACTGCGGTGAAAACGAAGAGGAAGGAATTCCTCAGGATTTGCAAAACTTTGATCAATTGAGAGAAAGAGAGGCGTGCTGAGCCCTTAATGAATGAAATCATGCTTGTTAGTGTGAGTACTGAGAAGGACCCTAGCTTTGATCCAGATTGGTTCTACACTGTCTTCAACGCGAGCGATTTGTCGCTTTCTTAAAAACTTTCAAAAAATGTTTTGCGCGGTCCTGCGAAGACATGTGTGGAATCGCTCTTGAGATTGTACAGCTTAGGATCACTTTCAGCCCCGAGACGCAACCCCTCACTTTCGAACCTTGAACTTGAATTCAAAATGTTCAATGGTCAACAACAACGTGAGGCCTGTGTGGGTAGACTCAAAGCAGCCCTCGAACAAGAGGCAAGAAAGTCAGATCAAGAAGATCAGGTGTCATCAAAAGAAGCTTGCAAAGCTAGATTAGAAGCACCCCTGGAACTAGGGGCAAAGAATTTCAAATGTGCTCGAAGAGCCAAAAATGGATCATTCCACAAATCAAAGAAGGTCGGCAAGAATGCCAAATCCCAGAGGGAGGAAAGAAGAAAGTATTGCTGAAGAGAAACTGAGATCCGATCCACAACACTAGGGGCAATTCAACCACCATTGGATGAACTCCTGCATCGTCAGCAAACAGCAGCCATTCTCTTAGATTCAGATGACTTCAGGATCTCAAAACCATTTGACATGGACAAAGCTACTTTTACCCTTGAGAGGCTCGCTGGGCCAAAAACCCGGAAGGGCGACCCAGGCAAAAGTTAGAGCAAGAAAAGAAAACAAAAGAGAAGGAAAAAAAAAGAAAAATGCAAAGAAAAGAACAAAAAAAGAAAATCAAAAAAAAAAAAAGAAATGAAAAGAAAAGAAATGAAAAGAAGAAAAACAAAGCTTGCAAGGTTGAAAACCCGCAACAGGCGCCTTGGCAAAAGTTAGAGCATAAAAAGGAGAGGTTAAATACCCGAGTGTACCTTAACCCCGAACTACGTGAGGCTTGATTCCCATCTTTGGGATACGTAGGCAACTTCATTCTGAAGTCCAGCCGTAAAACAATTCAATTTGATTGTGTCCATGCGATGGTTCTGGTCATCTTTGTTTTCTCTGTATCTGAGGATTTGGTTGTGTTCGTCACTCTGAGGACTGACTACAATGCGCTGCGGTGCCATTCAAACAAGGGGCAACTTTCTGTTGCCATTCAATGCGCCGCGGTGTCGTTCAAACAAGGGGCAACTTTCCGTTGCCATGCAGCTCTCTTCAAGCAAGGGGCAATTTTTCTTCGGATTTGAGGTTGTGCATCTCGAGAGTGGGTTCTATGCTCGTTGAGCAGTGGCCGATTGCAAAAAGTTTTTGAGAATTTTTACTGAGGTTGACTGATTTTCTCTCAAAAACTATTCCATTTTTTCCAAAACTGGACCCTTTTCCTGGACCCAAAAAAGGAAAATTTTCAGTACTCATAACCTAACTTGCATGATTTTGAATCAGAAAATCGAACAAGCGCGTTAATCTAACTCTCATTTTGGTTAAAATTGTTTTAGTAGAAAAATCAAAACAAAAATGGTCAAATAATGAACTAGAGGCATAGTTGAGTCAGGTGTTCTGTCTTTTCCCCTTTGTCAAATACTTGCTAGAAAGGGCACTCTACTTGCCGGAAAGGGCACCGTATTCACCAGAAAAGGGCACAACAAAGGGCTGAAAGCTCTCTCACCCACCAAGCAACGAGGTATCAAGCCAAGTGCGAAGCACGAACTGGAATGGGGCAAGATATTCCACTCCATCATCTGGACAGATCTTATCACGTCCAAACTCCCCAGCAAAGCATCATCAACCGATGTTAGCTGCAGATTTGCTACACACCCAGTTGTAGTGCAACCCTTCTATGGGAGGAATTCACTAGCTGTGAACGGAAGAAAGAGAATCTAGCTGAGTGCTAGGGGCAAGAGCCCGCAACTTTCTGTTTATCCATTAACCACCCAGGGGAGGGATAAAAAAAAAAAAGAGATTGAAGAATAGAGAGGTATGCGCTGAGAGAAAAAGTGAGGAAAGGGCTTTTTCAGAAAAACAGAGCTTGAGGGCCAAATGATGTGAGAATCACAAATAAGAAAAGGGTGGGAAATAATACCCGGAGAAACTGGCTCCTCGTGCACCGAGAGGTCTCTCGCCTTTGTAACACAGCTGAGTGTTGTGTTTGTGCGTTTTGTTTGTCTCGTTTCTTGTTTTAAGTCGTTTGAGTGTCAACAAATGTGTTTAGGTCATTTTACCTTGTTTTCCCTTTGTTGAGTTGTGTTTAGGTTGTTTTACCTTTGCTTTCCATTGTTGAGTCGTTTTGGCTGTGGTTAGTTGTAGGCTCAATACCCGGTTGAGAACACTTTTCTCATTTCATTTTCAAAAATCGTTTTGTGCTCAGAGTGCCGTGTCGTTCTCCACATTTGTGCAAATCAGGATTGGTTCTTTCATAAAGCCGCGGGGTTCAACCCAGGTCATGTGAAAACAGTAAAACTAGGATCCATCTGAAGCTATGAAAGTTCCGGGCTACCAAGCAAAAGAAAATAGAGAAAATTTGGAGCATCTGAGTGTGTTTCAACTTCTGCAAGTTTCGTCTTTATAAGCCGTGTGTTCAGAATAAACAGAATACTGTGTTATGAGCTGTGTGTTCAGAGTGGGCAGTGTGCTGTAAGAGCTGTGTGCCAAACAAACAGAATACTGTGTTATGAGCTGTGTGTTCAGAGTGGGCAGTGTGCTATAAGAGTTGTGTGCCGAATAAACAAAATACTGTGTTATGGGCTGTGAGTTCAGAATGAGTTGTGTTCAGAACAGACCGTGTGTTCAGAATCAGCAGTGTCCTGTGTGAGCCGTATGTTCCAAAATAAGTAGAATATTGTGTTATGAGCTGCGTGTTCAGAATAAGCAGTATGCCGATGCGGGCTGTGTGTTCAAAGTGAACAGAATACTGTGTTAACTGTTTCACTGTTTTAAGCCAGAATGGTGATCAGAAGTGCTCTCCCTGAGTACCATTCCCCGCGAGAGTAAAGCAGTTTACCGCCACTCACTCCATGAGGTGCTTTCTAAAGTACCGCTTTGTTTGTTTATTGCATTCCTTAAACATCACGCTCCGCATTGCTTACAACATGTATCGTATCATCACACTTATTGCATTTATTTGCATCTTGTGTTGTCTCTTATTGTTTATCCTTTTACGCTGAGCAGCGTTTAGGATCGTTGTCCCCCGGGACTGAACTTAGGTTGCGTGGAACACGCTCCCGAGTTGTTTACCTCTTTTCACGATTTCAGCGTGGTTAGAGTGTTCTCTTCCTCACACGATTTCAGCGTGTTTGGAATTTATCTCAGGTTGCGTTGTGCGCGCACTTGAGCGTTGTTTTCGGACCTCTTCTCACGATTTCAGCGTGGTTAGAGTGTTCTCTTCTTCTCACGATTTCAGCGTGGTTAGAGTGTTCTTTTTTCCTCACACGATTTCAGCGTGTTTGGATTTTATCTCAGTTGCGTTGTGCGCGCACTTGAGCGGTTGTTTTCGGACCTCTTTTCACGATTTCAGCGTGGTTAGAGTGTTCTTTTTTCCTCACACGATTTCAGCGTGTTTGGATTTTATCTCAGGTTGCGTTGTGCGCGTACTTGAGCAGTTGTTTTTGGACCTCTTTTCACGATTTCAGCGTGGTTAGAGTGTTCTTTTTTCCTCACACGATTTCAGCGTGTTTGGATTTTATCTCAAGTTGCGTTGTGCGCGCACTTGAGCGGTTGTTTTTGGACCTCTTTTCACGATTTCAGCGTGGTTAGAGTGTTCTTTTCTTCATACGATTTCAGCGTGTTTGGATCTTATCTCAGGTTGCGTTGTGCGCGCACTTGAACGGTTGTTTTTGGACCTCTTCTCACGATTTCAGCGTGGTTAGAGTGTTCTTTTCCTCACACGATTTCAGCGTGTTTAGAATTTATCTCAGGTTGCGTTGTGCGCACTTGAGCGGTTGTTTTTGGACCTCCTCTCACGATTTCAGCGTGGTTTGAGTGTCCCGTTCCTCACACGATTTCAGCGTGTTTGGATCTTATCTCAGGTTGCGTTGTGCGCGCACTTGAGCGGTTGTTTTCGGACCTCTTCTCACGATTTCAGCGTGGTTAGAGTGTTCTTTTTCCTCACACGATTTCAGCGTGTTTGGATTTTATCTCAGGTTGCGTTGTGCGCGCACTTGAGCGGTTGTTTTCGGACCTCTTCTCACGATTTCAGCGTGGTTAGAGTGTTCTTTTCCTCACACGATTTCAGCGTGTTTGGAATTTATCCCGGGTTGCATTGTAGGCGCGCTGAGCGGTTGTTTTTGGACCTCCTCTCACGATTTCAGCGTGGTTCGAGTGTCCGTTCCTCACACGATTTCAGCGTGTTTGGATCTTATCTCAGGTTGCGTTGTGCGCGCACTTGAGCGGTTGTTTTTGGACCTCTTTTCACGATTTCAGCGTGGTTAGAGTGTTCTTTTCCTCACACGATTTCAGCGTGTTTGGATCTTATCTCAGGTTGCGTTGTGCGCGCACTTGAGCGGTTGTTTTTGGACCTCTTCTCACGATTTCAGCGTGGTTAAAGTGTTCTTTTCCTCACACGATTTCAGCGTGTTTGGAATTTATCTCAGGTTGCATTGTGCGCGCACTTGAGCGGTTGTTTTTGGACCTCCTCTCACGATTTCAGCGTGGTTTGAGTGTCCCATTCCTCACATGATTTCAGCGTGTTTGGATCTTATCTCAGGTTGCGTTGTGCGCGCACTTGAGCGGTTGTTTTCGGACCTCTTCTCAGATTTCAGATTTCAGTGGTTAGAGTGTTCTTTTTCCTCACACGATTTCAGCGTGTTTGGATTTTATCTCAGGTTGCGTTGTGCGCGCACTTGAGCGGTTGTTTTTGGACCTCCTCTCACGATTTCAGCGTGGTTTGAGTGTCCCGTTCCTCACACGATTTCAGCGTGTTTGGATCTTATCTCAGGTTGCGTTGTGCGCGCACTTGAGCGGTTGTTTTCGGACCTCTTCTCACGATTTCAGCGTGGTTAGAGTGTTCTTTTTCCTCACACGATTTCAACGTGTTTGGATTTTATCTCAGGTTACGTTGTGCGCGCACTTGAGCGGTTGTTTTTGGACCTCTTTTCACGATTTCAGCGTGGTTAAAGTGTTCTTTTCCTCACACAATTTCAGCGTGTTTGGAATTTATCCCAGGTTGCGTTGTAGACGCGCTGGGCTGGTTGTTTTTGTACCTCCTCTCACGATTTCAGCGTGGTTTGAGTGTCCCGTTCCTCACACGATTTCAGCGTGTTTGGATCTTATCTCAGGTTGCGTTGTAGACACCCTGGGTTGGTTGTTTTTGGACCTCCTCTCATGATTTCAGCATGTTTGAGTGTCCCGTTCCTCACACGATTTCAGCATGTTTGGCTCTTATCTCAGGTTGCGTTGTGCGCGTACTTGAGTGGTTGTTTTCAGACCTCTTCTCACAATTTTGGCGTGGTTTGAGTGTCCCCTTCCTTACACGATTTCAGCGTGTTTGGAATTTATCTTAGGATTGCGTGTAACGCGCTCCTGATTGATTTTCTTTGTTCTTCCTCCACTCACGAGTCCAGCGTGGTTGGCGTATGTCACCATTTTGCATTTATTGTACTCTCTGTTGCATCGCACCTATTATCTATTACATCACATCTATTACATCCATTGCATCATATCTGTTTTATCGCCTAGTCTAGGAGACCTTAAATCCTCTAAAGGTGCAATTCCTTTGGTGTTTGTCGTGCCCAACGACTTCCAGTGGTCTAGTATAGCCACCTGCCTGTGTTAGCGGTGAGTTCCTAGGAGACCAACTGAGACAGTGGAAACTAGAGTTCGAATGGTTTATGCCTAGAACGCAAAGGTTCAGGATTTCCGAGACTGAAGTCTGGTTTAAATACCCAGGGGTATATCCTCGGCTTGAAATCTGTATGGCAGCCCCATAGATTGAGATAGCATGTGTATGCGCCTCAATTCTGGATACTGAATCAACCTAGTTTGTCACCCTATTGGAGAATAGGGAAAGCTGCGACCATAGTCAGGGAGAAAAGTAGTACCTGCAGTTCAACCAAGAAGAAGCGAGAGATCCGCAGCAGCATGAGGCACGATATTGTATGTATGGTTCATTTAGGCTGGCACGACCAGACAAGCCGGACAAGTATTGTGTTCTCCGTGTGAGACGTAGCGAGAATTGAATAATTCTCTTACATCTTAACTGCATGAAATGTAGTTTTTGCTTTGCATTCTTGCTTAAAACTGTTGCATCTATTATGAATATGTACTTCATTACAGATTGCTGCATTTGCATGATCATTAAGGTACCTTCGGCTTCTTGCATTGTCAGTTGCATTTTGCCCCCCCTGCCTGCGGGCGCGCCTGCGGGCACATCTCTGTTTATCTCGCCTGTTTGTCTAAGTCTTCGGCCTTGTCAAAAATGGGTCGTCTTTGGGCTTTGACATTCACTCCCGTCACTTATGACTTTCGAGTTCTGTCAAAGAGGGGCAACTGTAGACACCCCATTTTTGACCGACCTTAGACTCAGACGTCACCGATTGAGCGCTCGGTGATATTGCATATTGTGCCCGTTCAGAAGTTTCAGAGTCTCGGCTGCGAGCCTTGCCTCCGGACTTCCGGACTCTTTCGTGTCTTGCCTCGGTTTGCGAACCAGGCTCCGTTTCTCTGTTTTCTCTTCCCGAAGGGAGGGAGAGGTCTCGTAGATCATCTCTCAGTGGCCGTAGGCTACGTTTCGTGGTCGTAGGTCATTTTTCCCATTTGGAGCCCGGTTTCCAGTTTTTCGGAGCCGACGGCCGTGAGCCTCAGTTCGGGACCGCTTAACCACCTCCGTTTGCTCCGGTTTTTTTGGTATACACCTCCAACATCCATTCCAGCAACTTGAGGCTGTTTCCAGAGGTCAAGAGCTCCCAAACTTGGTCCAAAGGTTGTTGAAGCTTGGTTCTACAAGGGTGAGTCCCATTTTCCCTCTTTCTTGCCTTATTTTGCATGCTTTCTAAGCCATACTTGCTTACATTTTTGGGCTCCGACCCAAACTGTAAATAGTCATATTTTGAGCTCCTTTTCATGTTTGATCAAGGACCTCTTGCTGTTTGAGGTCTCCTACTATCACTTGCTTCTTTAACTCTCTTTTAGGCCTACTTTTGCATGATGTTTTAGGCTTATTTGTGAGCTGTTTCGACTTGGTCATAAACTATAAAATGTCTTGTTTTGAGCCCCTCTTCAACTTTGTTGAAGAGCTCTCTTCGGTTTGAGGCCAGTAGTTACCACTTGTCTCTTTATCTCTCTTTTAGGCCTATTTTTGGGGGGAAATTTGAATTTGATTTTGATTTTCCCCCCTTTTTCTCCACTCCTCTCCTCTATAAAACCAGCCCCCCAGCTCATTTTTAGGGGTGACAAAAATTTGTTTAGAGCTTTTTACATACAATCCCCTCTCTATCTCTCATCCAAGCTCTAAAACCCTAAGCTTCTTGCACTATTTACCCTACAACCCATAGCACCACACCTCCACACTCCATTCCAGCCCTTTGAAGCTGATTCCCAGAGGTTGAGAGCTCACAAACCTAGTCCAAAAGCGGCTGGAAGTTGGCTCTACAAGGGTAAGCTCCTATCCTCCCATTTTTCACATTATTTTGTGCTATATTTTAGCTCATTTTGCTAGCATTTTTGGGCTCCGACCCGAACTAGAAATAGTCTTTTTTTGATCTCATCTTCATGTTTGATCAAGGGTTTTTCTCTGTTTGAATTCACCTACTACCCCTTCCCCTTTATCCCTCTTTTATGGCTATTTCTTGCATGATATCTCAGCCCTGTTTATAAGCATTTCTGAGCTTCAAGCCAAACTGTAAAGTGCTTCATTTTGAGCCCATCTTCAACTTTTTTGAAGGGCTCTCCTCTGTTTGAGGCCAGAAGCTATCACTTGCTTCTTTATCCCTCTTTTAGGCCCTTTTCTTGCATGATATTTTAGGCCTACTTTTGTTCATTTTTGTGGCTTTATGTAAACTGTAAAGTGCCTTGTTTTGAGCCCCTCTTCAACTTTGTTGAAGGGCTCCTTGCCATTTGGGGCCAGCAGCTACCCCTTGTCTCTATTCTCTCTTTTAGGGCCATTTTTGCATGATAGATTAGCCCTATTTGTGTTTGTTTTTGAGATTTGTCATTAATTGGAAAAAGTTTTTTTTTTGAGGCCCTCTCCATGTTTGATTAAGGGCATTTTCTTATTTGGGGTCACATGCTTCCTTGTATGCTTGCTTGTGTCCTATTTTGAGCTTTACACCCTAGCCCTTGTTGCATGCCTTGTTTGGCCTTCTAGCCACTGGAATCCAGTGAATTTCCAGTGGCTTTGATCCTATTTTGAGCCTCCAAATCAGAGGGGGGTGACCCTCTCTCTCCTTCTCTAGTTTGGTGGTCATTTTGGCCTTCCAAAGAGGCCCTATCTTGCATGCTTTGTTGACTGATTTCAGGGCCAATTTGGTGAGTTTTGGGACTATCATATTTGACTTTCAGAGTTGTTTGTTCCATGCTTCATGTCTATCTTGTATGTGCCTAATAACTCCTTGCATGGCCCTCTAAAGTAACTCATCATTTTTGCATGTCATGGTTGCATATCAGTGGTTATTTGGGCCTATTTTCATATGATTTATTCACTAATTTTTGATGGTTTGGTCAGATTCCATGTGCATCATACACTTGCCATGTAAACCATGTTTGCTAGTCGAAATTACATGCTATTTTAGTCCATCTTGCTAGCATCTTTTGGCCATACTTTGAACTAGAAATGTTCATATTTTGGGACTACCTTGGCTCTGTCTTCATACTTCATATTCAAATAATGCATGCTTTGTATAGCTATAAGTCATTCCATGTGCCTAATTTTGAGTTTCGGGGTTCATCTCATGCATCGGGTATCATATTGCCATGTTTCGGAGCTGTTTAGCATCATATTTTAGCTCTGAAATTTGCATGTTTTCATACCATATTCCATGACTTGCCATGCCTTGTTAGAGTTGCATGTTGTGCCTTAAGATCAGTCCTCGGTTTGCGTGCATGTGTCACGCATTTCGAGTGTCTCATTTTCATCTAATGGCCTCCTGTGTGAGTGTGGCTGAGGTCCACTTGTGTTGGTGTAAGTCCATTATGCATTGTGTATGCCATTTCATTTCATAGCATTGTGTATGCTAGGTTGTATGTTAGCGCATTGTGTATGCCATGTTACCTCGTGCATCATATATGTCATTTCATAGCATTGTGCATGTTAGGTTGTATCTTAGTTGTATTCATGCATGTCATGCATATTGCATTGTGTTTGGGATAGGAGTTAGCCCGAACACGGGAAACGAGGTACGTTTCGTACTCCGAGTGACGGAACGTGTCTCAATTCCCCAGTCGCCGACACTCCGGATTATCCATGATGGAGTCTTGGTTTTGTTGTGTTTATATATGCATTCATTTCATATTAAGTCGTGCAAGTCGACTCCTCGGCCATTATGCATCGATATGCGTGATTGGTGGCACGAGGATCGAGAACTACACTCCCTGAAGGGTAGTCGAGCATACATATGTGAAAATACATTGCCATGCCCCTTTCCTGCTCTCTGTTGCAGCAAATCAAGAATCAGCAGCCTTCCGGAGCTTGGCACGCTTTCCAAGAACAATTACAAACAGAGGCTAATTGGGGCATCGCAGTGGATTTCCGCACAAAGCAGCTCAAACATGCATCATTCATCATCCGAGCAGATTCGAGGCAGTCCCTAGCTTGCATGCTTATTTACTGCTTTCCCTAGTTAATTTGTTAATTAGTTAGGATTTTGTATTTATTCAGACTGTAATTATTTATTCGGGACTGTATATTATTTATTTGGACCCTCCGAGTGAGGGCAATGTTGTAATAAGTGTGCGTGAGTGTGATGTATGTCTTCCAACCCCACGTCTTTCTCCCTTTTATTTACCAGCTTATGATGGTTAGATTAGGGCATGTTTCAATTAGCGTACAGTATGATAGCATGTTTGCATTCATTCATCTGTTTTGCATGCACCGGGCTCGGCGCATCATACTAATTGCATTTGTATTTCAATTTCAAGTTGAATACTTGTTAGCTGTTGCATCTCATATGCCATCTTTAGAATAGCCGAGCCTGCTATAGTTGCATTTTTGCATATGTTGCATTAGGCACTTCTGTATAGTTAGGATCATGCATGGATTTCTAACATAGCTTCTGTTTTGGCTTGGAGTACTCGGTAAGTTTTTATTCTTTAGCATCCTTGCATGTGTGTGAGTGACTGCCATGATAGCATGCTTACCATGAGACTATATGCTTATGTGATATATCTGCCTGAGTGCCTGTGGGTGAAGGTTGGGTTATTTGGATTGGAACAAATCATCGCCTGTGAGTTTTAAGCCCACTAGATAGTGGCAAAACCATCTTTTCTAAGCCTACCTGAGGGTGGCAAAATCTGCATTTTAAGCCTACTTGCGAGTAGCAAACAATCTTTCAAAAACAAACATGAAATGTTTTGTTCCAATTCAGGCAATCTGGTCTATACTTGTATGCTGTGCGCATCACATAGTAAATCTAGGGTAATAACCGGAATAAGAATGCATAATGTTTTCAAAACTAGATATCATGTTAGTAGAGGTTGATCTTTGATCGGGCGAGCGAGGGTGCACATGAAGTGACCTTCCCCAATCGTACCCAAGTTCCCGAGCCGAGGCAACTTTGGTGATGACGGACACGTGGCCTTAGGCACGAGTCAGGGTTTCCTAAATTTCCCAAAAATAAAATATTTAGGTGGCGACTATGTATCTGGCAAAGCAGTCCATGTTTGGCATTTCTTTCAAAAATCTGTTTTCTCAAAACGATTTGCCGGATTTGGACTCTTTGGTTCAGATTAAGAACCGTGACAAAAATCGAGTCCGAACTGTAGCGAGGTCCCTCGCGGACTTGTTACAGATTCCAACTCATTAGTTCTAGAACCACATTATCAACATGTAAGCACTTCAAAATTTTCTTTCACGAATATTTCGTCCGCTGGCAACCGTCAAACGGGACCTATGTATTCTTTCACAGATATTTCGTCTACAAGTAGCCATCAAATGGGACCCATGTAAACGTAGGCTATACAAGTACTACAATTGCCATTTTACAGATATTTCGTCCGTAGGCTAGGCACCAATGTATAATTTCGAGACTTTCACCCATGACACTACGGCCAACTTAATTATAATGGAATCTATCCCCTTTCTCCTCCCAAACAATCATTCATACATATGCAATGTATTTAATCACACACTCAAACAATGGAGTACATCCTCTTTTCATTCCCAAATAACCATACATATACAATGTATATAAATATAGTCATATTCAATGACAAACACAAGTAATTAGTTCAAATTCACCTAATCCGGATGTAATTTCTACAACAATCATAGCTATCCTCCTCCGATAGCCCAATACAGTTATTTCTAAACAGATATAAAATCTTATAACCAATAGTTTATTCAAAACTACCAAAGAATGGAGTAACACATAACCAATCTCACCATTCACATTAATACCCTTTCAATTTCACTTTTTAATGTCAATTTTCATTATTTATACAAAATAATAATTTGATTCAATTAGGGCAAATCTCCCATTTTTCCCCAAATATTAGCCAAGTGCCAAAATCGTCAAATCATACACAATACAACATCATTTTCAAACCCCTCAAGCATTTATTTCACCTTTATCCAAAAACCCCTCTTTCCATTTTATACCCAAACCCTAGGTTTCCTTAAACACCCCCAAATTACATCATTGTTACACAAGACAGAAATAACTAAGCTAAATATCATATGAAAGTGTAGAAAAGATCCATACCTCAAGCTTAGAAGAGAGATAAGGGAGAAAAGCCCAAAAGTCAACGGCGACGAAACAACGACTTGCCCCGATCAAAACGAAGCCCTTGACAAGCTATACACTTAATCTCAAAGGAGCAAGGTGAGGAGATGCTTCCAAGTGAGTAGATCTAAAGATCTTTGAGAAAAAAGTGATTTTTGAGAGAGAGAATGACTCACGGTTTGGAGAGGGAAGAAGAGAAGAAAAAGTAAAGAAAATGTTAACTTAGGATCCTATTTATAGTGCTAGGTCAAAGTAAAATGAAGTCCCAAATTCAACCCAAAAAATCAAGTCAAAATCCCCAAAAAGTAGGGCCCAAACCGGACTGAAAGCTAGAAAAAAAAAAACTCGCAGGGGTCGACCCTTGCAGTAGAGTTGTCGACCCTTCAGACAAAAAAGCAAAGAGTGCAACAGGCAAGGTGCCAACCCCTCCCAGACTGGTGTCGACACCAAATTCCAACATACAACTCCCAGATTCAACAACATACAAGGGTCGACCCTTCCCAGACTGGTGTCGACCCTTGTAGACAGCAACAAGAAGCAGGTGTCGACACCACTAAAGCTAGTGTCGACTCTAAATTCTAGCAACACTTCCAGACTTCACCACAGGTATGGGTCGACCCTTGGGAAGGCTGGTGTTGACCATAGAATAGAATTTCTAAGTTCCCAAACAACTTTTTGACAAGAACAAGTGCGAACAACCAAACCCAACGAGTTTAAATCGGATTATACTCCTCCAAAACCAACATACAACAACAACAAAGATTTCCAAAATAAAATAAAGGATTTAAATACACTTCCCAAAGGCTTCGAAGGATACAGGTGCTACACTCATTGCAACAACGCAAGTACTGCAATATTAGTAGACTCTAGTCATGAATTCATCACAGATGAGGTTTCTTAAGTTTTTTTTTATGAATTCAATTTTTTCTTATTTTTAATTTGTGTTGAGTTTTATTAATAATTTAACGTATAAATGTATTTATTATCTTTAGATTTTTCGTAGTCATGAAGCATTAATTAAATAGGCTTCTAACGTTGGGAAGAAGACTGGATTTGTCATTATGATAAAGACATCAGATGTTGAAGGTAATGGCAGAAAACCAAGACTTACACTTGCTTGTAAAAGAAGTGGTTACTATAGAGACAACAGAAAGATCAATGGGGAACGATTGAGGTTGACATGTTCTAAAAATTGTGGATGTCTATTTTCTATTAAGGGGAAAAAAATTACCTACAAATTACCAAGACGAATTGTGATGACATGTTTGATTAATGGATGCAAACACTGACAGATTTTATGGATACTTTATGGATATTTGTACACTTGATATTTTTATGAATAATTTTATGGATACTTTTTATGTATAATTTTATGGATGCGTGTTTGTTTTATGAATTTTTTTATGGATGCTTAAGGAAAAAGCAAATCTTTTAATGTATAGCGACGGGGGCCTAGACAACTCTATTGTAGTTTGGCAACATGACACTAGAGTAATCCCATTTGTATAACAATGTATCACTAAACATGCACTTCACAAGTTGCCCAAATTAATTCCTTAATGTTATCATCTAATTGGACGGCAACATAATGTTGGAAAAAAAAATATATTGTCCGGTAACATGGCACTGGAGTAATTTAAATTAATTAGCGTTGTATTACCGAACAGGCCCACCTCAAATTAAAAAATCATTGTTTAGAATAAAGTGTCTTTATAAATGTATAACAACAAAATGTTTGAAAGATCTATTTTTTCCAGCAGCATAATACCGGAATAATGTAAATTGTTTAGCACCGCGTTAAAAAAATTAGTGGTATAAAGAGATGAAATAGTTAATTTAGGATTAGTTTTGGCAATATATTGGGGGTGTAATGAGAATTACATTTTTTTAAGTAGTGTAATGAGATGGATGATGTAAAGAGATTAAATAGTGGTGTAAGTAGAATCAAATTTGATAAATATATATCATTTTTGTTTTCTGTGAAAATACTTTTTGTTCTTTTTCTAAAAATTTATGCTTTGTATTTTTGCAAATGAATTATATAAATGATAAAACCAAGAACTAATGGATAAATTATGAATACATCATTTGAGAGTTGTTTAAAATACGATTTGTTCCTGTAATTTTAAAAATTATATCCTGCTCCTTAAAGTTTTTGATTTCATCATCGAGTCAATTAACAGTTTAAATAATGTAATAAATTTATTTCAATTAATAATTTAAGGAATGTTATTATTGTATAAATAAATAAAAAAAGCTAGAAATTTTAAGGTTCGTTTAGTTTAGTTTTCAAAATGAATTTTGAAAGATAACTTTTTAAAAAGAGTTATCAAATTTGAAATTTTATTTAATTGTATATTTTGAAAATAGTTTTTAAAAAATTTGAAAAGCCAAAACTTGTTTGGTTTTGAGTTTTCATAACTAGTTTTTGAATTTTTTATTTTTGGTGTTTTGTTGTCTTTAGACAACTTTTTCGTATTTGAGTCAATATTTTTTTTACTTTTTAAATGCACCTAATCTAAATATACTTTTTAAATGTATATAATATAAATGTACTTTGTTTGTAATGAACTTTTTAAATATTTTAATCAATATTTTTAAGGTCTTATATTCACTCAATCTAAATACACTTAAAACGTATACAATTTATAATAAATAAATAAATAACTTTTGAAAATTCAATAAATACTAACAAATATACCAAAGTTTAATACATTTTCGTATCTTTTTTATACTTTAAACCAAACAAAGTTTTAAAAATTATTTACTTATTTCACATTGGTCGTTCGAATTTAAATTTAACACATTTTTTTCACTATTTTCAAAAATATGGTAGTACATGTCGTGTTTGAAAGAGATCCTAGTGGTGAAAGTTGTACTGTAACGTCCCAAGAAAATACACAATAAAAGTACATCAACCACTGCTCTTTATGATAACAGAAGTAATTCTCCAACACTTAAATACATGATCATAAAGTGTTTACAAAATAGTCCCACATGCAGATATACATTCAATGACTTCGGTACATGAATCTATAGCATGTAAAACATCTAGTCAAAATAAATAAATGCCCTCAAGGGCTACAAAGTCCAACCTTTAAGCTCGGTTACACAAAATAGTTGCTCAAACCCATACAAGTATAGCTCTTGGCTTGCAAAAATTTATAATCACAACAAAACAAGAGCCTTGTGTTCTCAATACATATATCCACGCACTTAGTGTAGACACCTCATTTTTTACCGTCTAAGACTTGGACGTTATCGTTTGAACACCCGATAATTGTGCTTGCTCGTGTTCGTTTTGAGTCCCTAAAGGTCTCAGCTGAGCGCCTTGCCTTAGAGCCTCTAATCTTGTGTTTTGTGCTTGGTTGTGGACCAAGAGCTTGTTGCTTCACTTCTGGAGGAGATGGTGGCCTGTCGGCCATCTCCTTAACCTGTCGGCCATGACTTGTGCCTGTCGGCCACCAGTGGTGGCCGGTCGGCTATGTTTATAGCCAGTCGGCTACATTTATGGCCGGTCGGCCACTGATGGTGGCCGACTGCCATTTTTCTCCTTTTTCAGATATTTATTTGCCAGCTATGCCAGCTGTTGTTCACTGATGCTCATATCCATACACGTGTATGGAGGGATGAATACAAGCCTTTGGCTTGATTTTCTATATATAAGGGGGTCTCTCCCCCATTTTGGAGTGATAGATAATTTTGAGCAAATTTCTTCCTCTCTTTCTAGAATTCTCTCTCTCTCCTCTTATTTTATGCTTGAAAGTTAGAATTCTTTACACATTTGCACACTAGCCCTTAACCAAATTGGACCACCTTGGAGCTGAGGCCTCTTGAGACCTATTTTGGGTTGTTGGAAGGTTGTTTGAGCCTAAGAGAGTGGCTATTTTGTGCTGTGCTTCAAAGGTATAAGACTTACCTCATTTAAGCTCTTTGTACATACTTGTTTTGCCATCTCTTTATACTGTTTTGGGCCTAGTTTTCAACTACAAAAAGTTCTAATTTTTGGGCTTTAACATGTTGGTTTGATGTCATTTTGTGCTAAGGGGTTGTCTACCCTTCTTGTTACTTGTTTGTATGAACCTTTACACCATCTTTTAGCATGTTAAAACCAAAATTTTTGGGCCTTTAAACCACTAAAATTTAGAGTTATTTCAGTGGTAAAAAGTATGCTTTGAAGTCCAAAAATAGAGGGGTTAGCCTCCCCTCCTTGTGTCTCACTTCCATGCCTAGTTAGCATCACATGTGAGCATGTTTTTGTAGCTTAACTTAGCTTATTTCTAGCATGTGTTTGCCTCTGATTTGGCATGATTTAACTCTGTTTTGGGCTGCTTGGGTCATGTGGGCTTTGTTTTGTATAGTTGTAGTGCAAATAGCTTCACTACCTTGGCATTTTAGGCCTCTAAACATGTTTTGCTTTGAATAATTGCATGTTGTAGTGTCTTTTAACATGTAATTTCAGTGTATATAGCTCTGTCACATGCTCATTTATATTACTCTTTCATTGCTTTTGAGAGTTGTGTCTTGAGTCTTGTTTATGAGCTAACATGTGAGCATGTTTTTCTAGTCTTTCATGCCTTAATCTCAGCATATTTTAGCCACTGTTTTGGCATATTTTAACTCTGTCCGAAGCTGGTTTGGTCAGTTGAGCTTTGTATTGCATGGCTATAGTGTTGTGATCTTCACTAGCTTAGTGAGTTAGACTTTTTAACATGACTTGTATGTGTTGCTTGCATAATTTAGTGTCTTTTTGCATGCCATTTCAACACTAAAATATCTACAACCTCCCCATTTTCTTCACTTTTTACTTTGTTTTAAAAGTGGCCTTAAGCCCCTTGTTGGCTTGAGTATGGAATTGAGGCCCTCATGCCTAATGGCTTTAATCCTCTCTTGAGGGTTTCTACTAACCAACAGCATGAGGCCTCTTTCATACTCAATGTACTTGTGGTTTAAGCCCTCTTTCCAATTAGAGGACTCTCACTTTGGACTTAACCGATTAAACAATGGATTAGTAATCTAAAATGGGTAAATAAAACATGACAAGTAAAACTTGAGCAAGTTAAGCATGTTATGTTATATTGCATGTGTTTGGATCAGACGTTAATCCAAACACAAGAAAAATGGGACATTTCATACTCAAAGTGATGAAACGTGCCACTTTTCTTGGTCACCGTCACCCTTGATCATGCATGATAAGGTGGTGGTTGTTTTTTGGTCTTGTTTGTGCATTCATTGACCTTGTACGAGCTTGGTTCTTTGGCCATCATGCATCAAAATGCTTGGTTGATAGCTTGAGAGCCAAGAGCTACACTCTTTTGAGCTTGAGAAATGATAAGGAGGGTAGAAGTACACACATATTACTTGGAATTCACTGATTTGCCTCTGTTTGCTCTCTATTGCAGCAAAAAGGGAAATCCAGGAAATCAGTGGCCGACCGGCCAGTTGAAGCAGCCGACCGGCCACCAATGGTAACCGACAGCCTCCATTGGTAACCGACCGGCTAGAAATGAATTTTGCATCAGTATGTTCCTGAGTTGGAGCAGAGGCATTCTGGGAGTTGGCACAATTTTCAGAGATCAAACGAGTGCAAACGAAGGCATCCAAAGGCAAGGCGGTGGATTTCCGGGAGGAAGCAAACCGAGCATGCAAGCATCCCTCGCTTCCCGAGGCCTTTCATTTAAATTGTTTAGCTAATTAGTTCATTAGCTTAGTCGTTTTGTAATTAATTAGTTAAGTGTTTAATTAATTAATTCGTGTTGTAATTAATTAGCTTAGAATAGGTTAGTTAATTAGTTTTGGTTTGTATTAGCTTAATTAGCGTAGCTAGTTAGCTTATTTATTCGGACCCTCCTTCACGAGGGCACACCATTGTAATAAGTGTGCATGCGTGTGTACATGTCTTCCAACCCCACGTCTTTCTCCCTTTTATTTATCCGCTTTTGATGGTTAGATTAGGGTCATGTTTCAATTAGCACACCTTATGCTCTCATGTTTGCATCATTCATTTGTCTTGCATGCACCGAGGCTCGGCGCATCATTCAAACTGCATTGCAATTTCAATACTTATTTGAATACGTGTTTCAAAGCATGTTATCAAATTGTTGCATTCATATGCTATCTTAGTAGCCAAGCCTATTAATTTCATATTGCATGTGTTACATTAGGCATCTTAACATAGTTAGGATCATGTATTGTTTCTAACTAGCTTTTGTTTTGGCTTGGAGTACACTGTAAGTTTTACGCTTTAGCATGCTTGCATGAGTGTGAGTGTTGCCATGTTTCGCATGCTTGCCATGACACTATGTGCTTAAATGATTAACTGCATGAATGCCTGTGAATGAAGGCTTTGTTGCTTGAATTGGAACAATTCAACAAATGTGAGTTTTAAGCCCACTTTGCGAAGTGGCAAATCATGTTTTAAGCCCACTCGAGATGGTAAATCCGCGTTTTAGCCCACTTGAGGATAGCAAATTCAAACCATTTTCAAAAGCAAAACATGAGTTGAATTCGTTCCAAGTCTTGCGACTTAGTCTATACTTGTATGTGTGCGTCACGTAGTAAAATTAGCTAATAACCAAAATAAGAACACATGTGTTTATAAAATGTCATATCATGATAGTAGAGGCTAATCTTTGATCGAGCGAGCGGGGGTGCTCATTTCAGGACCTTCCCCTCACGTACCCAAGTTCCCGAGCCGAGGCAACTTTGGTGATAACGGACACGTGGCCTTTGGCACGAGTCAGGATTTCCTAAATTTTCCAAAAACAAAATATTTAGGTGGCGACTCTGTAATCTGACAAAACAGTCCAGTTTTGACATTATTTGATCTAAAATCAATTTTCCAAAATGATTTGCCAGATTGGACTCTTTGGTGTTTATCAGTCTCACATTACACTTTGTGAGATTAGATTCAGAACCGTGACAGGAGTCTGAACTGTATGACCAATTCGAGCTCTCCGAAAAGGGGCGCGAAGAAAGTCGAGTCTACACTTAGTTTGGCAGAATCACCACATCTTTTCATTCACCAAAATCCCATAAGGTGAGCATAAAGCCCAGTAGGAAAATCTTAACAAAGTATATACATTTTATACAAGTCTCATGAAATGGAATGTACATGCTATGCCATGCCTTTAACAGAAAGTCTCATCTTCATCCTTTGAAAACCACCATGCAGAATGAAATCTTAAAATTTCAACAAAATTCAACAATTTAAATCAAGTTCAAAGGGCGGTAAATACAACTCAGGTAATCCTTGGGTTGGTGTCTACAAATAGGCATAACTAGCACTACCAAAACCCCCACTTTACCAGTAACTAACTGGCAGGCACATGGTACCTCCTCCGCGTATGTTTTCAATCTTTCACCCTGGACATTCAGGCCAACTTAATCAATTTCATCTACACCACCTATCCGGACTTACCAACGTATTTACCACAAAACATTTCAATGATATCTTATTTCACAACATTCATTTCTCAATGCAAATGTTTTTAAATCTCAAATTCAAATTTTTTTTTTTAACAATCAAATAAATTAAAATACCAATGCAACATATATCAAGGCAATTATAATAGTCTTCCACTTGCAACATTTCCACACAATTCTTCCATTTCGATTCACAATTTCCATTTCCCTTTTCAATGCAATCTCACAACATAAACACATAATAATTTATATCTACTCAAGAGTAGCAACACTTCCACATTTCACACATCCTCAACAATTTAATCATTTTGTGACTATACTCACATTTTTTAATAACAACTTCAAAACCACTATTTCATACATTCCATGGGATTTTTCATATATACATCCAACAATAAGAATTTCTCAATCCTCCATTCATTCTAACACTTCATAGAGCAAAATTATAAGTTTTCAATTTCTATCAAAAAAATTCCCAAATTTCTAAGTTTTCACCAACTAGCCATTTCCTCCTCTTTTGAAAGAAAAATCTCTCCAAAGCATCCTTTCTCACAATGTACTTCAAGCTCTCAAGAAATTTTTTTTTTTTTAAATTTTTTTAAAAAAAGGGAAGATGTAAACCCACTTTTAAAATCATCAACACACATGAGCCAAAATCAAAGTTTATATACTTCCCAAAAGAGTTCCAAATCAACATATATAATCTTACAAAAACATATATATATCTCTAAGAAAATCTCTACCTCAAGTTCTTGAAGGAAAAAGAGATAAAGGCCTCAAATCCAACAGTGTCTAAACCCAATCTCCACCGTACACAATGAAGCCCTCACTTAGCTCTCCAAAATTAGAGAAGGATGTTGGGTCAAAACTCCAATGGATTGGAAGAAATCAAGAGTTTATGGTGTTTGGTGGAGGTTTTTAGAGAGAAGGGGAAGCAAAAGATAATTTTAAAATGAGAGAGAGATGTGTAGAAGTGATATACACTCAGCCCAAAAAGAAAGAAAAGGCAAATTTTCAAACTCAGTTTTATCCCGCACTTGCGGCACCCATTCCCACACCTGCGGCACCCCCATCCGCACATGCGGCTCTCACCAATTAGGTTTTCAATTTCTATCAAAAAAATTCCCAAATTTCTAGGTTTTTACCAACTAGTCATTTCCTCCTCTTTTGAAAGAAAAATCTCTCCAAAGCATCATTTCTCACAATATAGTTCAAGCTCTCAAGAATTTAAAAAAAACAAGGTGTAAACCCATTTTTAAAATCATCTACACACATGAGCCCAAATCAAAGTTTCTATACTTCCCAAAAGAGTTCCAAATCAACATAATCTTGCAAAACATATACATAACTCTGAGAAAATCCCTACCTCAAGTTCTTGAAGGAAAAAGAGATGAAGGCCCCAAATCCAACGATGTTGAAACCCTATCTCCACCGCACACAATGAAGCTCTCGCTTAGCTCTCCAAAATTAGTGAAGGATGTTGGGTCAAAACTCCAATGGATTGGAAGAAATCAAGAGTTTATGGTGTTTGGTCGAGGTTTTTAGAGAGAAGGGGGAGCAAAAGATAATTTTAGAGTGAGAGAGATGTATAAAGTGACATACACTCAGCCCAAGAAGAAAGAAAAAGAGGATTTTCGGACTAGCTTTATCTCGCACGTGCGGCACCCCCATCCGCTCGTGCATACAAAGCAGAATGCACCATTGACAACCCCTTCTTCTCCGCACGTGTGGCCTCACCTCCCGCACGTACGACCCCCACTCCACACGTGTGGTCTAAGCCCCCGCACACGCGGTTCTGCCTCCCAGCCAGAAAAATTCCGGCTCGACCCATGACACCCCAGATCCAACCTCGCACCTTCCGAAACAAGTGAAACTCAAAATTGAAATAAATAAGAACGAGAATTTTGAGAAAAAGTTTTTCAAAAACAACGAACCCAATAGTTGACAAGACCTCACATTAAAACCTGACACTCTAACAAGAGTAAACCCAACATAACTCAAAGAGGATGAGGCAAATTACGTACCCAGTCATCACAACCTCTCCATCATAGGAAATTTCATCACCGAAATTAAATCCAACTACCCAAACAAAAGGGCTTCAAGCGATCAAAACCACGCTATCACAATTTCAAATCACAATATTAGTTCTTAACCAAAATTTATCATTATCGTCATGGTTTCTATGTGTCTAAGCCACAATATTAATAACAACAGTTCATGATACCACATAAGCATGAAACTCTCCAACAACAATAATCGCAATTTATAGTAATCTCATGCCTAACAATACAAATAACAACACATGGTTAATAATTTTAATACATTTCCCTCAAACACTAGGGAATATTACAAATTAAAATAACTAAGCATTTTCAAACAAATCCGGATACTTGGAACAGACCTCCGTCTCCTGTTCCCAAGTCGCTTCCTCAATCCCATGGTGCCTCCAAACACCTTTACCAACTGTATGGTCTTTCCCCCTCAACACTTGCTCCCGGTGTCTAAAATTTGCATCGGTCGCTCTTCGTAAGAGACATCCTCATCTACCTCCAATTCAACACAATCTAGGACATAAGAAGGGTCGGGTTCTGTAGACGCCCTTGGGGGACCTCGCTACAGTTCGGACTCAATTTTGTGTTACGGTTCTAAATCTGAACCAAAGAGTCCAACTCTGGCAAATCGTTTTGAGAAAAACAGATTTTGAAAAGAAGTGCCAAACATGGACTGCTTTGCCAGATACAGAGTCGCCACCTAAATATTTTTAAAATGGGAAATTTAGGAAACCCTGACTCGGTGCCGAAGGCCACGTGTCCGTCATCACCAAAATTGTCTTGGCTCGGGAGCTTGGGTACGATCGGGGAAGGTCAGCTATGAGCACCCCCTCTCGCCCGGTCCGAAGACCGGCCTCTACTAACCGTGATATCCGATTTTGAAAACATTACATGTTCTTATTCCGGTTATTAGCCTAGATTACTATGTGATGCGCGCAGCATACAAGTATAGACCAAATCGCCTAAGTTGGAACAAAACACTACATATTTGTTTTGAAAACGGTTTGTTACTCGCAAGTAGGCTAAAATGCAGGTTTTGCCACCCTCAAGTGGGCTTTAGAAAAGATGATTTTGCCACTTACTAGTGGGCTTAAAACTCACAGTTTTTAATGCATTGTCCCAATTTAGGTAATTCAACCTCCATCCACAGGCATTCAAGCAGTTATACTCACATAAGCACTTAGCCGCATGGTAAGCATACTGTCATGGCGACATTCACACACATGTGGTATGCTAAAGCGTAAAAACTTACATCGTACTCCGTGCCAAAACAATAAACTAGTTAGCAAACATGCATGCCCTAGTTCATGTTAAGTGACTAATGCAACACACACAGCATGTAATTAGGATAGGCTCGGCTAACCCTAAAAATGGCATGTGAAGTGCACTTTATTTTGATGCACGTATTCAAGTTGGAATTGAAAATACGATGCAGTTTGTATGATGTACCGAGCCCGGTGCATGTTTAGACAAATGCATGGATGCACGCATGCGTTGCATAAGGTATGCTAATTTCAAATATGCCCTAATCTACCATCGTAAGCAGGTAAATAAAAGGGAAGAAAGAAATGGGGGTTGGAAGACATACACATACTCACCCACACTTATTACAGATATGCCCTCGCTCGGAGGGGCCAAAAGAATATACAGTCCCAAATAATACAGTCCAAATAATGAATAAAATTAATTATTACAAAACTTTCTAATTATCAAATTAATATTAATCATAAAAGAAAAGGGGCCCAGCCCTGCCTCGGGATGCGTGAATGATGCATGCTCGAGTCCGCTTTGCCCGGAAAGCCCACACCGTAGCACTGCTGCCTCTGTTTTACTGTCTTACTTCTCTGGAAAATTGCCAAAGTCCTGGGACAGATCCCCTGAGTACCTCAGAACATCACCGGCTGAAGCAAATATCCACCGGCTATAGTATGTGTCCATCGGCTACTTCTGAAGTTGTCGGCACAAAAAGTGTGCCGGTCGGCACAAAATATTGCCGGCCGGCAATAAATTCCTGCAGGAGACAGTTTTTGACAGCAACAGCAGACCAGCAGTGCAAGGTATGGGATTTTAGGACAAATGTATGCACGGACACACTCCCTATCATGCAATGGACTCAAGGGAGCATGGCCCTCGACCCCCGGGCCATCAATCACGCATTTCAATGCATGATGGCCCGAAAGCCAAGTTAGCAACTTTGATATCAAATGAAACATAAGCACAAAACAAATCCAAGGGCCCCCAACCCCTATCATGATTGGTCAAGAGGCAAGGGATGCATGCTCAATGAAATGCAACCTAAGCATGGCGTCTAAGTATGCAACATGAACATGCAAATGAGCAATGTATGCTAGGCACGCAACCTAAACATGTAAACAAACATGGAATGCAACAACATGCAACGATGGGCTTAAACTAACATGGGTAACTCGCAAGCATGCCAAAATCAGCGGCCATAATCATCGAAATGAAGGCACAAAATGCACACACACATGCATGCAATCATGGTCCAACACCTTAAGCATAAACAAGGCAACTCTTAAGCACACTTAAAGAGGCTAAGTATGGACATATAGCATGCAACGTAAGCTCTGAAATCATGTTATAGGAGGTTCCAAACCAACTAAATAAATCAACAAAGCATGCAACAATGCTCACACATTCACATACTTGAAGCATACAAGCCACAAAATGCAAAGAGGCTATATAATGCATGCTAGGATCGACTCAAACAACTTAAGACAGACCTAAAGCATGGCAAAATAAGCACAAAAGCTTCACAAATCTAAGCCTAAAACATGCTCGAACAAAGGCTAACAACCTAAGGCATATTAAGGCAATTACAAGGCATCACATGGTAGGTATGCTAAGCATGCACCAAACTGAAAAATACCCTTCTACAATACTGATGAGGGACCAAAAATATGACTACCCACAGTAGATGACAAGCCCCAAATCAATATACAAACATGCTCAAAATGCAATGCAAGATTAAGGCCCACAAAGGGGTATAACATGAAGTACCAAAAGGGTGCACCAAAAAGCCAAAGACCCTTCATGAGACATGTAGAGGGGGGAAAAATAAGACACTTTTCAGGTCTGTCGAAGGCCCAAAAACAGAAGCATGGTAGGCTAAAGAAACATGCAAAAAAATAGGGACCAAAGAGGGTATTGAAGTTAGTCATGCATGGAGGTCCCAAACAGTGTTGATCCCTTCTTCAATGTTGAAGAAGGGCTCAAAATAAGCCTCTTTTAGTTTACATCGAAGCTCAAAAATACATGCAACTATGGCTTAGATATGAACCAAGAAAATGCTAGTTTTGGGGAAAAGTGTGCTTACCCTTGTAGACCAACAAACCAGCACCTCTTGGACCAAGTTTTGGTGCTCCTAAGCTCTGCAAATGACCTCCCAAATTCTGGAAATCGAAGTGGTGGTGTTGTGCTATGGGTTGGTGAAGGAATGGCCCAAGAACAAGGGTGTTTGGAGGTTGAATGAGAGAGATATAGTGAGAGATGGAGGGATATATGTATCTATATCAGATATGTATCTATATCTCTGGTTTTTTGCTTAAGAATCTCTAACCTTCAACAATGGAGGAGGAGTGCTCCTTAAATAGGCAAAGGCAAAGGTTCTTGGCTTCTCCAAGAAGCCAAATGAAAGGGGCAAGGGGTGCAAAGGGTTTGTGGCTTCTAGAGGAAGCTAAAACAGCTAGCCAAGAAGCTTGGCCAAAGGGTTCAAGCTTCTAGAAGCTTTTGGGGGTTCAAAGGTGCGAAAGGGTGCAAAATAGCCACATATATGCACGTGGAGCTGGTTCTGTGCATCCCAGCTGGTACAACTGGCATGCACCATGCCTGGGAGGGTCAAAAGGGTCAGGTCGGCCATAAAAGAGGTCATCGGCACAATATATTGCCGGTCGGCACAATATAGTGCCGACCTGCACTTTATTCTGGACGGTCGGACAAATAGAGTGCCGATGGGTGGCCGGTGAGGTCAAAAAGTGCCAGTGGATGGCCAGATTGAAGCCCCGGAAGTTAGCTTTCCAATGGCGCAAACCTTGCATCAAAATTCCTCCTGTGCAAAAGTTATGCCCTTTTCCGTGAAGCCGCGCAGACTCGATCCAACCGGGATGATGCCCAGCTTCAACCCATCATATCTCCTCCACCCGGACTTGGCTCTAGAGATTCTTGAACCAAAAATGAAGCCCCGGAAGTCTTCTTTCCAATGGTAGTGGCCTCATAGCTAAATTCCAAGTATGCAATTGAATAAGCCTGATTCAGCGAGAGCCGCTCGACTTTCTTCTACCCAGATTCATGGCGAACTTCTTCTCCAACCTATTTTCTCCCCTCCTCTCCTCTTTTCTTCAACTCCAAACCCCTAAACAAAGTGTTTTGAAGGGTTTGCCTCTCTCCTTGTCGAAGAAACTGAACCTGTGCCCTGCACATCTCTCAACACCGAGCAAACCATCAGTAATGCCCAAGTCTTGAGGGCGGTCAAAAATGGGGTGTCTACAGGTTCATACTTCCTAAGCGTAGATACATGAAACACGTTGTGAACCCCCAAAAGTTGTGGCAGTAAGGCTAGCCAGTATGCCACTTCCCCAATTCGCTCCAATATCTCGAAAGGCCCAATGAACCTTGGAGACAATTTACCACTCTTGCCAAATCTCATCAAACCTCGCCTAGGTGAGATCTTAAGGAACACGTGGTCACCAACCTCGAAGGATAAAGGTCGTCTCCTCTTATCGGCATAACTCTTATGTCGACTTTGGGTCATAGCTAACCTCTTCCGAATGAGAGCAACTTTCTCGATTGTCTCTCTAACAATTTTCGAACCCAACAACAGTGCATTACCCACTTCAGCCCAACAAATTGGTGATTTACAAGGTCAACCATACAAGGCCTCAAATGGTGCCATCTCAATGCTAGCTTGATAACTATTGTTATAGGTAAACTCGATCAATAGTAAGTGTCTCTCCCGAGACCCTTTGAAATCAAGGACGCAAGCTCTAAGCATGTCCTCCAAAATCTGAATGGTACGCTCCGACTGCCAATCGGTTTGTGGGTGATAAGCGGTGCTAAAGGTTAACTTAGTCCCCAACGCCTCTTGAAGGCTTTTCTACAACCGGGCTGTAAAACGAGGATCTCTATCCGATACAACGATTATAGGGACCCCATGAAGTCGAACTATCTCTCTAATGTACAACTCTGCCAAGTGCTCAACTGAGTCACCGGTGCGCATCGAAATGAAATATGCAGACTTAGTCAACCTATCAACAATCACCCAAACGACATCATTGTCTCGCTGTGTTCTAGGAAGCCTAACTACAAAGTCCATGGTAACATGCTCCCATTTCCACTCGGCTATCGATAAGGGTTGTAGCAAACCCGTTGGTCATTGTGTTCGACCTTCACTTGTTGACACACAAGGCACTTCGATACAAATAAGGCAACATCCCGCTTCATACCCCTCCACCAAAACTGGCGACTAAGATCATGGTATATTTTGGTGCCTCTCGAATGCACCTCAAGGCATGAGTCATGGAACTCTCGAAGTACTTCCTCTTTACAAGATTCTGGTACAAATAAACGGTCTAGATAACATACACTTAGATCCGAGTGGATGTTCAAACCCTTCTCTTCCTTCCCATTGGAAATTCTATCATGGATTAACTCCACCTCACGGTTTCTCTGTTGTGCCTCTATGACCTTACTAATCAAGGTAGGTTGAGCAACCAAAGTAAACAAGATAGCACCCTCGCTAGACTCACCGAAATGCAAATTAAACTTGCCGATATCACCTAACATATCCCATTCCTGAATGGCCACACTTGCCAAACTGCTCAAAGGTTTTCGACTCAAGGCATCGGCCACTACATTGGCCTTCCCTGAATGATAGTGTAATTCAAAATCATAATCCTCCATAAATTTCATCCACCTCTGTTGGTATAAATTCAAGTCTTTTGGGGAAAACAAATACTTTAGGCTCTTATGATCGGAGAAAACCTCAAACTTCTCACCATACAAATAGTGCCTCCAAATCTTCAAGGCAAAAATTACCACTGTTAATTCTAAATCATGGGTGGGGTAGTTTTTCTCATGAGTTTTCAATTGTCGTAAACCATAGGCCACAACTTTTCCCTCTTGCATCAAGACACAACTAAGCCCATCCCGGGACGCGTCACAATAGACGATGTAACCCAAACCTCTTTTCGGAATTGTCAAGACCGGTGCGATTGTCAATCTAGTCTTAAGTTCTTAGAATGACCTTTCACAAGCTTCACTCCACACAAATTTGACACCCTTCATTGTTAACCTAGTCAGAGGTACGGCTAGTCTAGAGAAGTCCTTTACAAAACGGCGATATGCCCCGGCTAATCCCAAGAAACTCCGAATCTCAAAAAAAATTTTAAGTTATTCCCAATCCTATACGGCATCTATCTTAGAAGAGTCTACAGTGACTCCTTCTCTTGACACCATATGCCCCAAAAACTTCACTTCAGTCAACCAAAACTCGCATTTCTCAAATTTGGCATACAATCGGTGCTCCCTAAGCAAATCAAGTACTAATCACAAGTGAATCTCGTGTTCCTCCTCGAAGGTGGAATAAATCATGATGTCGTCCACAAAGACAACCACGAAGTGGTCTAAGAATTCTCGAAAAATTCGGTTCATCAAATCCATAAAGGAAACAAGTGCATTGGTCAAACCAAAAAGCATTACAAGAAATTCTTAGTGGCCATAACACGTACGAAAGGCTATTTTCTGGATGTCCTCTGTAATAACCCGACCCTCGTATGTGTTTCTGCTACATTTTCAGTCCCTCATTATGCGCATTTAAATACTTACTGTGAGATTTTATGTGGCAATATGTTTAGGCAAATGAATCTTATGACTAGAGGCCTATATCTGTTTAAGAAGAAACAATATCTGTCACAATTATATGTTTGGATCAGAAATTGAGAGCCTTAGAGGCTTAATAATCTGAAATTGATTTTACATTTGAAATCAGCGTAAGTTTTACGTAATAATAAGCATTTTTGTGGAAATTTGATTTGGACTGATTAAACTGATTGAGTTTTGTCCTATTCAACCTTTGTATGTTATGTATATATATATGTGCCTCTTTGAACATTTAACTTGGAACCTTATACAAATATCTCCTGAGAGAGAGAGAATTACAGAGGAAGAGGGTTTGAGAGGGAGTTCATCAAGGAGAAGATTGGGAACTTGAAAGGGGTTTATAGAGATTCTAATTCAAGGTATGTTTAATTCAATCCAATTGGCCCTCTCTTTGATAATTGAGTAGAAATTCCTTGATGTTGTGTGACCTGGAGCTGTGTTGGAGGTCTTGAATTTGTGTGTTAGATAATTGGCATGATGATCTTCTCCTCTAATTATTTTGACTTAACTTGAGGTATCTAGTGAGGAATTACATTCTACCTCTTCAATCATCAAGCTTGAATTCTTCTATATGAACAAATGGTTGTATATGTGTGTGGGTGTGTGTGTGTATGAGAGGGAGTGAAGAATAGTATGTAGTTAAGTTATGTTAAGAGTTTGAGGATTAAAAATCTAATTCATATCTAGATTAATATGTGTATGTCAATCCTATATGCATGATTTTTGGACCCTATTCTACCAATCAATGAATTTATGTTGAACCTTGCAAGTACCCATCAAATTGGAATTTTTGGCTTGAATTCGAACTGAAATCTACGCAAATCGTCGCATGTGCGGGAGCACTGCCGCACGTGCGGGAGTCATGGCCGCACGTACGGGAAACCAAGAAGTTTGGGCAGTTGGCTACTGCTAAAAAGGCACGTGCGGGCTTCACTGCTGCACGTGCGGGACCAACCGCCGCACGTGCAGCCCATGTTGAGAAAAATCGTTTGCTCCGTTTTGTGTGCTTGACCCTCGGATATTTTTAGAATTTTATTTGATGCCTTCTGATATTGTAAAATTCCTTTGAAGTGAAGTGAGTCAAGAAAGAAGTTAACAAAGAAAAAAGAACTAATCGGTAAGTTATGTATGTGTGCAGGGCACACTCCGAGAAGGACTAACGCTCCACCACAGCACTGTGAGTAATAGTACTATCGTAGTATGCGTTACTTACAGCTACCAATTGCCATTAGTACTCTGTTAATTGCAGGTTAATCATGTTAACGTATATGAACGATTAAACAAAGGTGTATACCTCTGTATGACTTTGATTAATAGTTGATGTGAACATTCTATTCTCCGTAAGTAAATTACGTCGTTTATTCATGAAGAAAGAGAACTTATGTTCATTCTGGAATAATGGTTTTAGTGTAACACTATGAAAGCATACCGTTTTGCTACTAATGGGCCTGAGGCCGTTCAGTTATAAATCATCGAGTATGGATATTTCTGAGGATCAAAATAATTGGATAAGCTATGTACATCCGTATGAATCCGAAATAGTTCTGTTGTGTTACATATGGACCCAAGGTCATTCAGAACCTACGATATGAATGCAAAGGTTTAACGTTATTATGTGCTCTCTATAATAGTTATGATTCTTATTCTACTATACGCGAGATAACTGTGTTAATCAGTAACTAAGTCATGAGAAATTTATGTGCACTATCCCATAATGGTATTCTTAAGGAACTGAGGTTATTCTGTTTTGTTTATCCGTTTTGGTTATGCTATGTTATGACATAATATGCATTGTTTGGTCTTCATGACCTAATAATTTCTGGTATGGAACAAAGTGCTGCATGGAACTAAGTGCTGCTATACGAGTCACCTCTAGAATCTGTGCGAGCCACCTCTTGAGTCCATACATATATGAATGAGGCTTAAAGTCGTTCTGTGAAAGTTATGAGGCCTATGGCCATTTTGTATGATCTGTTAGTATGAAGCAAAGTGCTATACGGAACTAAGTGCTGCAATGCGAGTCACCTCTAGAATCCGTGCGAGCCATCTCTTGAGTTCATACATGCATGATAAGGGCTTAATGCCATTCTGATAAGGGCTTAAAGCCATTCTGATAAGGGCTTAATGTTGTTCTGTTTAAGGGCCAATTTGTGAATGTGTGAATCCACCAGGCCAAGGGCCAATCTGTGATGTTGTGAACCGACGAGGCCGTTTTGAATATTAGTGCAAAATCATATTAACTACATGTCTTTTATATTATATATGCATTGCTCTGCATTGTAAGTCAAGTGGAACATTGAGTTATTAGAGTACTATTATTCGTTAAGATTGTCTCACTCTGTATTTTGTCTGATTCTGTAGGTAATAAATCTGGAGGTCAGCCATAACCCTCGATGCTCGTCTCCTTTTGTCAACCTCTGTGTGTTCAAGAATTTGGGTGAAGCCTACCCGCTTTTGTGAAGTTTGCTAAGTTTTGGCTTATACTCTGTTTGTCTATTATATGTTGAAGTTTCCAATGTTTTTGTTATACACCCAAACAAGAGGCGGGGTTGTATATGTGTATGTAAATATTTATCATCTGATTCACTGTTTGTGATCCTGGCATGATAGTGGTCACTCAATGGATGTAGTTTCTTTTTATTTCATGTTATTTTATAATATTTAATGCTTCCGTTCAGGCCCCATATGTATGTATATCAGATTTAATGTCCGTTTCCGATTAGGTCATGCCCAAACTTTTAGGGGCGGGTTTGGGGTGTGACATCATCCTCCCGGACTCTCAACTGATGGTATCCCGACCTCAAATCTATCTTCGAGAAGCAGTGAGACCCTCTAAGTTAGTCAAATAAATCATTTATTCCGGGTAGAAGATACTTGTTCTTAACGGTAACCCAATTCAACTTGTAGTAATCAATACATAACCGCAATGACCCATCATTCTTCTTCACAAAGATAGTCGGCGTTCCCCAAGCTGACGTACTAGGGTGAATGAAGCCGTTATCTAAAAGTTCTTGGAATTAAATCTTTAACTCATGCAATTCGGCGGGTGCAAATCTATATAGCGCCATGGAAATCGGTGTTGTGCCAAGCAATAAGTCAATAGAGAACTCAATCTCCTGGTGGGGTGGCAAATTAGTAAGATCCTCGGGAAAGACATCTGGGTATTCACAAACTACCCTTGGTAATCCAACATGAGCCTCGTCACTCTCACTATCCAAGAGAGTCACAAGAAGAACACTAAGCTTGCTCCTACTACGAGGGTCAAAAACTGGTGACAAGACCCTATCAACTCGGTCCCCTAGAAAATAAAAACAATCACCACTCGAGGTGCACACTATGACTCTCTGACGATAACAATCAATCACGGCACGGTATGAAGATAACCAATCCATGCCTAAAATGACATCAAAACTTGACATGTCTAGCAACACAAAAGCAAACGGAAGTCGGCACCCGACAACCTCTATCTCACAACCGTGACATCCTCGGTCTAAGTCAACC
Organism: Camellia japonica; assembly: GCA_030407325.1. Classification (NCBI taxonomy): domain Eukaryota; kingdom Viridiplantae; phylum Streptophyta; class Magnoliopsida; order Ericales; family Theaceae; genus Camellia; species Camellia japonica. The sequence goes on along the minus strand of JAPPVO010000029.1, from coordinate 30,285,358 downwards.
GTACTGTAGACACCCCATTTTTGACCGACCTTAAGACTCAGACGTCACCGATTGAGCGCTCGGTGATGTTGCATATTGTGCTCGTTCAGAAGTCTCAGAGTCTCGGCCGTGAGCCCTACCTCCGGACTTCCGAACCCTCTTCTGTGCCTTGCCCCGGTTTGCGAACCAGACTCGATTTTCTCTGTTTCTTTTCCCAGAGGGAGGGAGAGGTCTCGTGGACCATCTCTCGGTGGCCGTGGGCTACATTTCGTGGTCGTATGCCATTTTGCCCATTTCGGAGCCCGGTTCCTGATTTTCGGAGCCGTCAGGCCGTGTGCCTCGGTTCGGGACCGCCTAACTACCTCCGTTTGCTCCAGTTTTTGGCATACATCTTATTTACTCCCTTTTGAGGGACACTGTGGTCTGAGAGACCCACTTCGTGGTCGAATACCACTCCCGGTGCTTAACAGTCGGTTTTCGGGGCCTCGGACTGCGCGTTTCGGCCCCCGAACCTTCATTTTGTATCGGTTTTCGTTCATTTTTGGCAGGGACCTCTGTTTTATCACCAGGAAGGTCATAGAAGGGTGGGAGGCTAGCAATTGTCTCAGCAACCAGTTTTATTCCATTTTCGCCCTCCGACGCCCGTTTTTCTCACTTCAAAGCCAATGTTGACCACCCTAGGGCCACTTTCCTCAACCCTAACCCCCATATTTGTGATGTACACACCTGGGAGGACACAAATATCACATGGCCGGCCAGTAATTCCACTTGACCCTTTTGAACCCCTTTGAAAAGTGGCTTGTTCTCTCTCCTGGTTCACAGTTGCCAATTTTTGATCACATGGCTGTGTTGAGTACACTTGGGAGGCCCTCTTTTTGGCATGGCCGGCCATTAAACTTACTTGGCCTTTTTGACCCCTGGCCGGCCGGCCATGGGGGGTGGCCGGCCGGCCACCTGCAGCTCCAATACTTGGCCGGCCATGCTCCTCTCAGTGAATACATTACAGTTGTATACTTTTTTTCCCCCCAAAATCTGTATCCGGGGGGGACTTTTTTTGGAGGGAAACTTGATGCATTTTCCCTCCCTTTTTTCCCCCTCTTTATCCCCCTCTTTGGCCTTTATAACCAGCTGCCCAACTCTGGTTTTAGGGTTGGAAAATTCACTCTTGGAGCTTGCATACACACCCCTCCCTTTTCCTTCCATTTCAAGACCAAAATCATCCAAGTTCCTACCCCTTTTCACACCACCACCTAGCACCACTCCACCACTCCATTCCAGCAACTAGGAGGCAGCATTTCTTGGTCCAAGAGGCAGCAAAGGATTGGTCTTCAAGGGTGACTTGATTTCTCCCTCTTTCTAGCTCATTTTTGCAAGTTTTCTTTACCCCTTTTGCTTGCTGTTTTGAGCTCCGGCCATAACTGAAAATGTCATTTTTTTTGAGCTCCTTTTCATCTTCCATTAAGGGTCCTTCACTGTTTGGGACCCCCTTGCTGCACTTGCTTCATTACCCTCCTTTATGTCATAATCTTGCATGATTTTTTTGGCCTATGTGTAGTTTGTTTCGAGCTCTAATGTAAACTGTGAATGGGCTTATTTTGAGCCCTTCTTCAACATTGAAGAAGGGCTCATCCTTGTTTGGGACCTCCATGTGTCACTTGCCATTGAACCCCTCTTTGGTCCCCATTTTTGCATGATTTGTTAGCACATTGAGCTTCTGTTTTTCGACCCTAATCAGAACTGAAAAGGGTCTTATTTTGACCCCCTCTCCATGTCTCATTGAGGGTCTTTGGCTGTTTGATGCATTTTTTGTATACTTTGTGTTTAATCCTCTTTTGGCCACATTTTTGCATAGCATTTTGAGCATACTTGTATCTGTTTTTGGGGCTTGCTATAAACTGAAAACAGACATATTTTTAGTCCCTCTTCAATGTTGTAGAAGGCCCCTTTCCTGTTTGGGGCCAGGATTTGTGACTTGCTTCATTACCTCCCTTGCGGAGCCATTTTTGCATGCTAATTTAGTCCCACTTGTGCCCACTATTTGGCCATGCTTTAAATTGTAAAAATGCTTTTTTTGGGGCTGCCTAGCTTCTTCCTTTACACTTCATGTATCAATTATGCATGCTTTGTATAGCTGTAGGCCATTCTGTACGCCTAGTTTCATGTTTCGGGAATGATTCCATGCATCGGGTGTCATTTCGCCTTGTTTCGGGGCTGTTTTGCTTCTCACTTTGCCACTGATTTTTGCATGTTTGCATACCATATTCCATGTCTTGCCACGTCTTGTTAGAGTGGCATTCTGTGCCGTAGGTTCGGTCCTCGGTTTGCGTGCACGCGTGCACGCATTTCGAGTTGTCTTGTTTTCATCTGATGGCCTCTTATGTGAGTGTGGCTGAGGTCCACTCATGTTAGTGTAAGTCCATTATGCATTGTGTATGCCATTGCATTCCATAGCATTGTGTATGCTAGGTTGTATATTAGCGCATTGTGCATGCCATCTCACTTCGTGCATCGTGTATGTCATTTCATCACATGTTGCATGTTAGGTTGTATCTTAGTTGCATTTCATGCATATCATGCATATTGCATCGTGTTCGGGGTAAGAGTTAGCCCGGGCACGGGAAACGAGGTACGTTCCGTACTCCGAGTGACGAAACGTGTCTCAATTCCCTAGTCACCGACACTTCGGATCATCCATGATGGAGTCTTGGTTTTGTTATGTTTTCGTGTGCATTCATTTCATATCGAGTTGTGCAATTCGACTCCTCGGCCATCATGCATCGAGATGCGTGATTGGTGGCACGAGGATCGAGGCATGCATATATTTGTGAAAATACATTGCTATGCCCCTTTCCTGCTCTCTGTTGCAGCAAACCAAGAATCAGCAGTCTTCCGAGGCTTGGCACGCATTTCAAGAATAGGTGCAAACAGAGGCAAATTGGGGCATCCCAGTGGATTTTCGCGCAAGGCAGCCGGAACATGCATCATTCATCACCCGGAGCGGAATCAAGGCAACCCCTGGCTTGCATGCCAGATTTATAGCTTTCTTAGTTAATTTGTTAATTAATTAGGAATTTGTATATTATTTGGACTGTATTATTGTGACTGTACTATTCTTTTATTCGGGACTGTATATTTATTCGACCCTCTGTGCGAGGGCAAAATTGTAATAAGTGTGGGTGAGTGTGATGTATGTCTTCCAACCCCACGTCTTTCTTCCCTTTTATTTACCTGCTTATGATGGTTAGATTAGGGCATGTTTCAATTAGCATACAGTATGATAGCATGTTTGCATTCATTCATCTGTCTTGCATGCACCGGGCTCGGCGCACCATACTAACTGCATTGTACTTCAATTACAAGATGAATACATGTTAGCTGTAGCATTCCATATGCCATGTTTAGAATAGCCGAGCCTGCTATAATTGCATTCTGCATGTGTTGCATTAGGCATTTCAGCATATTTAGGATCATGCATGATTTCTAATCAGTTTCTGTTTTGGCTTGGAGTACTCGGTGAGTTTTTATGCTTTAGCATCCTTGCATGCGTGTGAGTGTTGCCATAAATAGCATGCTTACCATGAGGCTAACTGCTTATGTGATATACTTGCCTTGAATGCCTGTGGGTGGAGGTTGGGTTATTTGGATTGGAACAATTCATCAAGTGTTTTAAGCCCACCTGAGGGTGGCAAAATCTGCATTTTAAGCCTACCTGCGGGTAGCAAACCATCTTTCACAAACAAACACGAAGTGTTTTGTTCCAATTCAGACGACTCAGTCTATACTTGTATGCTGTGCGCATAGTAACCTAGGCTAATAACCGGAATAAGAACACACAATGTTTTCAAAATAGATATCATGGTTAGTAGAGGCCGGTCTTTGACCGGGCGAGCGGGGGTGCTCACGAAGTGACCTTCCCCAATCGTACCCAAGTTCCCGAGCCGAGGCAACTTTGGTGATGAGGACACGTGGCCTTTGGCACCGAGTCAGGGTTTCCTAAATTTCCCAAAATAAAATATTTAGGTGGCGACTTATATCTGGCAAAGCAGTCCATGTTTGGCACTTCTTTCAAAAAAATCTGTTTTCAAAATCGATTTGCCGGATTTGGACTCTTTGGTTCAAGATTAAGAACGTGTGATTTGAGTCCTTGAACTGTAGTGACCCCAATATGAACGGAACGGGACTTAACCCTCCGGGGCGTTCGGGGACGTCTACAGTTTCTGGCGACTCTGCTGGGGAATTAGAGAACTTGACTCGAACCCATGATATCTGGTTTTGACTACACTTGTGTGTTTCTTTGCATTGCATTTGCATTGGTGCGCCTAGGACACCGTGTTTGCCATCTGCTATTCCTGAACGGTTTGCCGGAGGCTTGTCTTGTCAAGGCATGACCATAAAGCTGACCCGTCATGGGCTCTGAGTAGACCAGGATGAACAACCCGTGTACCTTTACCTGTCGCCTATTCGACTAGTCGACTAGTGACAATTCATGATCCAGTTTTCTTAACTAGGACAGTTGTTTACCCGTTTATAGGTTGTTTGAAACCGCTGCGTGCTTAGTGAAACCCTAGTTCCTAAAAAATAGGACAGGGAAACCCTACCCCCAACATAGGGGTGTTTTGGCTCTCACTTATCTGTTATGTGCTTTAGAGTGCGTCTCTACAGGAATGCATGTATCAGTGTATGAGTTTGGGCATCAGGCCTGCGGGCATCAGTCAGTGTTTGAGAATCAGTTATCTGCGGGTATCCGATTCAGTTTTGGGGACAGTAATTCAGGGATATTGATCAGTGTTTGAGGGCAGTGTGTATTCAGCTTACCAGCCGTGTGTTGTTGTGCCCAGCCATGTGTTGTGTATTTAATTTAAGCTGTTATGCTGTCCGTTTATCTGGTTATTTATTTCCCTTTTTTTGCTTTATTTATCTTTTGCTAGGGGCAGTTTTTAGCACGATTGCTTCCAACCCAGAAGATATTCCCCAAGCACTGTGGACTTGAGGTCGTCGGCTCAATCGATCTGAGGATCTGGTTGACGGACATCCAGTGTTCCACTCTCTATCCCCAATTGTTAAAAGAAGGCCAAGAAGGCGTAGTGTGTCAGAGCAGGGATTACCGGGGCAGCGGGCTAATAGTCAGGTTGAGGTTTCTGTTTCCGCCATAGAGATACACTTACCGGTCAGTCAGTTGGACCAACAGAATATGGCCGGGATAGAGGAAATGATGCATCAAATGCAAGAGAGCATGAGACAGATGCAGGAGGATGCCATCCGCCAAGCGGAATTTTCTAAGCAACAGGCCACAGTCATGGCCCAGCAGGCCGAGCTCATTACTAGGCTGCAACAACAGAATGCAGCATCAGCTTCACATCAGGTTCCTCCTCCACCAGGGCCCCCATTACCCGAGGAGGCTCCTACCGTTCAGAATACCCTACCAAACACCCAGAACACCTTACCCAATGTCCAGAATATTCAGGAGGACACGAACCTTCCAACGGGGCCGGCTCCGCCCCCACTTCCGCCTCAACTGTCCAAGACCCATACACCTGCCAACCATTTGGACTCTCCCTTCGAGTTCGAGATAGACCATACAGCTCTGAAACTGAGCAAGCTGGAGAAACTTTTCAAGAAATCACAGGGGGTAAAAGCCATTCCGGACATCGAAGATAGGTACACCGATGTAGCCATGACATTGCCAGACAGATTTAAGATGCCGCAAATTGACCGCTTTGACGGGTCCGGCGACCCCATGGTCCATCTTCGGCTATTCTCAGACATCCTGCGGCCGATGGGCCTAACCCGACCACAAAAGCTTTCCCTGTTTGGCCGAACTTTGTCGGGTGTGGCAGCCATCTGGTACACGAAGTTAGAAGATGAGGTGAAAAGAAATTGGGATGAAATGGCTGAGGCCTTTGTTGCACAGTACTCGTACAATACACAGATCGAGATTACAACCCGTGATCTCGAAACAACGAGGCAGGAACCCAAGGAGACTTTTTCAGACTTCGTAACTCGTTGGAGGGCAAAGGCATCGATGATGACCTTGAGGCCTACAGACAAAGATCAAATCAGGATGATTGTGCGCAATCTCCAACCGAAATTGATGCAGAAGATGATTGTACTCCCCTTTCCAACTTTCTCAGATTTACACGAGATGGGGGTACAGATCGAGGATGCCATGAAACAGGGTCTGATCGACCAGGATAGGGAGCAACCTAGAAGGACTTTCAACCGTAACAACAACGCAGGCCCGAGTGGCGCCGCAACTGCACGAGCTTCAGAAGTGAGCACGGTCACCACCACTCCCCCTCCCCCAAGACCCATGACAGCCACGCCTTTCTCTGGCACATCTGGAAGCAATACCCAAACCGCCAAATACCAGCCCAGAGGCCAAAGAACCTTCACCCCCCTATATATGCCCCTGTCCAAAGCTCTGGGGGTGTTAATCAGAAAGAAGCATTTGACACCCTTGGAGCCGCGGCCATTGCCAAATCCACTCCCTCCCACTCATGACCCGGCAAAATACTGCGCGTATCACCAACAGCATGGTTATGACACCGACCGTTGCTTTAGATTGCGTCATGAGATCCAAGATCTTATTGACAAGCAGGTGATCGCGCCTCCCAACAAACCCAACGTCACAACAAATCCCCTCCCACCACATAACCAAGCCCCTCCTCCCAACAGAATCAACTTCATCCAAACTGGGGTCGTGTCTTATGATCCTAGTATCTATATCACCCCATCCCACCTACCTAAGCCGGAGGTGATCCTTCCTGTCTGCACTGACTTGTGCATGATGGACATCTCCACAACCCAATCTGAGCCGATGGTGGTGACCACCGAAGATGGGACAGGGCAGATTTCAGAAGAAAGTGGGGTTGCTGAGTCTGAGATTGAACAGTCTGGGAATCTTGCTGAAGGAGCTTATGATCCAAGTGAATACATCCAGTCAGTGGGCCAGTCTGAGCTAAGTATGGGGCTGCCAGAAAGAGCAGAGTTATGCGTGATTCAGGGGGACAAGTTTGAATGGGGAACAGATGATCTAACAGCTGTGGGAGAGGACTTCGCCAACCTCCAGTTCTTCAGTGACCAAGAATCGGGGGATACAGCAATCAACTGGTTCAAATACGAGGAGTCGGCAGAAGTTGTCGGATGGTTAGATGATCAACCAGACGTCGTAGAATATCAACCAGAACAGAGCCCAGCAGGGGCGAGAGTATCAATGGTGGCCGGAAGGGCCGAGAGTCAGAATACACCGCCGGAGAGCGCCGGCACTAAGAATTTCGCTCAAAACTTGGGGATTGTAAATGCAGGGAATATCGAACCACCAGCTGTACTGACGCAGTTGGAGCAACAAAGATTTGAGGATTCCGAGAGAATCAGAAAAGCTAAGGCCCATGTGGGGGTCGAGAGTGCTGTGTGCACGGGAACAGGAAATGTTGCGGGCATAAAGACTGAAGGTACTGCGAGTACAATTACACCGGAGCCGGACAGGTGTCTGTCGGCTGCCGACGGAATGTGGTGGGAAGACGATGACTTATGTCTTGTCCACACAGATGAAGACTGGGGAGGTCACCAACCAGATGATACCTGGTATATTGACGAGGTCGCTCATATGACAAGAAGTGGGCGGTATTTCAAGCCCCAACACTTAGACCAACCTGAGGCGTCTGGGAAAGACAAAGAAGCTGAGAAACAGAGAGAGAAACAGAATGAAGAAGAAGCGGTGCTCAAGCAATTGAAGAAGATACAAGCAGATATCTCCATCTGGGGACTGCTTATGGCATCGAGGGTGCACAGACAGGCCGTCCTATCTGCCATGGACAAGGCCAAACTCTCTATAGACACTACACCCAGAGCAGCTGGTTGGGCTGGTTTTTTCCGGGAGAGGTTCCCGGCATTGACCTTTTCAGACAAGGAACTACCGCCTGAGGGCACAAACCATAACAAACACCTCTACGTTTCCGTGGAATGTAGAGACAAGTGGACCGGTGGTACTTGTTGATACCGGGTCCGCCATCAATGTCTGCCCAGCCAGAACAGCGTATGCAGTTGGGTTAAAGCCCGCGGACTTCACACCAACTACTCAGGTGATCAAAGCATATGATAATACTAGCAGGGAAGTGATGGGGACTGTTAAGATTCAAACAAGGTTGGTCCAGGACAACACGAATCGAATTTCATGTCTTGGACGTTCCCGCAAACTTCAACCTACTCTTAGGGCGGCCGTGGTTGCACCAAGTGAAGGCAGTCTCTTCCACTCTACATCAGATGGTGAAATACCCCTATGGAAAGGGAGTAGCCATTGTGTTCGGGAACTCATCAATCCATCCGCCTCCGGAGGTATCTACGCCGGTCCTAGAAATCGAGCATGGCACAGAAGACGTGTTCTTGTCAGGGTTCACTTTGGCTGAGGCCGGGTAGTACGAATATTATGGCTGTGAATGAGGGGGTGTAACGTCAGTGCTCAATCTGGTCTACCTAATGAACAAGCTACAACAATCCCCGGGATGGATTGGGAAGGANACGTAAGTGTTACCAAACGGCGCCTTAGAAACCCCTCTTTTAATTCTAAACCCAAACCCTAGGTTTTGCTCAAACACTCCTAATTGTACACAACGACCAATAACTAAGGTCAAGTTTGGGAAGACTAAATAAGTGCACACTTTTTGACTTTTTATATATATGGGTTGGATTTGAGTTGGGTTTGAAGTGATGTGTTAGAAAGGGTGATGTGACTTAATAAGATGATGTGACTTAAATAGATAATGACTTTTTGACTTTTTTGATTTTTTTTGAAGATGCCAAACTTGGCCTAAGTTAAAAACCATATGAAAGGTAGTATAGAAAATCCCTACCTCAAGAGAGAAGGCGAGCAAAGCAATGATAAAACTCCAATGACACCGAAACCAAAGTCTATTCGGATCAAAACAATGCCCTTGAGGTGCCCTACCTTTTTTATCCAAGGGAGTATGGTGGAGAAAATCACTAGATCTAGATGGAAATGTAAAGAGAATGTAAGTTTAGAGAGAGAGGGTCTTAACTTTAGGGTTTAGAAGGAAATAGATCGGAAAAAGTGATGTAAAAAGTCACTTTCGCAATCTGATATACGCACAGTCCGCTCGAGCGCAAGAAGTGACGCTCCAGCGTAGAAGCACACATCTCTAGTAGTTTTGTAGACAATAGACCAACATTGAAGGGCAAGAAAAGGTCGCTCGAGCTGAGCCCGCTCAAGCGCATAAAGAACTGCTCGAGCGTAACATACACTCGCCCAATAGTTTTGCAGACCTGCAAAAGTACTGAGAGTTTGCAAATCTCGCTCGAGCGCAAGAAGAACCACTCGAGCGGAGAAACTGAGCAAGAAAAGTTTGGAAACTAATCAACCAACCTGTCCCAAACACAACCACAGCAACCCAAAAGAAAAACTTAAGGGAAAACAAGGAGAATAAGAGATAGACAACAACATTAAACCATGAAAACAGAGTCTGGAATATAACAAAAGTCGGGTCTAAGCCGGAATCACTATATCTCCCAAACTTGGTTCAAGACCTGTCAAACAAAGCATACAAGGGACTCATTGAGAATTTTAAATGGTATGGTTTAACTGAGGGCATAATTGTGAATACCTTCGTGGACATGGAAGAGGGAGCTATAAAAGCATTGTTAGTGGACGAGCCAAGCAAGCCGCTAGTTTATTAGGTCAGACCGCTTACCTGAACCGGTTTGAGTGATGGGTTCGAACGATCCAAGTGTTTGCAATAGTTGGATTATCAGTCAAGTGGGTCAGTAGTGTTTGTGTCATTCAGAAATGGTAGGACTCTCTCTCATGACCAGCTCACTGAGTTAGCATTGGGTTTGGAACAGAGTGGCCAAAGATTTTCATAGGTTGTGAAAAGCCCTAGTGACAATGCTAGTGTTGCATTTTTCAATGCACATAACCAAAATGGCTCTTTTCGCTTCTTGCCAAAAGGGCTCTTGGAGAGGACACAAGGTCGAGTCCTAGTGGTGCTATTGTAGGCGCCGCAAATCGACGTTCTAAGCCACTGTGCCACGGGTGAATTTTTGACATTGTGGATGGAACTCGATTCTGGAGAGCACTGTCCACGGTGTCCCTTTAACTGCTTGGCCACTCTTTGCAGAGTAAAAGATGAATGCAGTGATGCTGACAGAGGGTCTGAAGGTCGCGTTGAGATCGAAAAGTGATGAATCTGGGTTGGTGGGACGAGAAAAGATTGTAGAAGTTGTGAAAAGTGTTATGAAAGGAGAAGATAGGAAGAAATTCGCTGGAGAATGGAGGGACTCAAGGATGCTGCTGTGAAGATCTTAAATGGTGAAGGGTCTTATGCAAAATCATTATCTGAATTAGCATTCAAGTGGAAAAATCAAAAGAACATTTGAGACCAAATCAATCATTATTGTGTTCCAGTTCAGTTCATTGCATTTAGTTTTCTTTGTATTGGCTAAATTGTACTGTTGGATTTTTACGTATTTAAATTAAAAAAATCTTACATAGAAGATGAAATGGATCTTAAATAAATTGCACCACATTTTTTTATGATTGAGTGTTCGGTCAGTTTATGCGCATGTCGATTAATTTCGGAATTTACTTAAAGCTCTCCTTCACGTGAATTGAGCAAATCTTGGATAGAGTGGTGGGCGTGGTCCCAATGAGTTAATATCATCCAGCGAGAATTAAACCTAAAATCTAAGGAGAGCACCCCTTTAGACCCCAAACAGCACCCACTAAGATAACATGCTATATTGATCTGTTGTAAATCTAATAGCTAATTGATTGACTTGAAGGTGTAATTACAAATGATTCGTGGGTTCATAATTGTTTGAAGTTGTAGGAGATCTGCTTATTTCGTATACCCATCCTTATTTACTTTATTCCGCACCGGAATTATTACAGCGTGTGAAGAAAACACTTTTAGTTTAGTTTTTAAAAGTTATTTTTCATAATTTTTTACTTTTAGTAAATTTTTGTTATTTTAAATTTTAGTCAATTTTTTTAGATGCATATGATTTAATAAAAATGATTATAAAAAAAGTAAAAAATATATCAGTTTTTATTTTTTATTTTAAATGTACCTAATTTATATGTACTTAAAAAGTAAAATATTTATAAAATAAAATTTAATAAAAACAAAAAGTATGGAAAACAAAAAAATTCAAACTATATAGGGAAATTCTATTATAACGCCCTTTAAAAGGCGTGTATTATATGCATTTCTAATTATGATTTTTTTTTTAATTATGACTAATTTTCTTCATTAGTTATAATTCATGAGATCTTTGATTATGTCTTATATGGTGTGTGGTTATGAATTTTTTTTATTTTTTATTTTAATTATGACTCAAAAAATATAGAGTTATACCATATATATATATATATTTTATAGTTATAAAGTGTATATGGTACACACAATTTTCTAACTATATATTATATTAACACACTTTTAGATGTAAGTAGAGTTGAAAATGATATGAGTCAAACTGAATAGTAGGTCGTTCAAATTTGATTTGATAACAATGTGCTTAAAATTAAAGTTGTGTTTAAACTTGACTTGTTTATATAACAATTGATGTTGAACGAGTTTTTAACTAAACAAACACAAGTCGAGCTCGAGCAATTTGATTTTTTATAATTGACATTTAAATTTATCGAATCGAGCAATAATTTATTCAAATTTAATTTTAAAATTTAACAAGTTTAAAATTATACTCAAACTAAACTTTATAAATAAGGGCAAATTACCTGCACCTCTCTTGAGGTTTAACGAAATTACAGATTCTCCCTTGAGGTTTCAAAAATTACATCATGCCCCATCGCAATTAACGCCATTAACAGATATCATAAATGGACTAAAATGCCCTTTTGACAAATAAGGGAGAATTATCCACATCCCCTTGAGGTTTAGCTAAATTACATATTCCCCTTTGAGATTTAGCTAAATTACAGATTTTTCCCTGAGGTTTAACTAATTATCATTTTTAAATAAGTTATGAAATGCAAAATTAAAATGGAAAAACACTTATCACACTACAAAAAATTAAGTTTTTAGAGACCAAAATTTAGGGACAGTTATTTTTAGGGGACCAAATATTTTTGTTACAAAAAGTGTCGTCATGATATTTTAGCAACGAAAATTGAACATTAATGATTAATTATTGTCTTTTTGGTATCAAATTTTTTATCTCAAAAAATAAACCATTTTGAAACCAAATTATTTTGTCCCTAAAAGTCTATTTATTATTGACATTTTAAAAGCCTTATTTTTTACTTTTCATAGCGATCTTTCAGCGACTATCCTCACGATAATAGAAATTAGTCCGTAAATATCTTTTGCAACAAAATTTTCACTTTTAGAGGTGAAAAAAATTGGTCTCTAAAACTCTTACATGTTGTAGTGTCAGATGATGAAAATATTATAAAATTAACAAATAATTAAATAAGTTAAAAGCACAACAAATGACTTGTCAAAAATTTTTTAGAATATGTTTGGTTTGATTTTTAGAAATTTATTTATTTTTAAATGAAAAATTAATTTGGTCAAGAAAATAAAAAATAAAAAATAATTCAGTATGTTTGGTTTGAGTTTTCTGGATTAAGCTTTTTGAAAACTGATTTTTTTTGTTTTCGTGTTTTTTTGTTTTTAGTGAATATTTTTTAAATTTTAAACATTTTTTTAAATTTTTTTAGATGCACCTTACTTAGATGTTTCTAAAAAAGTAAAAAATTTGTGAAAAAATATTTTTAAAAATTAATAAATACATAAAAATACAAAAAATGTACTGAATTCTTGTATTTTTTTATATTTTTGGTATTTAGTGAATTTTTAAAAGATTTTTTTTACAATTTTTTTACTTTTTAGGTGTATTTATGTTAGGTGTGTCTAAAAAGTAAAAAAATTGCTTAAAATATTTTTAAAAATTCAGTAAAAACAAAAAAAAACAAAAAATAAGAAAATAGAATTTTCTGAAAAATGTTTTTTGAAAAGTGGAAACAAGCAAGGTGATTTTTTTTTTTTATTATATAATTTTATCTTTTGAGTGGTTAGTAATAATTTTTATAAATTTAATATATTTTTTCATATTTATTTTTATTAAATTAGTTTTTATTTTATTTTTAAAATTTTGAAATTTTTTTCTAAACAACAAATCAAATATGATTCCAAAAACTTAATTTTTTTTCATCTAACGTAATTCTTTTTGTAAATTTTATTGATTTATCAAAGGGATTTCAGCAGGGACAATATCGTCCATCAATTTATATTTTGGTGATGTCAGCTAACTATTTTTAATGTTTAGTTAACGGTAGGGATTAAATTATTATGTGAATATAAATCTCGGAAGATGAAATGTAATTTTTGAAACCTTAAAAAAAAATTATAATTAAATTTCAAGTGTGTTTGTAATTTGCCTTATAAATAACGAATGGATGGGAAAAGATTTTTTAACCACAAAGAATTCATTTAAAGACAACCTAATACTTTAATTGATTAAAAATGTGGAGGACAAAGCCAAGCCCAGTAAATTTCTTTTGGATGACCTATTGATTGGACACCACTGCTATGTAGAGGACAAAGCCAGGCCCAGTAAATTTCTTTTGGAAGACCTATAGATTGGACACCACTGCTATGTGGAGGACAAAGCCAGGCCCAGTAAATTTCTTTTGGAAGACCCATAGATTGGACACCACTGCTGAACCATGGAAGAGGGCAATATTGTAGACCAAAGGTACAACTTTTTTAATTGACCCGCATAAGAAAAATAATAAAATGATTTCACCAATAATTCAATCTAAATCCATTCATTTAATAAATGAGTTTGAATGAGTATGAGTTAAATTGGATATGTTTTTAACAAATGAACCTGTTCCATTCGTTTACTTTATTAAATTTTTTTCCATATATTTTCATGGTGGAATAGTAGTTAGTGGCAAGTTGGCAACACCGATAGTGCTAAGGAGTGGTGACAATAGCGATGATGGCAATTGTGGAGTAGCAGTAGCATTGTTGTTATTGTTGTGGTGGTGGTGGGTGGAAGTAGTGGTAGAGTAGTGAAGGAAGAAGTTCTACCCATTTAAACGAATTTAAATATGTACTAATGTCCTATCCATTTAAATTTAATTTTAATTAAGTCTATTTTTTATATCTCATATTGATGTAAATTCTTGTGTCTAACACCTATGTTTATAACTCTTTTGTAACATATGGAATTAAATCTCAATTAATAATAATAAATTATAAAGCAAAACAATATTAAATTGTTCAACATAAATTTTGTAACCAATGTAACTCACAATTAATTTTAATTAATTATAATAAAATTTTCTAACAATTTTTACAAGTCGAATATGAGTAACTTAGTTTATTTTACGTTCTTATGTGGCACCATTGCATTAATAACATATATGACTGATGAGATTCATTTATTTGTGATTAATATTATTATTACCTTATGACAAATGTAAATATTTGTGATATTTTTGAAAAAAGTTAAATTCATACCAAAAAAAAAAAAAAAAACACCACAAACCTGAGGTGATAGTAGAGGTGCAACTCGAGCGGATTCGTTCGAGTTTGAGGTTTGCCCAAGTCCAGCCCCAATTGTGTTTGGCAGTGCCCAAGCCCGACCATCAACCCGAGCATGGCTGCCCAAGCCCGGACCAAGCTTCATAATTTGAACTCGGGTTAGCCCGAATTGCCTAAATTTCACAAGGCAACAAACTACTTCTAAATTTTTCCATACAACAAACAGTACTTCATAATATACATAAGTCCATTAGTCCATACAACAAATTTTAACATCATCCCAGCCACAATCACTGCTACATATAAAAGTAAATTTCATAATGCAACAAACAATGCTTCATTATTCCATACAACAAACAGAGTAGTTCTTAGGCATTAGGCAAAGAGCATTTCTCTAATACATTGTAAGACTAGGATTGATATTAGTATCAATATCTTCAATTTTCATCCCAACAGGTAATTCTTAATCAAATGAGTAAAGAAGATTGGCAAGTGCAAGCCCAATCAAATGAGTAAAAAAGATTGGCAAGTGCAAGCTCTACTGTTGCAATTCCCAGATTGATTTTACAAATGCTCTTTGACCAGATCCAAATGGAATTAGTCCAAAGTCCTCTAAAATCAATATCATCGGTTTTGAGTGGTAATCGAGCGACGAGTGACCAAAAATGGACAAATTAAAGCACAAATACAATCACAGAGAGGGATCTACCAGTTTTGTGTGACGTTGAAGCTTATCGAAAGGGTGGCGGTGTTGTTGTTCGTGGCGTCGTCGTTGTCGTTCTCTGTTCTTCAACTCTCATGAAGAAATGAAATGAGAGTCTGAGAGAGGGAAGAAAGAATATATAAGGTAGGGTTTTGTTTTTAGTTTTAATCTAATGGTCCAAATAAAAGATGCTAATCCAAGGGCCAAAGACCACTCAAAAAAAAAAAAAAAAATTAAGGACTAGCTATTTAATTTATACATATATTATATAATTTATATAATATATTAAATGTAATTCGGATTCGGGTTGCTTAGGTTAGCCACTGACTCTGCTCAGGCCCGGCACGAATTACAATTCGAGTATTAAAAATCTGCCCAAACCCGTCCAGATTACAAGATATTGTTGCCCAAGCCCTAAAACACTTGGGCTAGGCACGGGTTGCTTGGGTTGAGCCCGCCCGAGTTACACCCCTAAGTGATAGTGATAGTCTTGTAAATAAAAACTAGGGAAAATTATAGAAGGAAAAAAAATCCTAAAATTTGAACCTTGTAATAAAATAAATAAATTTTTAAATTTTAAATTTGACAATTTAAATTCTACTTTTTTAATTTAAACCATTCGCCTATTTTTATTAACTAAAACTATCGAGAAAAGTGTATTTTAATTATTAAACTCAATAAAAACAAGTATTTTAAACATTTGTCGTACATTTTCATTGAATTTAACAACTAAAATAAATTTTTTTCTTCAATTTTATTTAGTGAACAAATAAAAAAAATTAGAGTTTAAATTAAGTACACTATTCTAATTTTTCAATTCGTATATCATTATTTTCTTCTTTATTTTTTTAGAAAGTTTAATTTCGTAGTTTTTTTTCTTAATATTTAATTGGTTCAAAGAATGTGGCTCACGTTTTTCACGTAACGACGAAGAGGACCGAAACATACCACTAAAACACTTTCGACAGACAAAAGTGGGCGGTAGATCATCTAAGTACAAAGTTTTCTGTCCATACCTTTTTCTTTTCTTTTTTTTTTAAAAAAAGAAAAGTTTTTATTATTTTTTTTATGCATCAGAAAACATATAAAAATGAGAAGTGCTTTTAACAGTGGTACTCCACCTGTTTTTCTCTTTTTAGCATACGTCTGTCTTTGCATCACTTCTTTTTTTAAAGAAATTTGATTACGTCTAGTTTGATTTTTCTAATTTATTTTTTTTAAAAAAAAACAAATAAAAGCCCTACACAACTTATAGAAAGCTGTTAAAAAAATAAACAGTCAGAATTTTGAAAAATCACCAATCTTTAAGAAGATATAGTTTGAAGAAACCAAATTAGCATCAAGTTTAAAATCATACCCACTACAACATATAAGAGTTTTAGAAACCAAATATTTTAGTCTCTAAAAATGAAATTTTGTCACAAAAGACATTTAAGGATTAATTTCTATTGTCGTGAGGATAATAACTAAAATGTCGTCCCGAAAAGTAAAAAATAACGCTTTTAGAGACAATTTTAAAAATGTCACTAATAAATAGACTTTTAGGAACAAAATAATTTGATCTCAAAATGGTTTATTTTTTGAGACAAAAAATTTGGTCTCAAAAGAAAAATAATTCATCACTAATGTCTAATTTTCATTACTAAAAATATAATGACGACACTTTTTGCAACAAAAATATTTAGTTTCTAAAAAATAATTTTGTCCTTAAATCTTGGTCTCTAAAACCTTAATTTTTTTGTAGTGACCCATCGTTGCTATTGCTGCTCAAATTCCACCATGTTATCATGATCATCGGTAACCACTAGTAGCTAGTAGCCGAAGTAAAGATATCATTATAGGAATTAGAAGAAAAACTCAAACCTCTCTTCTTATGCATAAAAATCTCAAATTTATATAATAAAAATGTTTTAGAGTTCGCCATAGGGGTGTCGGGAATTCATAGAGAGACAATCCCACATCCCCCTTTGTGAGTCCTTATATAATTATTAATCTTAGTATTAAACAATACGTCCAGAAGTATACATTTTATTTTTTTTAATACCAATGGTACGACAAGGAACACCACAAGAAAAAATCATCGACATCCCATTACCTAGTAGTAGTGGGAGGACTGTCGAGACTCGTGCTAATATTAAACAGCACAAGGATCAAAATTACCACAATATGTCACCACCACATAACAATGGGTCATGCCTCATCGTAGTGGGAGGGTTGTTTATCAACGTGATCGATATATGTTCTTGGGAGAATCTTATAATAGGATCCCTGATGAACTAGATATGGAACCCTGTAACTACAGCAGAGCACTCTAAGATAAAGATGCAAAACTTTGGCAAACGGCTATGAAGTCTGAGATGAAGTCTAAGATCATGTAGAACCACCTGAAGGGATAAAACCCATCAGATGTAAATAGATCTATAAGAAGAAGAAAGGAGCAGATGGAAAGGTACAAACCTATAAGGCTAGGCTTGTTGCGAAAGGGTTTGCTTAGAAAGAAGAAATCGTAAGGTGCAATAAAGTTTGGAATTCATCAACTATAATCTTATATTTGTGATTTAAACGAGATCGAACCAGACATAAGGAGTGTGAATCCTAGGAGGACTCTATATGGAGGAGTAGGAGTCCTATTAGGATTGTGCCACAAGGAACCTATAAAAGCTCACAACATCACCTTTGGAGAGGTAACACAACTTTGATTCCCAAATTCACAGAGTTTTTTGTCTATTTGTCTATTTTGCTGACTTAGGCATCGGAGAGGTATCCGGCACACACCCGCCGGCCAGCTCACGTTTGTGCTTTCAGGGAGTAAAGCGACGACGTACGGAGGAGCGCAATCTTGATCAACAGGATTATACGAGAAGTTTATTCTTTCCCGTACAATTGGCGCCATCTGTGGGAAGAAACAGAACGAACAAAACCTCTTGATTAAGTTTTCCTTGCTAATAAAAAGTAATGGCGCACAACGAAGATTGCCACAGTCCACCATTGATGGACAAACCCAGAAGGAGGTGGGAGGCGCGAAGGTATGAATCATAATTCCGCCTTGTAGGATTTTATAGATCACTGTAAATTTTTTTTTTTTTTTGGGTCTAATCTATACGCGATATCATTAGGTTCTGGGAATTCGGTCCCAACAATTAGTATTAGAGCAACTTTGATAATGTAGATGGATTAAAACCAATCATGTTATGCGATTAAAATCAATTACTGTTTGTTGTATGGGTAGATCATAGAACTGTGCTAACCCTTGTTTCAAAGTGTTCTTATCCCTCTATTATGGTCACATGTGTTTGGTTTTAATGTTGTGTGATTAGATTCCACAATGTTTGTTCGTGGTTAATATTATTGCAAAAAAAAATTTGATTTGTAATAATTATATAGCATGTGAACTCCGACAAAGAGGCATAGGAATGATGTATGTATTTTATGATATGTTCGAATGTAATTGAAGAAGACCGATCGAAGTAAATACAGATGCTGCGAAACTCAACCAAAACGATAGAAACGGACTTTTTTGAGGCAGGATTTGTTTTTGCAATAAAGAAATGATGCTTAATCAGCAAAGTGACAATCAAGAATTGTTCAAGTCAAGATGCGGAATGATTCCTTATTATAGTTTTGACCATAATTCTTGGGATTCTTATTTTATCTTTATATATATATATATTTTATTGTAAGATGCATGCCTATTATTATTGTTGTTAATTATTATGCGTTCATAATTTTGGGGACAACATGGATATTTATCAAAAAATATACATTATGTACACATAAACAATAATATATCATTTGCCTAAAAAAAACAATAATATGTTATTTATTTATTTTTGTTTAAATTTGATCAACTATCATTAATCAATCAGTGAAAGCCTATGCTTTAATGAAGGTGAGTGTTGATAAAGTAAAAATTCAGATCCAGTACCACTAGTCAACCAAATTAATAAAAATAAGATTCGCAATCTCACATGTTCATTTTTTTTAAAAAAATATGATTTCTAGTAAAGCTATTTATCTTTTTCTAGAAGGGCAGTCCTCTAATAAAATGAGATCACCAAACTTGGTTGTAGATGATCCACGACAATAATATTAGGATATTTATTCATAAATTTCTATTCATCATATTTCATTTAATTTAAATTATTTTTTTATATTTTAATAAGTTCTATAGGTAATATAATTGTCAAAATATTCTTAATAAACGTGCATTAATGTTTACATTGACAGCGTGAATTGTCCATGATGTAAATAATTACATTGTCAACATAAATATTCACATTGTTAAATTTATTTAATATGAATGTTCACATTATAAAAATGCAAAATAGTCCAAAATAGTGCATATCGAGTTGCTAGGGATTCAAAAAATATTTGTAAGGTTAAAATTGTTCATAAAATACAGAATTAAGATTTAATGGACAAAATGTCCAAAATAATAGTATCTAATGGACTGATTAAGATATAAGTATTTAAAAGAAAATTTTCTAATAAATTTCCCATAATGTGGGTTGTATCATATGTAATTTTTATTATTTTATTTGTCAACAAAACATTTATGTCTACCTTTAACATAATATTGACATCATATGATAAAATGAGAAAACTAAAACAGATGATCATTATAATATTACTTAAAATAACCAATATTCTTACCATCAAAAACAAAATTCAAGAGTAAATATAAGACCGGTTTAATTGGTTAGACTAGACCACATATTGAGATTACAAATCCTTAACATACTCTAACGTTTACTTGCAATTTTTTTTGGTCCAGATATGCCTGTGAACAACTAATCTCGCAAAAATATAAGAAACTCAGTTACACAACAATTAATTGTCTCACTATTAATTTATTTATAAAATCAAAGATACAACGGTATCACCGACTAATTAAAAATTTGAACAATTTAAAGACTAAACCTTGTTTGGTTTGGGAGAAATAAGAAATGGCAATCTAATTACTATTGTAGTTATTTTATCGGTAACAACTACCACATTTCACACATGCCCTCACTATATTCCCACTACACGTCCTAGTAGACTTTTCATTTCTCGTTACATCACTGGTCCCAAACTTCTCTATCTAAAACTCACTCTCTCCATTTCAATTTAATACTAATGTACTAGGTATAAAAACACTGTCTCCATTTAAATTTATTAAAGCACAACTTGAACAAAAACGGACAAAACAATTCAATGTTCTATAAATTCGGCAACAAAACTACACAACTGTTTCATTCATATATTTCTGCAAATATTTCTCATCATCCATGGATCAAACACCCAACGTAGCTCTTCTACCAAGTCCCGGGATGGGTCATCTCATCCCATTTGTAGAATTCGCTAAACAACTCGTCAACCACCACCACTTCTCCGCCACCATCCTCATCACCGCCGCTGGACCGCCCACAAAAGCCCAAAAAACAGTCCTCAAAACGCTTCCTGAAACCATCAAACACATCTTCCTTCCACCCGTGTCCTTACCTATGGACCTCAATATTGGCTCCCAAATCATCCTCACCATGACTCTCTCTCTTCCGTCCCTTAGAGACACTTTAGCTTCATTAAAGACGAGTACCCGGTTAGTTTCTCTCATCGTCGATCCATTTGGCCTCGACATCTTCAATATAGCCAAGGAATTCGGCATCTCACAATACTTGTTCTTCACTTCACCAGCCATGGCATTGCAATTTTGCCTGCATTTGCCGAAGCTTGATGACATGATTACGTGCGAGTATAGAGACCTACCGGAACCAATAAGACTCCCCGGTTGCGTACCGGTTTATGGTAGAGATCTCACGGATTCGGTTCAAGACCGGTCAAATGACGCTTACAAGGGGTTCCTTGGAAATGTAAAGCGGTTTGGTTCAGCTGAGGGGATAATTCTTAATAGCTTCATGGACTTGGAAGAGGGAGCTATAAAAGCTTTGCAAGAGAAGGAGCCAGGCAAGCCGCCGGTTTATCTGATCGGACCGCTTATCCAAACCGATTCAAGTGATGAGTCACAAGAACGGCACGAGTGTTTGCAATGGCTGGATGATCAGCCAAGTGGGTCGGTCCTTTTTGTATCATTCGGAAGTGGTGGGACTCTCTCTCATGACCAGCTTAATGAGCTAGCATTAGGTCTAGAATTGAGTGGTGAAAGGTTTTTATGGGTTGTGAGAAGCCCTAATGACAAGTCTGCCAATGCTGCATTCTTCACTGCACAAAGCCAAAACGACCCTTTTAGCTTCTTGCCAAAAGGATTCTCGGAGAGGACAAAAGGGCGAGGCCTGGTCGTGCCATCGTGGGCACCACAGATTGAGGTCTTGCGTCACCACTCGACCCGTGGATTTCTAACCCATTGTGGTTGGAACTCAATTTTAGAGAGCGTCGTCCATGGCGTGCCTCTGATTGCTTGGCCACTCTATGCAGAGCAAAAGATGAATGCAGTGATGCTAACAGAGGGTCTAAATGTGGCATTGAGACCAAAAAGTGACGAAACAGGGCTGGTGAGACGAGAAGAGATTGCAAAGGTTGTGAAAAGTCTCACGGAAGGAGAAGAAGGGAATAAGGTTTGTCGGAGAATGGAAGGCCTGAAGGATGCTGCCGCGAAGGTCCACAGCGAAGATGGGAATTCTGCAAAATCATTATCAGAATTAGCATTCAAGTGGAAAAATCAAAAGAACATTTGAGACCAAATTGATCATTCTGATTTCATTTTCTTTTATTTCTTGTTTGTCTTAATTTTCAGTTTTCTTTGTGTTGGGTATCCCATATGATTGTATTATATGTTTAGGAGTAACATTGTTGTTGTTGGATCAGAGTTGTATTTAAAAATACTTGCTTGCAAAATGCAATAATGTGCAGTCCAGTAGCTTCGATGACAGAAATCACAAGATATGTGTTGACATCACATTAATTGTAGTGTTGAATGAAGAATGCTTTTGAACTCTTAGGGTGTGTTTGGTAACATTTACGTTTTCAGTTTATATTTACAAAAATTTTATAAACTGATTTTTGTTTATTTTTTGTTTATTTTTAGAAAAACATAAATTATAAACGCGTTTGGTAATTGACAAAATGTTTAAAAAAATTTAAAAATATAAAAAAGAGTGAGAAATGGCAAGTGGCGGCGGAAGACGGTGGTGGAAAGTGGTGACGGCGGGTGGTGGGTAGCTGGTGGTGGTGGGTGGTGGCGGGTGGGTGGGTGACGGTGGCAGGTGGTGGTGGTGGTGGTGGCGGCGGGTGGTGAGTGGTGAGTGGTGGTGGTGGCGGATGACGGGTGGTGGTGGCGAGTGGTGGTGGTGGTGGTGGGTGACGGTGGCGGGTGGTGTGTGGTAACGAGTGGGTGATGGTGGCGGGTGGTGGGTGGTAGTGGCAGTGGGTGGTGGATGGCGGGTGGGTAGTGGGTGGTGGGTGGTGATGGTAAGTGGATGGGTGAAAGTGGCTGGTGGTGGGTGGTAGCAAGTGGGTGGTGGTAGTGGTCGTAGCGGGTGGTGGGTGGTGGTGGCAGGTGGGTGGCAGATGGCAGGTGGTGGTGGGTGGTAGCGGGTAGATGGCGGGTGGTGATGGTAGGTGGTGGTAGCAGGTGGGTGGCGCGTGGGTGGTGGGTGATGGTGGTGGTGGTAGGCTGTGGTGGTGGTGGTGGTGGTGGTGGGTGGGGGTGGTGGTGATGGTAGCGGGTGGGTGGTAGGTGGCTGGTGGTGGTGGTAAGTGGGTGGTGAGTGGTGATGACAAGTAGGTAGTGGGTGGTGGTGGCCGGCGGTGGATGGTAGTGGCGGGTGGTGGGTGGTGGCGGGTGGATGGTAGGTGGGTAGTAGTGGTGGTGGTGGTGGTGGTGGCGAGAGGTGGGTAGTGGTGGCAAGTGGGTGGCAGGTGGGTGGTGGCTGGTAGGTGGTGGTGGCAGGTGGGTGGTGAGTGGTGGTGGTAGATGGTGGTGGGTAGTGGGTGGTGGTGGCTGGTGGCGGGTGGTGGTGGCGGAAGACGGTGGTAGAAAATGGTGGCAGGTGGTGGCTAGTGTTGGGTGGTAAAAAAAAAAAAAACTGAAAACTCAAAATGGAAATACATTTTTTGTGTTTTCATTTTTTGGCCAAATTTATAAACTGAGACCACTGATTTATAAATCAAAAATTTTACCAAACAAATTTTTATTTGAATTTTTAAAATTTTTGTAAATATAAACAGAAAATTGAAAACGTAAGTGTTACCAAACGGCACCTTATATTTTCTGATTATTAATATTTAACTCACAAAAGAGTGCACCAAAACCATGAATTGTATCTGAACTAAAGAGTTGTATTTAAAAATACTTGCTTGCAAAATGCAATAATGTGCTGTCCAGTAGCTTCGATGACAGCAATCACAAGAAATGTGTTAACATCACATTATAGTGTTGAATGAAGGATCCTTTTTAACTCTTATATTTCTGATTATTAATATTTAACTCACAAAAGACTGCAGCAAAACCATGAATTATAACCAAAGCATGAATTTTTTAATTGGTCCTTGAAAGAAGGGAATCTCATGTCCGGAAAAGGCGAGCGGATCCTCTAGAGTGTATTCTCTAGAGTGATCCTCTGAAGTAGAGATCGGACGGCTGAGGATTTTTCTTAAAAAAAAAAAAAAAAAAAAACAAACAAACAAGATCAACCCCTCAACAATGGCGATCTCTTTCTCCTCCTCAACAATGGTGATCTCTGCAACTTGAAGATCAACGACCCATCTCTCTCTCCTCCTCCTCCTAACCCCCTTCTCCTCCTCCTCCGATGTAGATCTGCACCGTACAGATCTTCGTCGCTAGCGAGCCAATTTTGGGGTTCGCCATTGGAGGCAGCATCGGAAACAGAGGAAGGTTGTGAAGAAAACAAAGCACTGCAATGGGAGAATCAGAAGGAAAATTGAGATTTTCTCGGGAAAATGAAGGGTCAATCAATGGGAAATTCAAAGAAGAAAGTGATATTGGGGAAGGTGCAAATCGGAACCAGCGAGAAGAGGAGAGAGGCTCAATCTGGAGGCCAGCTTCTGGAGACACAGAAGGTTGGGTTTTGCCGAGCTCCTCACCCTCCAATCCCAATCTCCAACTCCACCTCAAATCGCTCCTCAGCTCCGCCATTGTTGATCTGAAAAAAAGCTTCAAAAAATCTGAATTTTTTTTTTTTTTTTTTTTTGGAAAATCCTCACCAAAACGACGTCGTTTTGGTGAGGACTAACCAGAGCCGTCCGATCTCCACTTTAGGAGATCACTCTAGAGAATACACTCTAGAGGATCCGCTCCCCCGGAAAAGTACTGTTAAAACTAGAAAAAAATGCTCAGAAAGGAAATAAAATGTATTGTAAGTAGATATTGGGTATGCATTAAAAAAAGTGTATTTTTTTTATTTATACATATACTTATTTGAGTCACATCAATTAATATCTATCAATATTTTCTCTCTACTTTTCTATCCACTTTCTCTATTTTTTTACATATTTTTTTTTAATAAAAAGTCAAAAAGTACACTTATTTAGAATATCCCAAATCACACGGATCTAAAATCACCATCCTAGCTGATATATCCCCATGCGCCCCACATCAAATGAGGATATTGTCAATAATTTAATCAATGATAAAGGGGATTGGAACTTAATGAATCATTCTTTAATCTAGAATCAATAATAATAAACCTCTCACAACCTCGTGAATCTAGATGAAAATAAATGCATCTCACAACCCGAGAGGTTAAGTTGACCAACTTACCATGCCACATCCTCGCCCATGTTTGGGAGGACCATGATTGTTAGGATTGTGACTAGTCCCATCTCACTTGAAGCATGTAGAGAAGCTTTCCCTTAGGTCAACTTTAAGTCGTCAACTTTGTTTAAAGTTCTTCCATTCTAGTTGAATTTTTTTAAGAATATGATGATTTCTCCTCTGTTTAGGTCGAATGGGGCATAAATCATAACAATGGTGGAAAATTGATTTTTTGTGTAGTTTGGATGCAACGCAAAGGGAGCAATGGAAGAGGATAGTCAGAGAATTATTATTATTTATTTCTGTTCGAGAGAAGCATAATTGTGTTAGCTGAGATTTTAACACTCTCCAATGGTCGGAATCTATAAATCATGCTGATCGTTTGTCCTCTACTCCATTCTTGGTTCTACATACACCCCAAAGAATTGTTTAACGTAGAATTCTTTGATTTGAACAGGCTAAATACGAGGCCTTGTTCTTTATTTATATCATAAAACTCAACTGTGATTTTCAGTCTATCCACTTCTAAATTACACATATGGGTCTAGTGACAATTGTGTCATTAAATGTAGGAAAATTTACTAAAAAATAAAAATAAACATTGAGAGTTCTAATTTTAGAATTCTAAAGAGAATTCTAGTGATGTAGTAAGGAGTGAGACCTACATGTAATGTGATGTGTATGCCTATATTTTTGTTTTTGTTTGTTTATTTTTTTTTCTCTCTCTTACCATATCATTAGAGCTCTCTTTAGAACTTCAAAATTAGAGCTCTCTATCATTGTTGAAAAAATAATAGGGATTCTTGCATTCTCCTACTTGAGCAAAACAATTCAATTTGAGAATACTTCTCTCTCTTTGACAACAAAACCTCCATGAAAAAGCAAAATTTTAAATAAAGATGACTGCTATTAGCACTTATCTAATTTCTTTACTCTTCTTTCTTTGAACCCCTACCTTAATTTCTAAATTTTAATAAGATTTTTTTGAATACTCCACTTAATACCAATTTTACCTATATTCATAATATCATCACACCCAAGTGGACACCCATCTAATTTTGCACACCCTTTTCTCTCAATAAACGATAAACGATTGAGAGACGATTGAGAAATGAATCGGCTGTCCCTCTTTTTCCCTTCTCTCATAAACGATGGTCTCTTTCTCCTTGTTATCGTGAACGACAGTATCTCAGTCGAAAAACTCATCGGAAATCTCTTCGATGGTCTCTTTCTTCTTTTCTCAAGTAACCTCCAACTCCCAATCACATATTATTATTATTATTATTATTTGTTGATTTTGGAGTAAAGCTCTCAATACGGGGAGTTTTAAAGGAAAAAACCTTTATAAAAAAAAAAAAAAACAGAAATAGAGGAAAAATCCAACAAAATGGAACCATTCGGCATTCTAGAGCTGAACAAAATGTTTATGTTCAGCATTATGTTATTGAACTAAATGTTTTTGTTCAACACTGTATTACTGAAGAGAAACTTTACTAGTCGGCAAACCAATACTGAACTAAAAAACGGCCTAGAATCATAAATACAAGATAATAAACTCACCAATGCAATGTCAACCTCATCAGAATTGTTGTCATTATCCTCCATTGCTTTATAAGTATCAACGAATGGTGAAAATGACCACAAATGTATAAACTCGAAGCCTGTAATAAGATTGTTTGCAACGTTAATTGATTTGGAATATCGAACACATTTGAAACCACCGAACAAAATGTTAACTGATTAGGTGGTTTTAAATATTTTTCATTGAAGATGAATACGTGTGTTTAGGATGGTGATGAAGAAGAATACGATTAGGGTTTAAATTGGTAAGGAATATGCATAGATGAGGATGAAGGGGGTGTATACTATTGTAAAGTATCATTCTAATTGTTTTCATTTGGTGGGTGGATGTTTCATTAAAAATTGTCCTTTAGTATAATTTTACTTCATGGTATAATTCTAATAAATAAATAAATAAATAAAATAAAAAAAAAGAAGAAGTAAGAATTAGATGTCCAAAGAAATTAGGTAGGTACTAATAGTAACACTCTAAATAAAAAATAAAAATTCATAAAGCCTAGCACCATTAAAGCATCAAAGACAATCTTATGGGTATGGCATATTGGCCCCGTTTGGTACAGCTTAAATCAGCTTATTTTAGCTTTTGGCTTACATTAAGTAGTTTTTGAGTGTTTGGTCTAGCTTAAGTGATCAACTTTTAGCTTAAATTAAGTCAAAAAAGTGATTATTCTTTGAGTGGCTCCGGAGATGCTTTCATCAAACAGCTTAAGCGGGAAGCTAAAATTGAAAGACAAAATGACTTAAATGCCCCTCATCAATCTCAAATATTACCAAATGGCCACTATATAAACTACAATACAAAACACTGTTCACTCTTCTCAGAGAGGGATTGGCAATTTCCAGCGGTAGAGGTTATTTCCAGCGGTGCTCTCTCTCTCTCTCTCTCTCTCTCGATAAAGATGAAGATCTCGATAAATATGAAGATTTGGGTTGGTCATCGATGAAGATGAAAATCTGCAATCGACATGACGAGATGAAGATCGTTGATGAAGATGACAATCTATGGTTAGGTCGATAGGGTTTGGAAGCTCATTGATGAAGATGAAGATCTGGGTTGATCGTCAACGAAGAAGATCTGTGTTTCCAGAGTCGCCGTCGTTACGATCTCAAGGCGAAACCCTATGCATCGCGATCTGAATCAGATCGTCGTCGTCCTGCCGTCGTCTCTCTCTCTCTCTCTCTCTCTGTGTGTTTCTCACGAACCAATTCCCATCTCCGGCATTGTTCAGGTGGGTGAACGGTGACGAGTGACGGCACTCCCTCTCTGCCATTCCAGATCGCGGCGGTGGCTAGGATTGCAGACCACCGGTTGCAGTGGCTAGGGTTTCAGGAAGGAAGAGAAGAAAAAAAAAATAACAAAAATTAAATAAGTTAAACAAAATTAATAATTAAAACAAAATAATAAAAATAATAATTAAAAACAAAAATTAAAATTAAATAATAAAAACAATAATAATGATTAAATTGCACAATTTAAATAAATTGCACAATTAAATAATAAATTAAATTAAATTAAATAAATTGCACAATTTTATTTAAGTTAATATCAATATAAATTTATTTCAATTAAATAACTTCTTTGGTATTTTCTTTGGTATTGTAATAATAATATAAAAAAAAAAAACAACAACAACTGTTCTAATTGATATTAATGAAAACAAAAGAAAATAATAAAAAAATGAAATAACTTCTATTAAATGAAAAAAATATAATTGACAAAATAAATGACACTAATTTTATAATGATGAAGATTTCAGTATTTTTATATTAATTAGTATTGACATCTAATTCATTTGTAATGAAAAAAATTATACTAATTGATACTATTATTAATTTTAGTATTAATTGATGGTAATTAAGTCATTAATATGAATTAATCGGATTATTTCATCATTGTTTTGGATGCAAGATGCATGCTCAAACGTTTTAATGATTGTTTTACTAAAAAATTGAAATTTACCTTTCTTGTATATTGTTTTCGGATCTACTATTGGGATAGTCCACTTATCTAAAGCGTCCTTTACATCCTGATAAGCTACCATTTCAGCTGCTTCGGCTAAAGAGGATACTATATTTCCTACAGAAGTTACGGATTCATTTTCTGGTATAGATACTGTATTCTCTTGGTCTGTCATGGTTGTACAGTGATCATATATGCATAATTTAGTTAATTTATAAATGTATTATGTACCTACTTAAACCTGGCTCTGATACCAATAAAGGTGCTCACTAAAGGTTTTAGCTTGAAATGATTAGCACATCTGTCAACGATTTACAGGCATCAACGGTCCTCACGCATCTGCACTTGACCTAACCTAACGCGACTTGGATGACGTCCCACTAACCTCAAACTTCAACTATTAATTAACCTTACATTAGCACAAATCCAGGAATAAATACGTACATAATACAGGTATAAAGAAAACAAATTATCACATATATGATCTCATATACTTACTGTTATGAAGGAGGAGGATTCCTCCTGGCCGCCCAGGCCACTACCTGTTCCTGGATCAACTGTTGGATCTCTGCTATATGCTGATCACACTCTGCTATACGAGCAACAATATACGGTTGTGTATAATAATCTACTGGTGTATTAAGATAATGAGTTTTCTGGTTTTTCCAAAAATCTAAGAGCCATAAATATTGTTCAAGAGCATTGACAGAGGGCATACATAAAAAGGGAAATTTTATTGAAGAAGTTCAATATTTTACACGAGAGGAGAGGTTGGAAAAGTAGTACAAAGAAAGAAAAGAAAGAGGAATGGAAAATTCAAGCTTGCCTCAACAAGGGTGAAGCCTTCCCTTTTATAATACGAAAAAGATAATAAAAAGGGACAGGTGTCCAATTGCCATTTGACCGACGAATTGCACCTTATCCTTGTTGCTGATGTCACGGATGACGATGTTGGATAATAGGGACAGCATCCCTGCTTTCCGGATAGTGGGCAATTGCTTTTGCAAAGTCCTTTGTCCTGTTATGCCGACACTCAGTCGTGTCTTTTTCCTTTTCTGCTTTTGGCGAGCTTATCAGTAAGGATATCTGTTAAAGAATCCCAAAAGTCACCAAAATTGGAATCATTATCCTCATCTTCTTCGGGTACTTGGCCTTCTCCAGCTAACACGTGTTCGGCTGGATCAACATTTGGTTCTGATGAAGGCTGACTGGTACCTGACCTCATGGAGACATCATCCTCTGGAGGTACTGTTTGTAAAAACTGTTCTTTGAGATAATTCATGCTTTTAATAATTATCTCATTTTCAGTTAACTCAGGATGCTGGTTTCTTAATTCTTGTTGAATTTGAATAAACGGATTTTGAGATAATGCTGGTGGAGCAGTGATGGTTGACTGCTTGACTGTTTCTCTACATGCTTGTGCATGTGCCTGAATTTTTGTTACTGTTTCAGAAATAATCGGATTCATGCCTTTATCCCACCATTTCACGAAAAAGATTCGTTTAAGGCGGGGTACCTTATTCTGATAATCACAGGCAAAATCCCATTTCCAAATCCATGGGATACTGAATCGGATAGTAAAATGTATCAATGCTTTACTGATAGACAAATCTCTGTTTTTATTAAGATAAGCATAAGCCTTGGAATAGGCATAATGCCAATCATTAAATGCATGTCGGATTTCTTCTGGTAAGATATCAAGAGATAACCCAAATTTATCCCACCACACGAGGAACCAGTTAGGGACATCGTGGTGAAGGACATCAGGGCAAACACGGATAAACCAGGAGTGGGAACGGATAGGATTCTGGTAGTAAAAGACCTGGGTAACAGCATCAATGTAATCCCAGTAGGTGTATTTGGTCTGTTTATTACGGAGATCAAGGTCTCGTAATGTATGCGGATGAATACCCCAAGTAGCAATGGGCATAAGAGTACGGATGGTAATTTTACTAAATGAGATTGGACTGGTGGCTTTATGCGGATCATGGAGATGATGCTTGAATTCACAAGCTCCAGTTTCGGTTAAAATCTGTTCATAGATATAGCGATACTGATCAAAGTGAGGAGGTGACTGTTGGGTGGTGAGATAACGTTTTTTCATCTCCCACGGATCTGTCATCCATTGCTCGTCAGCAGTGTCAATCCAAAGGACTGTTTCCTCAGTGATACTGTTTGGTGTATACGGTTCTTCTGTTTTAAGCAGAATATCCTTGGCAGAAGGATTACTGGTTTGTCCTCTCAAAGGAGGAAATTCTGATGGATCATAGCGAGGGGTATGACCACCTCGACCACGACCACGTCCTCGGCCGGATCCTCTACTGGTCATGCTCCTCTTCAGGAGCAGATTTCTGCAGATATTCCCTGGTTAAGAAATCAGGCAAAGAGTTACTTTCACCCTTAATATGTTCAATATCAAAATCGAAATTGGATAAATAACTTTGCCAAGTAAGAAATATCTGTTTAGATGCCAGATTTTTCACATCCTTTTTGAAAATCTGTTTAGCAGCAGAGCAATCTACTCGGATGAGAAAATGCTGATTTAAAAGATCATCCTGAAATTTTAGAACACATTTAACAATGGCTAAACATTCCTGTTTTATAGTGGAATAATTTAAAGCGGCTTTATTCCAATGTCCAGAATGGAATCTTAATAATTCTTCTTTCTGGGTTTTGGGATTAAGTTGCTTTAATATACCACCAAATCCTTCATTAGAAGCATCAGTTTCCACAATTTTCTTCCAATTAGGATTAGGTAACTGTAAACATGGTAACTGTTTAACTTTAGCTTTTATTTTTTGTACTGCTGCGGTATGTTCAGGACCCCAAGGGGGAGGATTCTTGCGAAGTCTGGTAAATAAGATACTGCAATCAGATGCAACATTAGGATAATAATCACGGATGTAATTAAGACTTCCTAAGAATCTTTGTAACTGAGTTTTATCCTTAATTTCATCAGGAAATTTAGAAGCAAACTCAATACTGCGGTTTATAGGAATAATACTCCCATTTGAAATATTATGTCCAAGATATCTGATGGTGGTTTGGAAAAGCTGCATTTTGGGTGCAGAAAGTACTAAACCATTTTTGTGAATAACATGCTTAAAAATATTAAGATGTTTTATATGCTGTTCAATTGATGAGGAATAAATTAATACATCATCAATATATGACAGAGTAAATTCAGAATATGGATTAAAAATATCATTCATAATATGTTGAAATTCAGATGGAGCATTTTTTAGACCAAAAGGCATTACATTCCATTCATAATGTCCAAATGGTACTGTAAATGCAGTTTTATACCGATCCTGTTCAGCAATTTCAATTTGCCAATATCCTGATTTTAAATCAAATTTAGAAAATATGATTGCATCCTGTAAGCGATCTAAAAGATCTTTTTTATTCGGAAGAGGATATCTGATCCATTTAAGTTTATCATTCAACGGTTTATAATTGATAACAAGGCGAGGAATACCGCGTTCAATTTCAGCATTTTTATTAACATAAAAAGCGGTACAACTCCAAGGAGATTGGCTGGATCGGATTAATTTCTTGTCTAAAAGACTTTGAATTTCGGTTTTGCATAATTCCATATATTCCTTTTTCATTTGACTAGGGCGAGCCCTAGTTGGAATATATTTTTCATCAAAATCAGGTTCATATGGTAAAGTAACTGTATACTTCTTTCTATTCCAAAAAGCATTAGGAATAGTACCACATACTTCAGTTTGAAAATCATTTTCAATCAATTTAATTTTCTGTTGTAATGATGGTTGTTGTAACCTTTGTTCTGTTGTTAAGAAAGAAACTTCCTTAGCTAAAAAATTTATTTGATTCTGTTTAAAAGTAACCATATCACGGATCTGGTCTAATTCTTTCGTATATGGTTGGGTAATAAATTCAAAAATAACAGATCGGCCCTGCATTTGGGAATAAATTCCAGTTGAGTCAATTTTCTGGATAGGCATCAAGAGACATAAAAATGGGGTGCCTAAAATAATATTTGTAGCAAGATTTCTGACTAAAACAAATGATGTTGGCAAACAGAGATCGTTGTTACAAATATACGCTTCGGGAATCTTATACCTGATTTGCATGGAGTTACCACTTGCACTGGTTAAACTCTGAGTGGTTTTTTCAAAATATCTGGTAGGAACTATACCTTCTTGGATACAGTTCATATCTGCTCCGCCATCTACCAACGCAATAGCATCTTTAATAATAAAATCCGGTTTAATCATGAAAGATATTTTGATATACCATTTCTGAAAAGTTACTTGATTTACAAGTAGTAAATACTGGTTAGACTCATCTTTTGCTTCAAGTTTTTGTTCAGTTTCGTGAACTACTTCTTTCTGTTTTTGTGGGAGTTGAGTATGAAGATATTTAATATCTTTAATAGCGGCTGCACTAGCGGTTTGTAAATGTTTCACTTCTGTTTTTAAAATATTAATTTCCATTTTTAAATCTTGAATGGTGGTTGGTTGTTCAATCACTGGTTTTGTTTGAATTGCCTGAATTCTATCCACTACATGTTTCAGGCTATAGGAATAATCAGGTATATTTGGTGTTTCTTTTACTGTCTGTTGGTGTTCATAACACATTTTTAAATATTTTAATTTGATTTCTGGATCTTGTATCTGATCTGCTACAGCAAGCATATCCTTTTGGGTATCTGTTAAAACATTAATACTACTGGGTTCTCCTATGTGTAATCCATTCATTTCAACAATGGATTTCCAGTAATTAATTTCTGATATGTGTTCTTGATTAGTACTACAAGGACAGGATTCTGTTGGTTCATCATCACTAGTAGATGATGTGGAATATAGCTGATTAATTTCATCTTCAGATGGAGATTCTTCACTTGAAGAATTCTCTTCTGCTTCTAAAGCATTAATTATCTGTTCTTTAAGTTTTTCATCTAAAATTAATTCATTAATTTTAGACTTAGCTTTTGATTTACAACGATTAGCATAATGTCCTGTTTGTCCACATTTATAACATTTAACTTCAGATTTATTTTTTCTTTTCCCTGTGGATTTACTGGTGGAAGGTTTTTTGGAGTAAAACTTCTTACTGGTTTTAGGATGGCTATGTTTATATGATTTCCGGTAAGGCTTGGAAGATTTCCGATGAGATATCTTTCTAGCCTTTTGTGGATATTGAATCATCGGTTCATAAGCAAATTGATCACAAAATTCGCCTAATTCTTTCCTACCAGTTAGATTCTGTTGTTTCATTTGGTAATGAAGTTTGAGATCATTGCACAATGCTAATCCTTCATCGGTTATAATGGAACATAATTGTCCATAAGTATACTGATCGTAAGGAATAGACATCCGGTCATGGCGGTCCCGAAGTTTTTTCCTAATGCTTTCCAATGTTCACTGTTACCATCAGGTCGTTGCATGACTTTAATAAGGAAAACATCCTTATACCAACGAAAATGGGTAAGGGATGGACATCGCAGATTTTGGAGAAGTTCGCGACTTCGATCCTGCGTATTCTGACTGGTTCCAAGGAAATGGAGGATAATGGTTTGGATGAGAGTATAGACAGCATCTTGTTGTTGAACAGGTTGTTGGGTCGTAGGATCGACTTCAATTTTGACGGAATTAAGTATTTCCTGTTGTTGGGCATAAGAAATAATATTATCCCACCAGCCTTTGAGTTGGCCAGTAAAACCATTGATAATGAATTTAGCAATTGCTTGATCCTGGTTACTGTATTGTCGACATACAGTTGCAAACATTAACATCTGGTGCAATTTCTTTAAAATTGCATATTCAGATTCACCATCTATGTTCCATTCATAGATAGTCTTGCCCTGATAACTTCCCTGATCATTAAGATAAGTTTCTTCATAAAGAAGATCTGGGGGAGTTGGTCGAGCATAATAGTTTCTGGTATATGGTAGAGTGTGTGGTCGACCTGAACTATATGAATGCAATTTATTTATGGACGGTGGCGGATCTTGAAAATTCAATTGAATTTCATTTATCTGTTCGGGTGATAATTCATCACCTATTTGTGGTTCGGATCGAAGCATGTTAATTGTTCCACTGGAAGATTCTTCTGGAGGACGAACATTTAAATGTTGCATTTTCTGAAGAAGGGTGTCCATGAATTCTGTATTAGAAGCTTTTAGCTTAAAATTGCTAAGTTCTAATGACGGTTTAATGGATACCGGATGAATAGGTGAAGTTCCAGCTACTGGTGGAGCTAAGCTTCTATCCTTAAAGGTAGAAACTATGTCCTCAATTCTGGTTAACTGTTTACTCATTGTTTGACAAATTAAATTGGTATAATTATGCTGTCGGAGAACTAAGCTGAAATCTTTGAGTTGCGCAAACTCATTCTTAGTAAATCTCCCGGATTGTGCATCTATATATGCAGTGGCTACTAAAGGATGCCTAGTGGTTTCACCATTAGGTACTAACTCTAAAGCCTGTGGAGGAGGATGAATAGAATTGATTACTTGACCATCTGCAGTGGTCCAAGTTTTATACTGATCTTCTATAGCTGTTAATTTAGGTTTAGTTTCACTTTGAAACCATTCTATAAATGGAATTAATTTCTGATGTAACTCAAGATGTTTATAATATTGAGATTTATACTGGTCTAATTGTTCTGATGTATGTGTGGTAAAATACCATTCTCTAAATGCCGTATTTTTATTCTGATAAAATTCCTGGTTTATTAATTTTCTATTTTCACTACCTGATGTAAAATCCATTAAATTTCAAAATTCATGTCACTAGCCGTTGGGCTTCCTGGTGGTGGTATAGGTGTGGTATATACACCATGAGGTATCCTGTTACGAGAAAAACGTATGCCTTGTATTTCGGATGTCATAGGATCTAGATGATCCTCTTGTGGATCACTAGAAGGTCTACTTGGAGGTCGATCTGGTATTTGTAAAGAGTCTACCGAATGTCGACTAGATTCTGGTAAATCCACCCTATAAGGAGGTATAGAGTGAAAACTGTTATTAGAAAAGCTTCGGTTAGCAGTTCTAAAACTATTATTAGACAAGCTTCTGGGAGCTGTTCTAAAACTAGCATTAGAAGAAGTGCTTCGGCTAAGCATAGGTTTCTGGAATTGGAGGTAAACATTACCTCCTTGTGTCTGAATAACATCATCTATGTTGTGTTGTATTATCGGTTGTGGAGGCACAGCATTAGGGATATGCCATCTTTCTGGAAAGGTTATGTTTGACCATGGAATTTGCCTTGGTACAGCAACCTGGCTGCTATACAGGTTAGTTTCAATTAATACTGTTTTTCCATTTTCATTTTTCTTTCTAACATAAGGATTTAAAGTTGTTAAAGCCTTAATGTAAATTCTGGAATGAACAGAAAATGGAGGGGATCCTGGTTTATACTCATACCCATGAGTAAGTACTCGGAGTTCAAGTACATCTGCTATGTTTGCATCTGTTATTGAAATACTTAGATTCGGATACAC
This sequence comes from Camellia japonica, assembly GCA_030407325.1. NCBI lineage: Eukaryota > Viridiplantae > Streptophyta > Magnoliopsida > Ericales > Theaceae > Camellia > Camellia japonica. The sequence goes on along the minus strand of JAPPVO010000029.1, from coordinate 30,249,422 downwards.
ATCAAAATAAACTGGTCCATGGGATAGACTGGTTTCTATGGCTTCCATTAGGAGGCTCTCCAGTTGAGACATCTACCATCTCGAAGGGTGCATTGTATACTGGTATTTTGACCTAAAAGGGTCAAGGGTTTGAATGCTATTTGTACTAATCCTATATGGATGTACTTATAGTCTTTTACAAACGGAATAAAGTCATTAATATGAATTAATCGGATTATTTCATCATTGTTTTGGATGCAAGATGCATGCTCAAACGTTTTAATGATTGTTTTACTAAAAAATTGAAATTTACCTTTCTTGTATATTGTTTTCGGATCTACTATTGGTATCAGAGCCAGGTTTAAGTAGGTACATAATACATTTATAAATTAACTAAATTATGCATATATGGTCACTGTACAACCATGACAGACCAAGAGAATACAGTATCTATACCAGAAAATGAATCCGTAACTTCTGTAGGAAATACAGTATCCTCTTTAGCCGAAGCAGCTGAAATGGTAGCTTATCAGGATGTAAAGGACGCTTTAGATAAGTGGACTATCCGAAAAATAAAAAAAAATTAAACTAATTGGTACTATTATTAATTTTAGTATTAATTGAAGGTAATTAAGTTAGTAATTGACACTAATTAATTTGTAATGAAAAAATGAAAAAAAATTATACTAATTGATACTATTATTAATTTTAGTATTAATTGATGGTAATTAAGTCATTAATTGACACTAATTAATTTGTAATGAAAAAATGAAAAAAATTATACTAATTGATACTACTATTAATTTTAGTATTAATTGATGCTAATTATATTAACTTTTATTAATGAAATAATTTTTTTAAAATTAAAACCAAAAAAAGGACAAAATAATCATTTTTATATCATATAAGGGCAAAATGGACAATTACATAGTAAAAAGTTATTTTACAGCTTATTAACCGAACACGACTCTGCTGTTTAAATCTATAATTCCACAGCTACACCAAACAGGTTCACAGCTTATGTTCATAACTATAAGTCATAATCTGTTAAGTTATAATTTATAATTACTTTTCTACAATTCTACCAAACGGGAACGTTGTCAAACACATAGTGAACAGAGTCATAACCCACATTCATAAGCTCTATGTTTCATGGGCATACTGTCGAACACATAATGAACAACTCAAAACTCACAATCATGAACATAAACGAGAATTGGGTTCTCACAACACATCCATGCGAAAGACATTAAAAAAATCATAAACCCTAGCACCAATAAATGACACATAGATCCACATTCATCAAAGACAATCTCATCGGCACGGCATACACAATCATAACTCACAACAGTATACTTTTTTAATCAAACACACTCTCAGGGAGTCATGGGCATGAATGGTAGAGATCATGTGGACCGTACCATGTGAAATATTTAATAAAAATATTGATAAAATATTTGAGATTCATAACATTAATGCAAAAAAATAAATAAATAAAAAATTAATAATAATGACAACGTACCAGGAGGCTTAAAAGCTCGAGAATTGTAGAGGCACAACACAACACAATGGCGCAGAGCAGAGGTGAGCAAATTGTTCGACGCCAAAAAGGGGCGCTCGGACCAGAAAACAAATCTAGAGGCAACATTGGCACAATGCAAAAACAAAAATAAGGAAAAAAAAATAGGGAAATTCTAATAGCGGTGTCTATATGCACCAAGTTATGCCATTTATTTTTTATTTTTAGTTATAACTAATTTTATTCTTCAATTATCATATTATTTTAGTTATGATTTATAAAATTTTTAGTAAATACCTTATATTGTGTTTACTTATGACATTTTATTTTATTTTTAGTTATGACTCAGAAAATATGAAATTTTATCATTTTTTTCTTTCATTATAAGGTACATATAGTATACATCGTTTGAAAGAGGTGTGTGTGTTTCCTAAATAGAGGAGTATACAAAAAAGTCGATGAAACCAGTGAATTGATACAATCTAGTTTAAACCGTCGATTTGACATGATTTTTATCAGTTTCGGTTCTGATTTGAAAATGGTGGAACCTTCAAAGTTGGTCTGTTCCCGATTCCAAAGTTTTGATGACAGTTTTGAACTAAACTGTGACATATTTATTTATTATTTTTGAGAGTCGCTATTCCCACACCACTTTGCTCCAAATACACTTTATTTTTTGTTCTTTATTATACATAGTTCCATTAATATCATTTCACACAAAATACAATCCCTGAAAAAAGCAAGGGTATATAACTATATATAATAAGGACAAGAAGTGAGTGTATTTGGAGCAAAATAAAGTGTAATAGCGACTCCCTTGTTTTTTTTTTTTTAAGGTGAATTATACTAATGGTCCCTGTACTTTAAAGCAAAATCGTGAATTTGAAAAAATTAAACTAGTTTGATAAAAATAAATGTCAAAAAATTATTTTTAAATTTTTAAAAATTATTTATACCCATCAAATATAAAATTATATAAAAATGATAATTTTTTATATTTTTACTTTTTTATATTTTTACCAAATTAATTTTTAGTATGTGTTTAGATGATGATCATATAATGGATGATTGGTTTTGTTAATATTTTTTGATGGTTATCATATAATTGATGGACGTTTTTATTATATGAAATGTTTTTAGTTTTGGATTTTTTGATTTAATTGATTAGTTTAATATATGACATCAACATTATTGCTATGTTTGATTTTTGAAAAAATATAAACTAATTTAATGAAAATAAATATAAAAAAGGTTATCTAAACCCATTCAAAAAGATAAAATTATATAAAAATAATGTGTTTTTAATTTTTTTTTCCACCAATTTAATTTTTAGTTTCCTAGAAAAATTTTCTGAAAATAGATTCTGAAAACTAAACCAAACAGAATTTTATAACCAAGAAAGTGTCAGTATTATTCATTAAAAAAAGGCTATTACATTTCAAAAAATATACAAGTTAACTAAGACAAAATAAGTTGTGTAATGATTTTGCCCTTGAAATAGATCATTTGTAAAGGAAATATCTTTGATTGTCTTTATTTGAAACAAAATTTAAAATTCAGAATCAAATATATCACAATTGAAAAGTTAAGAACCAAAATGATATAAGCCCTAAACTACAGAGGCTATTAGTGTAATTCACCATTTTTTATAAGCAAAAATTTAAATATAAAAAGTTTATTGTAAGATTTGAACACTAGTCTTCATTGTAAAATTGATAAATTCTAGCTAACTTTAATCAAATTTATTATTGTTAATTTATTTACTAACATAAAACATATATCATATTTATTATTATATAAAATTTTTAAAATCGTAAAATCAAACCGAACCAAATCGGTTTCTATGATCCGGTTTTGATTTAATTTCACAATTTAACGATTTGGTTGCGGTTCTAATTTTTTTTAAAACAAATTCCTACAATTTGATTCCTAATTTACTCTAAAATCAAATCAATCCGATCTATCTACACCCCTATCAAGTAGTATAGCATTCTATGAGCGTCTAAACGATGACCCGATTTAAAATCCACTCATTTTGTTAAGCATGGACTCAAATTTTAGAAAACGCATATTAGGAATTGCAGTTATTTTAAGAATTTTTATATAATGGATTGTAGAAAAATCTTGATCAAAGTTGAGTAAATTAAAATTATAAAAATTAAAATCAAGATAATTCAAATTACAGAGATCAAAATAATACAATAACTAAAATATAAAGACTGTTGACATAATTTGCCTTGTAAATCACATCGACCAATAAATGCCTTAAAATGATGATCTAATAAATTTTACAATAAGATCTTAATTATATAGTTCAAAATTGTATAAAATAATGAGCTTAAGTATTAAAAAAATTACTAATATAAATCTATTTATATTCACATGGTATTACTTAATTGATATATTATAATAGATTTGATTATACTTAATAATTATTATTATTTATTTTATTTTTTAGTTGACTTCATATTAGCCAAAGGAAAGTCAGCGAAGGAAATACTGGACGATTAAGTTGGACTTCACCCTAGTTGATTTTATTTTATTGGTTGTATTACCAAACAGAACCGGTTGGGAGCTCGAATCTGAGCTCCCCTGAATGCCTCAAATTCCATTTTTTTTTTTTTCAACAGAAGAAGGAAGAAGACAGAGGAGGGAGGAGGAGGAGGAGGAAGGGGAGGAAGAGGAGGAGGGAAGGACTGGAGGGGCCCTAAAATGGAGGAAGAAGACGGAGGAAGAAGAAGACAGAGGAAGAAGACGAGCAGAGGCGGGGGCAACGAGCAGAGGCGGCGATCGGCGACGGAGGCGGAGGTACGGCGATCGGCGATCTGCTTCCCCTCTCTCTCTTTCTCTCCCTCTCCCTCTCCCTCTCTTTCTCTCTTTCTCTTTCTCTCCCTCTCCTCTTCCTCACTTCGTCTGAAATGGAGGAAGAAAAAAAAAAAAAAATTAGAATTTGTGAAACGACGTCGTTTCACAAATTAGGGGCATTCGGGGCCAAAAATTTCGAGGCACAAAACATTTTTCTTTAGGGCTTGCTTTGAAAGTAATAGCTTTAGTTTAAAAATAAAAAAGTTACTAAAAAAATTAAAAAACCTATAATATATATCAAAAAGTTAAAGATTTCATTTTCTCTCTACTTTTTACACATCTTTTCATAAAAAATCAAAAAATCATTTCAAACATATATGTTTTCTCTGCTCAAAAAAAAAAAAAAAAAAAAAATACTTTACCTTATATTTTAGCCTAAAAGCCAAAAAGTTACTAAAATAACATATTCTCAAACGAGGCCTAAGTTTAAGTTTGAGTTGGATTTCACTATACTATTCACAATTGTTTAATATATAAAATAATGTTTTTAGTTTTGGATTTTTTGATTTAATGAATTAGTTTAATATATGACATCAAAATTATTACCATGTTTGACTTTTGAAAAATAATAAACTAATTTAACGAAAATAAATATAAAAAAAATTATTTCGACCCTTCTAAAAAGAGAAAATTATATAGAAGTAATACATTTTTAATTTTTTCCATCAATTTAATTTTTAGTTTCTTACAAAAATTTTCTAAAAATAGATTCTGAAAACCAAATCAAATAGAACTTTATAACCAAGAAAGTGCTAGTATTATTTATAAAAAAAGGCCATTACATTTCAAAAACCATATAAGTTAACTAATACAAAATAAGTTGTATAATAATTTTGCCCTTGAAATGGACCATTTGCAAAGGAAATATCTTTGATTATCTTTATTTGGAATAAAATTCAAATTACACAAATCAAAATGACACAATAACTAAAATATAAGGACTGCAAACATAATTTGCCCTATAAACCACATTGACCAATAAATGCCTTAAAATGTCAATCTAATAAATTTTACAATAAGATCTTAATTATATAGCTCAAAATTGTATAAAATAATGAACTTAAGGATCAAAAAATTACTAATATAAATCTATTTATATTGACATGGTACTAATATGTTAAAACGAATTTGATTACACTTAATAATTTTTTATTTTTAGTTGACTTTATATTAGCCAAAGGGGAGTGAACGAAGCAAATACTGGACGATTAAGTTGGGACTTTACTCTAGTTGATTTTATTTTATTTGTTGTGTTACCAAATTTAATTTTTATTAGTTGTGCTTAAGTTTGAGTTGGATTTCATTATACTATTCACAATTGTGGTTCTGAATTTAGGAAAATTCTCCCATGTGTAATTTTATCACAAAATTACTTAAATTTTTTTGAACTTACATAAGTGATTTTACTAAAAATGAGTAAGTTAAATATAAATTTGTGTAAATTCATAAAATCACATAAATTTTCACTAACCTATGCGAATTTGTATTTAATTTACACATTTTAAAAACAAAATCACTTATATAAATTTATGATACTTATATAATTTTATGTTAAGATTATATACGGTGTACAACACACCGAAGCATTTCTCCTAAATTTAATACTAATCTAAACTGAGCCGATCCATGCCCGCCTAGTTAAAGATGAAGTGTTGGTCAAATTTAGTATGTCAAAAAATTAGAGAAAATAAGATGGGCAGTTGGTGAAATTTAGTATGGATATCTCTTCTTTCTGTGTGCTGGTTCGTAGTTTTATTTTTTGTAATTTTTATTTAATGTCTATGCGTTGAAATCCAAATAAATAAATAAATAAGAAAATTAATAATAATAATAATAATGAAGTATTTAACAATGGCACTGCACCACTTCTCTCTGAGTGCTCCTACTGGGAGTTTTACATCTCTCCTTCCACCCAAGGAGTGATTTAGTTCAAATCAACATTATTATTTTAAGAATTTTTTTAATGTGTTTTTAAAATACATGCATATTAATAAATTTAAAAAAGATTATAGATTCTGCACATATTAGTAAGGTTTCTATTTTTTTTTTTTTTTATATGCTATCAATTATAATTAACGAACATCGTCTATCTATGATTTTATGAAAACAAATTGTAATAAAGTAAAATTTTAGATCTACTAATCAATCAAATCAATAAAAATGAAATAGGAGATTTCACCTATTCATCTTTTTCAAGAAGGCGAGTTCAAATAAAAGTAAAATTACATAACTTAATTAATGACTCAAAATTTCACCGGTTCATTTTTTCTAGAAAGGGAGCTCTAATAATTTGGGATCATAAAATTTGATTGAAAATGATTAATCAGTACAAAATATAACATGTATCCTGACCATCAAAAACAAACTTCAAAAGCAACTATTGACAAATTATAGAGGTTCACTACAAGAAAAAGCATTTTTGCCGACCACTTTTAGCTACCAAAATCAATTTAGTCGCCAAAAGTCATGGAATTGGCTACCAAAAATAATATTAGTCGGCAAAAGTCAACTTTTTAGCTACTAGTTTTTTTTAGTAGGGGAATGTTGATTATTGGCTACTAAAAAAAATTTAGTAGCTAAAGATATTACAATTGGCGACTAAAACAATTTTTAGTAGCTAAACATATCACAATTGGCGACTAAATAAAAATTTAGTAGCCGTAGAGATACCTTTAGCTACTAAATTGTTTGGTAGCCGAATAAAAATAAAAAAATTAATTTTTAATCTTTCCCAACCAAAATTTTGGTAGCCAAATGTCAAGTTTCGGCGACAAAATTAATTTTTGTCGCTGTAGACCTACTTTCGGCTACTAAATTGTTTGGTAGCCGAATGAAAATAAAAAAATTAATTTTTAATCTTTCCCGACCAAACTTTTGGTCGCCAAATGTCAAGTTTCGGCGACAAAATTTCTTTTAGTCGCTGTATCCCTACTTTCGGCTACTAAATTGTTTGGTAGCCGAATGAAAATAAAAAAATTAATTTTTAATCTTTCCCGACCAAAATTTTGGTCGCCAAATGTCAAGTTTCGGCGACAAAATTTCTTTTAGTCGCTGTAGACCTACTTTCGGCTACTAAATTGTTTGGTAGCCGAATGAAAATAAAAAAAATTAATTATTTTAATTTTATTTTTATTAAGAGGTTGTACACCCACCATCCAAAATATTAATATCTTTTTTTTTATTATCTCAAAATATTAATTTAAAAAAAATTAATTATTAAAATAATATGAATTTCTTATTTTGTCCTTTTTTTAAATCCATTAATAATACAAAAAGTACAATTATGACAATTGATATTTCTAAAAAAATATACTATCAAAAGGTAATTTTGAAAAATTAATTATTATTTCATAATATTTCAATAACTAATAAATTAAGAATAAATCAAAACTCACAAATAAAAGACAAAATATCCCAATAATTTATCATTTTAATAAATTTTTCAATATTATTACCAGTACGAATGAAATAATTATTTCACAGACACAAAAAATATATTTAAAAAAATTTCATTATCAAAACGAGGGTTAAGTGTGTAAAAAAATTCACTCATGACTTATGAGTAAATAAATCTGATTTGTAAGACTCATTGATATTATTTCAGATTTTAAAATTCACTACTTTTTTAGATTCACTTAATTTAGATATATTTAAAAAAAATATTTTGTGTTTTTTAAAATACAAAATAAGTACTCACTTAATTTAGATATATTTTTTTTTTTAAATTTGAGGGATTTATAAAAGTAATTGGCGATTTAATGCTAATTGAACTGAAGGCCTAAGTTGGAATGCCTAAGCTAGTTACAACTGAAAAAAATATGTTAGAGACAATTGTCCTACTAAGACATTTCAATGACTATGATTCATTTGTCTATTTCAATAGATGGCTGAGATGACCCCCTTAAATATATATCAATCCCCTTCCAGCACCACTGTTACATATCTGTTCCGTTTGGGAAGTTCAACCTAATGAAGTAATGATGGTTGGGGATAACCTTAAAGATGATGTCAGTTTTGCTCTATTTCTCTCTCCATCATTTGCACCATATTTGTGAAGAACATTTCTGATTCATTTTGAGGTGCTGTTTTTGTATATATATATTTTTTAATTTCACATTCTTTTAGCAAATTTGTTTGAATCAAAACATGCTTTTGTGTAAATTAAAGCTCCTTCACTTGGTCTTTGCAGGTTGCTTGTGGGAAATGAGCGGGAGCATTTACATGCTTGCTTGACGAAACAGGGAGGTATGATTCTCCCGAATACACAGATGTGGAATTTAAGCCATATTACAAGGTGTCCTATCTTGCCCATGTTCATTCACTATTGGAAGCAAATTTTGACTTGACACCATGATCCACAATTTCCTTGACTATAAAAATTTGCATTGTTAAAATGAGTAGCGTTGAGATTCTCAGACCATTTATTAGTTAGTGGATACACCTATTTTTGATCCTGTGAAGAATTCATAGGAGAAGCTTTGTGAAGTACGGAGACATGAAAATACCAAGGACATATTTTATTATGTCCTAGACAGAGATCTTTCTTTAGTTTAGAATTACATATTTGATCCTGTGTTGATATGCTGCAGAGTCACCGAATATGTTGATATGCTACATATTTTAAAATTACAATGAAGTTTATATGTTTATTTATGACTAAATGATGAAATAATGTGGCTACGATTATTTTGATTCTTTTTATGTTTGATTTATGATTTATACGTAGGGATTTACAAAATGAACAATTTAGATCACTTGAGGTGAGGCTTATAGCAAGACTGCATGCCTGATCCACTTTTATAGACTAGAGGCAATCCTGATGATAATTGACCTTAATTTTGATGATGACAGTTTGAATTAAAGAAGATAATAAGTCAATTTTCTTTAATCTGAAATATTCTTATATTTCAAGTCACTTCGTCTTTCTCACCCACCTTTCCCATTCTCTCATAAAGAATCCACGAATGATCCCATGATTCCACATTCTTCATTTTCTTTTTTTTATTTTATTTCCCTGTTTATTTATTTATTTATTTATTCACTTTTTTTAATTTACACCGTGCCTTCAAGCACGGGCATACACTAGTAAGAATATAAGAGAATATAAGAAAATTTTTAAAATATAAGAATATAAGCAAATATAAGAATATAAAATACAAGAATATAATATTTTAAAATATATCTGTCATAAAATTTTAAAATATAAGAATATAAGAAAATATCTATATAATAAGGCACAAAGGTTTTTGAAAAATGTGTTAGAGACAATTGTCCTATTAGGACATTTTAATGGTCCTAATTCATTTCTATATTTAGATGGACAGCTCAGATGAACCTTCTCTCTCACTCTATCTGAATTTCCCGCCCAAGAGCCACAATTTATATTTAGATGGACATTTTAATATTTTTAATTTATAATTTTATAACTTATATTTTTATTTAAATATAATTTTAATATATTTGTTATGTCACGGTTAGATTTGCTCACCGGTTCGCTTTTTAAAACATTGGTTTGAATTTGTATAGAAACTTTGTAACATTTACTTCTATTTTCTTTTAAGATAATAAATTAATATTTTAAATTTTATTTTTGTATCACATGAACCATTGGGCAACATCTAAAAAAACACCTATTTGAAGATAATATATGTTTTTCAATTCATTTTATCGAGCCGAATCTAAGAAATATATATGTTTTAAAAATTCAAAATAAGCAACAAATATTTACTCTTTTTCTGTTAATGTTTTTCTTTATTGAATTTTTTTTGAAATTTTAGAAAAAAATTATAATTTTTCGATTCGTTTTGTTGAATGAAAACGAAAGATAAAAAAATCTAATTTCCGATGTACCCAAAAATAAAAAAAAAAGATAAAAAAATCTCACGTTTTTACCTTTGGCGACCACAAAAATTTGTTTTGAAAAATTGGTTTTGGCACTTGTTTTTGGCGAATTTTTTGCCAATATGGATCATTCGCCATATGCAGTTTCACCGACTATGTTTTTGGTAGCCAAACATGCCACGAAATTGTGGAGGGAATATTACTTTTTCATAATATATGTTAGCGACGAAAAAAAATTTTGGTCGGTAATAAATATTTTTCTCTTTTATTTTCATTGCAGAAGTATCCCATTTCCCTCCCTCTCGCACTCCCGCCTCTATCACTCCCGCCTCTATCACTGCTCTGTCTCCATCGCAAGAGTTGCTGTATCATCCCCCGAACTCCCTCCCAGGTATCTCCCTCTCTCTCTCTGTATCTCCCTCTCCATTTCTTAAACATCTCACAAGGGCCTCTCGGTTTCCCTCTTTCTCTCTCTCTCTCTCTCTGTTTACACACACACACATACATGCATATATACATATATACACACACACACACGAATCATTTATTCACAACCTTGATTCCATATATACTCGATTATATACACAAATCATATGTACACTCACGCCTCTGCCCTCTTCTCTACAGGAATAGTCTCCATCGCCCGAACTCCCCCAAACTAGATAATCCAACTCCCGAACTCCCTCCCAGGTATGTTTGAATTTCGCATCTGTCTCCCCCTTCTCTCTGTATCTCCCTCTCGATTTCCCTCTGTTTCTATCTGTCTCTGTTTACACACAACACATACATACATATATATCGATGGATGTACCCAATTGAGAGGTATTAACTCATCCCTCGTATTACTGTCAAATTTAAGTTAATGCTTTACTGCTGATATAAATACTGCAGTATAACATTGACATCGGCTTGCAAAATTAGGTTGCTTGGCCGTCTAAAAGGGTTTGTGGCCAACAAAGCTCATCCTGAAGGTTCTATTGCCGAGGCTTACATTTCCAAAGAATGTACAACATTTTGTTCAATGTATTTGGATGGAGTTGAAACATTGTTTAACCGCCCAGAAAGGAATTATGACATGGGTGACCGTGGCCTAGGGTTGGCGGTATTCACTCAAACTGTACGTCCCTTTGGTCTAATGACAAGGGCGTCCGATGTGTCCGTAGCTGAACGCGAGTTGGCTCATTGGTTTGTCCTACACAATAGCACAGAAGTGGATAAACACGTAGAGTATGAATCCTCTTTACGTATTTATAATGTTTTTGTTGTAAATTGATTAGTCTTTATCTTAGTAAATAGTTTTTGAATCGCATTTCTTGTAACTAGGGAGCACAAGAACTTGTTACACCAAAGAGCCGGTGCGTTCGACATCGAAAACAGACATTGGAAAGAATTTCCTAAATGGTTCAAAGATCATGTAAGCTAGTATTCTCATATCCTACCATAGATCGTACATTACGTAAATGTCATGCATGCTAGTAACATGACACATGTTCTTCATGTAGATGAATGAATTGCGGAGCCAAGATTCCCCCGAAGCAACTGATGATATGTGGTCATTAGCCAATGGTCCTAGTGGCTTAGTGAACACATATTCAGGATGTATTTGTAATGGTGTCCGTTATCATACTATCGACCGTGACAACCGTCGGAAAAGTCAGAATAGTGGATTAGTCGTGGAAGGGGAGCATGAAGGGCAATTGATACACTTCTATGGACAGTTGTGCAGAGTGTGGGAACTGAACTATTTGTTCACACGTCGGATTGTATTGTTCCAATGTGAATGGTTTAACAGCGGTAGTAGTAGAACTATGCGTGTAGAGCCACATTTCACAACAATAGATGTAACAAGTCGATGGTACAAAGATGACTCATTTGTATTACCAAGTCAAGTTGAACAAGTATTCTATGTTAATGACACCAAATTAGGTACCAATTGGAGAGTCGTTGAAAAGTTCCAACATCGAGGAATTTGGGATGTGCCGGAGATGGATGTCGTACAACCTGATGATGTGTTCCAACAAGAAGAAACCACCGAGGTCGTACCTACTATGGCTATTGATGATGATGTGGCTTTGCGTCGAGATGATATTGAATCTGAAATTATTCCCATGGAAGTTTTGCAATCTGTCAGAGGGGTAGAAGCCAAGGGTGTTACAGATGATGCCTTCATCTGTGATGATGAAGATGGATTAATGAGGGAGGGTGACGACACAGACGAAGAATATGACCTACAAAGTGATTTTGAAACAGATGTTGATGTAGAATCTTGATGTATATCATGCTTTAGTTCATGCCATAATTTGAGCAATGTGAATGTTCAATTGGTGCACAAATGCAAAGGAAACTCAAAATAATGAAGGGGGATCTATCTTCGTAAATGTCAATAAACTCAGAAATGAATGTGTGTTTAAGGCAGCTAATCCGAACTGAAATGGGTGGAGTTTTGCTGTGGGTGTACCCACTCAGTGCAGAAGTGCAGGCCCTGGGCTCATGTTTTTCTTCTCTGCCATTCTATGTTTTTTTTCTCTGGTTTATCTCTGCCCTGGCTTTGCTGATCTGCCCTGGAAGGGTTATTGTCCAGAATGAAGTGGGAGGTATTTTTGGTGTATCTTTGGTAGTGAAGTTTATGGTGTAGCTTTGGTATCTATCTGCTGCTTACTGTGTCAAGTAGAATGTTTTCTGAGGAGGCCTGGAGTACATTCTCTGGAGCTGCTGTCAAATGGTTGGCCTACTGTAAATGTGGTGTTTTGTTGGGCTGCTGTCAAATGGAAGGGTGCTGGTCTGCATCTGGTTTGGCTGCAGCTATGCTGGTCAGATTGTGAGTTCAGCCCAGTTAAACCTGCATTCATTGAAGATCTGAATGGTTGGTGTATTTAATGGTCAGCATGGCAGTTTGTGCAATGGGTTACTATGGGGTGTGTTGGTGGAATGTAACTGAAGGGTGCCTTTTGGTGGAATGCATCTGATATAGGAAGCTCTGAGCTGGTCTGCATTTGTTTGGCTGCAGCTATGCTGGTATGGCTGGTATGGCTGGTATGGCTGTAAAGCTGGTTTTGTCTGGTTGCTGCTCTGTTGTGCAATGGGTTTTTGTTGTGATGCTATTGTGTGGATGTTGTTGTTGGGTTCAAGTTTGGGGCTGCCTCTGCTATGTTTATGCTTTGTTGTTGGTATTTCATGGTTTTGTAGATAGAGATTAGAATAAGAGTTAACCATGAATAAATGAAGGAAGGGTTAGTTTGGAAGGGTTAGTTTGAATTCAATTGTAATATGTATGTGTACAGATTTTGAACAGATTTTGTACAGTCTGGCTTTGATCACTTTAGGGTCAGCTACTGAATCCTCTTTTGCCAGTCTGATATGCCTGGGATTATAATTATTGGCCAAATCATAGGCCATCATACTTGTCAAAAATAAGAAAGAAAGAAAAATCACAGACTATATCTCTTACATGACAACTTGTATTTTTTTGTCAGAATTTACTATTGTTCAAACAACCTAATCTAGTTTAACGGACACCTGTCATTTTTTAAAATTTATTTCTTGTCGTTTTTGCATTATTGAAGTCATTGTTGTTGGTTTTCTTGAGTATTGTTTCTTTACCATTTTAGAAGATTTTTTGCTATTGAGAGAGCATGGACATTGACTTTAAAGAAGCAAAAGAAGAGCATTTGCTATCGTGATTAGACCTTATCCTAGAAATTGATAGTTACTTTGTCCTTCAATTATTTGGGTTTATTTTTTTTTCCTTTGGTGTGTCCAGCAAATATGTTTAACTGAAGAGAGTCAGAAATTTCTCCATTGAACATGAAACTGAAGTACTGTGTTTATACTGGAAACTGAATCTTTTGCTGGGCACTTTTTTCAGCCAATTGTGGCACTAAATCTTTTGTAGTGTGTCTATTTCTAGAGATACGCTCCATAAGGAGAGCCAGTTACTAGTAGATTCTTGTGTTGACTTTAGCACTTTAAATAGCAACCCCGGGGGGGTGGGTGAGGAAAATAACACCGAAGTTCTATTATTTTCTTTCTTTAATGAGACAATGTAGTATCTACAAGCTATAGCATTACAAAGTTTTGTTGGGTTGGTAAGGAGTTGGTAATTACTTTTGTAGTCTTTACTTTGTTGCATCATCTTGATGCTCCTTCAATAAAATTATTTATTTATAAAAAAAAATATTCTGGATAATTTTGTTTTGCTCTAGTATGATGGTTTTTACTTTGTAATTATTTGCAGGATACACAATCTATTGGGGCTTTAGCAGGGCTTGCCATTGCAATACTTTTTACATGGAGACTATTGAGATCAACTAGTGCGGCTCAAAGAAGACAGCCTAAACGACAAGCTACTAATCCTAGTAGTTCTGGTGTCGTCAGTACTCATTCAAATGCAAATTTGACATTTTCCGGAGACTTGTCTTCAGAAGATTCAAGAGCACAAAATGTTATTGATGAGTTCTTCCAGCCCATAAAGGCAACTAAATATTTTTCTATCTGTTTTTGGATTATACGTTGCTTCATACTAATTTGATTTATAATTAATTTTTTTGTTGCTGCCTGCAGCCAACTTTAGGACAAATAGTTAGACAGAAGCTGAGTGAAGGAAGGAAGGTAATTTGTTTAGTTTTTCTTGTATTTTTCTTATTTAATAGAGGTCGCTCGTTTATAGATGATGATGTTTTATACTTCTATTGCCGGTCATTTTTTGATAGAACTGGTTCCTGTTGTGAGTGGAAGTTTTATCCTTTTCTCATCAATTTGAGCATGTTTCTTTTTTAAGAAATTAGATGATTTTAATTTTCTTGGCTGGTGCATGCTCCCGACAGATTTTGCAAGTCAAACTTTTAATCATAGAACTCAATTATTCTAAATTGATTATTTTCCAATAATGTTAGAATTTTGCTGGACATTTTTGGTTCACCAATGGGGTCTTTGAAATGATCTTTCTTGCCAGGTAGAATTTGGGAAGCTCAGCAGAATGAAGAATAGGTCTTCTGATACCACATGGGAATCATTTTAATCTTTTCCATGATTTGTTCTTTGGCATTCTTTATTTTACTTTAATCTTTGGTTCTATCTTTTTTAATCTTTGATTTTTCTCATGATTTCCTTTTTGATATACTTGACCCTCTCTTGACTTATGCTTTTCATTACTTTGCATCTTTAACTAGACACGTTAATTTTTCTGTAGAAAATATTAAGTACACCCTTTTTCCTTGTCCACTAATACCTCACTATGAGATTGTCGTAGTTTTTGTAATTTAATTTTCCCCCTTGGCTTGGATCTTTTAAAGTTTGATGGATAATTTTGTTGTCATCCTCACGTCTTGAAGTTATTTGATTTGTGTTTGGCTATTTTATTTTACGAGTAGTGTACCTAGTACTAAATTTAATGCATTTTCAACCTCCTTGAGGACAACAATAATAGAGCCTCTGCCACCGCCACCAACAATAATAATAACAACAAAAAATACTAATGGTGATGTAATTATTGAAGATACACTTATATTGTACAACCTATGCATGGATTTGGTTGCATTTATCTGAGTTGCATTTACGAACTTGGAAGATAGAATATCCTTCGTATATTTTAACTCAATTTATGATTCTAATGCTTTCATTCTTTTTCCTTTCCAGGTAACATGCCGGTTACTTGGTGTGGTTCTTGAGGAAACTAGTCCAGAGGAGCTTCAGGTGGTGACATTCTCTGTCAATTACATTTTGTGCCTGAATTAGAAAATGATTGACATTGTGGTTACGTTGCTCTGAGCAGAAACAAGCGACTGTGAGATCGTCTGTGCTGGAAGTACTGCTGGAGATTACAAAATTCTGTGATCTTTATCTCATGGAAAGAGTTCTGGATGTTGAAAGTGAAGTGAGTGTAAACCTCTCTGTTTTAGATTTTTTTTTTTTTTTTAAACTATTAATCAATAGTATAATTTGTTTTCCTCTGCATGCTCAGTGTGTAAAATTTTGTTAGGCTGACTTCATAGTTAGTCATTGGCACCTTAAAGTTTTCTTATTTATTTACTTTGTGTTGGGGAAGTGATTATGAGATGAAATGCTTAAAACTGATGGATCAACAAAATCTGTTCAAACTAACCCTTCCTTTAGGCACGGGTATCCCAACTTCAAGAGGATAGAAGAGTTAACCATGAATAAATGAGTTTAGTTTCAAATGATATTGAGCTGAAATTTAACTGGAGTTCGAGGCTCGACAAAGGAGTTCTTGTGCTGCTAGTGCTAAATAGATGTTTTGAGTGGTTGCTTAATTTGTTTTAGCTTACAGTTAAATTATGTTCTATCAGTTCAGGTTGCAGTACAGACAATGATGCATGGTGTCTTTGTGGCATCTTGTAAGTTGAAATAAATTACACATTGTTAGGTTTTACAGATTTCCACATTAGGCATATGTTACCTAGGGCCGTAGAATGAATCAAGTTATTCTAGTTCAATTTCATGTTTAAGTTTGTTAAAAATTATTTGACATCAGTTCAATAGGTGTTAATTAGACCACTGAGCAAACTATAATTCATGCCTGAAAAATAATCAGACCATTTAGTTTATAATCATTCCATGCTTATTGGTCAATTACATATTTCTTTTGCTTGTGGACAGATAAAGGTGTGGGACGCACAAGCAAACTACCAGTTAATTCATGTGACACAAAACAAATCCAGAACAAAAAACAGATCCAAAGTCAAAACATTCCACAAATAGCAGCAGGCAACAAAACATCAAAAGTCAACAAATAGCAGCAGAAAATACTCATCAACAACAGCAAAGATATCAGCTTAAACAGATCAGCAAACAGTTCAAGGTCGGTTAACTTATTCCTTCTCTCCCGTTTTTATATAAGACTTAGATGCCCTGATGTGATCCATTCCTTATTCTTCTAGCTTGAAAGTGCAATAATCAAGCATTATTTGGGTGTACTATTTTTCATCGACGAAGTTTTATTTATTTTTATTGTTTTTGTGTAATTTAGTTCATGTATATCATGGTAAATCATGTAATTAAGCATGTGTTAGTTGAGTTAGTTCATGCGACTAAATTATTTTTGTCTAATTTATTTTAAAGCAGGCATATTGGAAAATGGAAAATGGTGTTACTTGTGTTATTGTATAGTTCATGTATTATTTTTGTCTGCAATAATCAAGCATTATTTTTGTCTAGTTCATGTATATAGTGTTACTTGTGTTATTGCAGATTGGAAAATGGTTCCTGGCTTAAAGACTGGTCGGCTTCGGAAGAAGACACTCACGCAGCCAGAAACAGACTCGCCAGCTGCTATTCCTTTAGGATCACCCGTTGCTCCGTCTCCTGTTCTACCCGACCGATCAAATGTGGGACCATCTCATCATGTCACTAGCCAACCAATGGTTGATTCTGATGAGACACAAGCCCCATCCGAAACGCAGCCGAGTGGCATAAGTAAGGTTAAAGTGTATAAAATTTGTCAATTAGCACATGCCATTGCCATTGTTTTTTTGTATCCAATTTTAACCCAATTTTCATGATGTTATGTTGTTAACAGGGACTTCGAAGCCCCTACGTGTACGCGGACCGACACTTGGCAAAGGCATACAAAAAATAATTAGAGCCAAGAAAGGGGAAAATGTTATGTTCACATCGATCGTGGGTTGAATGCAATGACTGGCAAGTATGCCACTCCAGCAACTAACGAGTTAGGAATTCAAATTAGAACGTTGTGCCCTTTGAAAGATGTGAAGTCATGGCTAGATCTTGATGAGACTACAAAAGCTGCCGTCATCCAAGGAGTTCTTGTAACTAATATTACTTGTCCACAAGATGTAATTGTATTATGTATGCTAATAAGAAAGACTAATATTTAATAATTACTATTTCAATTTGTTTTGCTTGTAGGACAAGTTTCAAATTGGAGACGATTTCCACAATGACTTACAAGCACAGGAGATTGTGAATAAGAAGGCCTATGGGTTGTACAAAGATTGGAGGTACACCTTGAAGCAAGAGTTCGAATTGTTAGAAGGACTTCCACGTGATGACATCTATGGTCATCCGCCCGTAGGGGTGAGTTTAGATAATTGGAAGCATTTGATCGATGTGGCATGGCAAGATGCATCTCACCAGGTAAAATAATAGACTAGATAGAGTACATACATCTATGTGAAAATGTGATATGCCTTAATGTTTACCAAAAAATTGTTTATCTGCTTGACTTCTTTTTAGAAACGGTCAAAAGCTGGCAAGAGTAATAGGAGTCAATTGCCGTACAATCATACCAATGGGTCTCGCTCATTTCCTATCGCAATGGCTGCTATGGTGAGTTCGATTTTTTTGTAAACTTGAATCCATTATATGTTGTTTGGATATGAAAAATGTTATGTTCTGATACATATATATATATATATATATATTTTAAACTCTGTTAGTAAACATCTACTGTCTGCAAAAAATCTGTCTTTTTAAAATATGTGAATGATACCCTTGCCACATGTTTGCATTCTAAATCTGTCTACACTATACTCTGTTTTTCATTTGAAATCTGTCTCGCAAAATCTGAACTATACTACCCCAAATCTAAACTATACTCTGTTTTTCACTTAAGATTATTAGTCTTGTAGCTCTATTTGTTTTAGATTTAAGTTAATACATTCACAAAAACCAAATATTCCTATACATACACAAGTTATAATACACATAATCTGAAGTGATTATAAGTGGCTATGTACAAAAATCTGTTGGACACAATCTGTTTGAGAAATTATGAACAAATGTGTTGGCAAAAATCTGTTGGAAATATAAATCTGTTAATGATAATCTCTTTGAATTCGAACTAGAATACTGCTGCCTCTATTTCCAAATCTGGCTGCAAATCTGTCTGAAAATCTGGCAGCAAATCTGTCTAAAAATCTGTCTCCAAATCTGTCCAGCAATTTGTTTAAAATCTGTTAATGAAAATTTGTCTATTTGGTGCATAAAGTGTCATTGATTTATACGTTGATGTGTTAACAGGTAGCAAAAGATGGAGAGTTGGATTTCCCAAAGTTCTATGAGGACAGCCACACTTCAAAGAAAACGAAAGACTGGATCCATCCGAAATGCCGTGAGCTGCATGTAAGTATGTGACAAGGAAATATATGTATTCAATATTTTCTTGTACTTAGTACCGAATAATACATATATGTTGGCAAAGTTTTTTTCGTCTTATTTATTTGCAATGACAGCAAGAGATGGTCAATGTACAAGCGGCTGCCATCGAGTCGGGGACGCCATTGACACAAGAGGAGATTTCAAGGCAAGTGCTTGGACAGAAGAAAAGGTACTTGCTTGGATTTGGGAGTGGCCCACAACCGTCTACCATATTTGCAACACGAGCACACGATAAGGACATGGAGGCAATGCGAGCTGAGGTGGAGGCACTTCGTGAGGAGCGACAAAAGGATCATGACGAGTTAATGAAAGAGCGAGAGGAGCGCGAGAGATGTTACAATGAGTTGTTGAAAGAACGAGAGGAGCGCATTCAATTATCCAATGAGATGTTGAAAGAGCGGGAGGAGGGACAAAAGGCAAGGGACGAGACAAATACAAAGGTCGAGCATCTTAACAACGTAGTCGCCAAACTGTCACAACTCTTGGGAATCTAAGTTGGGCATCCGACGTTTGGTTTTTGGTAAGAACAATTTCATTAATGTCACACTTACTTTGTTTAAATATGTTCGCTTCAAGAATTGAAAATGTCATCAATTTTTCAGTTATTTGGGGTTTATGATTTCTTGTGTAGTTACTAGAGTTTGGTATTGAGTTTTCTTAACAATGAACTTGTATTTAAAATATGTACTTGATTAAGATTAACTATAGTAGAAACATGTTAAAAAAACATAGCGAATTTCAATCTTCGTTTAGAGTAACATGTAAACTTCAACAGTGGTATTTTTAATAGTAACTCGAATATTTGTTTAAATGTAATGGTAACCTTCCCGGTGACAAATGTTACACGTTGGGACAGACGGTACGTAAATAGGACACATACGTTGGGAGTTAGAGTTGAAAAAGTCATAAACTTAGACGAAAAAAAGGGTTCGGGGGCAAAAATGCAAAATAGCCCCCGAAACACTGTTTTCTCGTAATGGAAAGCTGCCCACTGATAAATGTGACATGTAGGGATAGACGGTACGTAAATAGCACACCTACATTGGGAATTAAAGTTGAAAATGTCATAAACTTAGTCGGAAAAAGGGGTTTGGGGGGCGAAAATGCAAAGCAGCCCCCGAAACACTGTTCTCTCGTAATGGGAAGCTTCCGGGTGATAAATGTGACATGTAGGGACAGACGGTACGTAAATAGCACGCCTACGTTGGGAATTAGAGTTGAAAATGTCATAAACTTAGTCGAAAAAAGGGGTTCGGGGGGCGAAAATGCAAAGCAGCCCCCGAAACACTGTTTTCTCGTAACGGGAAGCTTCCCGGTGATAAATGTGACATATAGGGACAGACGGTACGTAAATAGCACACCTACGTTGGGAGTTAGAGTTGAAAAAGTCATAAACTTAGACGAAAAAAGGGGTTCGGGGGGCGAAAATGCAAAGCAGCCCCCGAAACACTGCTTTCTCGTAACGGGAAGCTTCCCGGTGATAAATGTGACATGTACGGACAGACGGTACGTAAATAGGACACCTACGTTGGGAATTAGAGTTGAAAATGTCATAAACTTAGTCGAAAAAAGGGGTTCGGGGGGCCAAAATGCAAAGCAGCCCCCGAAACACTGTTTTCTCGTAACGGGAAGCTTCCGGTGATAAATGTGACATGTACGGACAGACGGTATGTAAATAGGACACCTACGTTGGAATTAGAGTTGAAAATGTCATAAACTTAGTCGAAAAAAGGGGTTCGGGGGGCGAAAATGCAAAGCAGCCCCCGAAACAGTGTTTTCTCGTAACGGGAAGCTTCCCGGTGATAAATGTGACATGTAGGGACAGACGGTATGTAAATAGCACGCCTACGTTGGGAATTATAGTTGAAAATGTCTTAAAAAGCAGTGTAAAAGCTAAAAGTAGATATGCTTCTAAAAGTAGATATGCAGTTGGGAATTAGCTCTCTAATTAAGCCTATAAAGAACCCAAGACATTACTCATTCACAAACAGAAGCATATCTACATCTATAAACCCACTAATTAGTTTATTCTTTAAGGAAAGCGTTTCCAAAATTTCAATGAGTATATCGAGAACATAATAATCTTTTATGAAGAAAAAGACCATAATAATTTCCATCCGTAGAGGTCACAAAAACATTGGTTTAACGTAATTGGAAGCTTCATGGAGGTCACAAAAGCATAAGCATAGTGAGTTTTATGGATACCAGACAAACTCTAATGATGGGTTCTCTTACATTTTTATAACAAATTTTTTGGATGCAATGGTAAGTACACCAAATTTCTGTAATTTCGTAATACCTACACAATTTACTTTCACATTTAAGTACTAAAATTTACTTACATAGATTTAGAGATTAAAAAGCTAAAACAAGAACATTTTATAACAAATAATTTTTGGATGCAATGGTAAGTACACCCAAAATCTGTAATTTCGTAATACCTACACAATTTACTTTCACATTTAAGTACTAAAATTTACTTACATAGATTTAGAGATTAAAAAGCTAAAACAAGAACTCATGATGGGTCCATGTTTGGATGTCTTGTATTAGTTAATAGATATTACTCTCCTTGTCTTTTAATGTTTGAAATTATTACGATATATATATGTCGTCCAGAAGTGCCACTACACGAACCAAACTAATGATTTTTTCCCCCTTTTTTGCAGATGTTTTTGGACATACAAATGTGGATATGTTTTTGTTGACAAGTACAGGAGGGCATTGTTTTTATATCTCTATCCGTATATATAGTGGTTTGTACAAAATATTTTTTTGGTACAGTAAATATCAGCTAATTTGGTAGAAATTAACATAGCATGTGGTACAAAATAGTTTTGTGGCAGTACAGAAATATAATTTTTGTTGTGGTACAGAAGTTGTAGGTGCACAAGTAATGTGGTTATTCTAGTATTATGTATGGAATTTAAAAATTGACGTGGGATTAGACTTGGTTGTTATGAAATTTGTAATATATATATAAGTGGACGTTCAATATTAATTTTTTGGATGGTTGGAACTGAAATGTGTGTAATCGTTGTTGAATGCTTGATAACATATTTATCGTTGATGGATTATATTGTTTATACAGGGTACAGGTTATATTAATAATGGATACAGGTGGTTCAAAAATTTTTTTTTTAAAAAAAAAAAAAAAAAGGCTAAAAATTTGGCCACCAAATTTTTTGGTAGCTAAATATGTAATCAAATGTATTGGCTACTAAATTTTTTAGTCACGGAAAAAAATGGTATCATTTGGCGACTAAAATATTTGGTGGCAAAAAATGAAGAAGTGAATGTGAGGAGGCTTTTGGCTACGAAACTTTTAGTGGCGGAAACATACCTTTTGCCGACTAAACTCAAAGTAGTAGCCAAATGTGTACTTTTGGTGACCAATTATTTAGTAGCTAAAAGTAATACTTTTCCCGACCACAAGAAGTTAGTAGGCAAAAACCTCATTCGGTGACTAATTATTTAGTGGCGGAAACATATCTTTTGCCGACTAAACTCAAAGTAGTAGCCAAATGTGTACTTTCAGCTACCAATTATTTAGTGGCGGAAACATATCTTTTGCCGACTAAACTCAAGGTAGTAGCCAAATGTGTACTTTCGGCGACTAATTATTTAGTAGCTAAAAGTAATACCTTTCCCGACCAGAAGAAGTTAGTAGGCAAAAACCTCATTCGGCGACCAATTATTTAGTGGCGGAAACATATCTTTTGCCGACTAAACTCAAAGTAGTAGCCAAATGTGTACTTTCAGCTACCAATTATTTAGTGGCGGAAACATATCTTTTGCCGACTAAACTCAAGGTAGTAGCCAAATGTGTATACTTTCAGCGACCAAAAAAAATTTAGTCGCCAATACTATCGCCGACAGAGTAAAGGCGACGAGCTTAGCGACCAAAATTTTTTGTCGCTAAATGGTTTCGGCGACCAATTATTTGACTTTTGGCGACCAATATTTTGGTAGCCAAAAGTGACATTTCTTGTAGTGGTTACATTGCTTATTTTATTTTATTTTTTTATTTTTTTTTAATCTGCAAAAAAACAACTATATTGATGAACGGTTACATTGTTTAATTAGTAAGATAAGAGATAAGAAATGGGCATCTAGTTGTATTTTATTGGTCAATGAAACCTAAGACACTTCATCCATCATTTACTATATTATTATATCTTACTGGTCAATATAATATTAGCCTAACGAGTTTCATCGCTTAGAATATCAATTGATGGCACCATACAAACACATTACCCAAAAAATTTTGGATAAATTTGTCTGGGATAGTAGACTTTTGGAATATGTATTCTCAGTACACTTCCTACGAGTCTTACGTTAGTCCTACATCATTGTTCTCAAAAGTCTCTCTATAGAACTTGGTATCCGTTTCAATTTTATAAAGTACAAGGTAAAGAAATACTATGTCTCCATTTCAATTTATTAAAGCACAACTTGAACAAAACAAAATGAAAAAATTTCATTGTTTTATAAATTCAGCAACAAAACTACACTACTGCTTCATTCAAATATCACTACTACAATCTCTTCACATAAAACCTACCTGCATATATTTCTCAGCAGCCATGAATCAGACACCCAATGTAGCCCTTCTACCAAGTCCAGGGATGGGCAATCTCATCCCATTTGTAGAATTCGCCAAACAACTTGTCCTCCACCACCACCACTTCTCCGCCACCATCCTCATCCCCTCCACTGGACCACCCACAAAAGGCAAAAAATCAGCCCTCCAAAACCTCCCCAAAACCATCCACTACATCTTCTTCCCACCCGTGGACTTACCTAAGGACCAGCTCAATGTTGCATCCCAAATCTTCCTCACCATGACTCTCTCACTTTCCTCCCCTAGAGACACTTTCGCTTCATTAACGACAACTACCCGGTTGGTGGCTCTCGTCGTCGATCCTTTCAGTATCGGTGGCCTTGATGTAGCCAAGGAATTCGGGGTCTCGCAGTACTTGTTCTTTCCTTCAACAGCCATGTCACTACAATTTTCGTTTCATTTGCCAAAACTTGATGAGATGGTTACGTGCGAGTATAGAGACCAAGGTTCTAAATATCGGCCGGTATGTTCCGTACCGGCCGGTTCGTACCGAAAATTTGGAATGCCGAGTCGGATACTCACCGGTATACCGGTGAGAATGAATTTCACGTCCGTAGCGGCCGGTTCCCGATACGTATCGGTCTGAATCCGATACGCGAGCGATACAGTCCGATACAGTTTTGATACGGCTGTATTTGTCATGCTCTGTTTTTTGCCATGCTATGATTTTGTAGAGAGAGAGAGAGAGAGACTGACTGTATAATTGAGAGGTGGGATCAAAAGAGAGGCACGTAGGAGTGTATTTGGAGGATTTGATTTCATTGGCCCATGGTCGTATGTCCAGCAAGGTGGGCTTGCCTTTTGCTTGTTGCGAGTAGAGAGCAGCGGCAGTGAGCGGAGAGCAGCGGCAGAAAGGCTAACGGCGGTGACAACAAGGCTACGGCAGTGCCGATCGGCAGGTAAGGAGGAGCAAAAGCAGAGAGCAGAGAGCAGCAGCGATCAATGAATGAGATGAGATGTTGGGGCGTAAATTAGGTTTAATTGAGAATTGATTGTGTGTTATGCTTTGAATAAGTCATGCCTTTTCTTTTGGCTGAATGAATAAGCAAAGCACCTGTTTTTGTTTTTTTTTTTTTTCTGTGGTTATTTTGTTTATATTATGGTAGATTGTTTGTATTTATTTTATTTTATATTTATTTATTTTATTTATTTATTTATTTATTTGTAATAGATTTTTGTATGCAATTATGACTGAAGCGAATGATTTATTTTCATGTCCATCTTTCTCTTATTAATTTGTTGTGCATGTGGAAGTATTTTATTGTTGAAAATAAGTAAAAAAATATTTCCACATCAATTTTTATATTAAAAGTTTAACATATATGCCAAATAAAAACTTGAGACTAAAATAAATACATATCATTTAATTGAAAATTAGTCAAAAGTGCCTTTACATATCAAAATTTTGATTAAAATGTGATAAATTAAGGCTAAAAGAGTAAAAAAAAATGCATAAAATTGAATTTTAGAGGGATTGCTAATGATTTTTGAAATTTCACAACCGCGACGCCCGATACCCGATACGTACCGGTCGATACTACCGATACCGATACTCCGCGATCGATACCGTTACGTTACCCGATACCGCGATTTAGAACTATGATAGAGACCTACCTACACCGATAAAACTTCCTGGTATTGTACCGGTTCATGGTAGAGATCTCGCGGACTCGGTTCAAGACCGGTCAAACAAAGCGTACAAGGGTTTCCTTGCAAACGTAAAACGGTTCACTTCAGTCGAGGGCATAATTCTAAATAGCTTCATGGATTGGAATAGGGTACCATAAAAGATTTGCAGGTGGAGGAGCTGGGCAAGCCGCCAATTTATCCAATCGGACCGCTTATCCAAACAGGTTCAAAAACTGACGAGTCACTAGAACGACCCGAGTGTTTGCAATGGTTGGATGATCAGCCAAGTGGGTCAGTCGTGTTCATATCATTCGGAAATGGCGGGACTCTCTCTCATGACCAGTTTAATGAGCTAGCATTAGGTCTGGAACGGAGCGGCCAAAGATTTTTGTGGGTTGTGAGAAGCCCTAATGATAAATCTACCAATGCTGCATTCTTCACTTTTGAAAGCCAAAACGACCCTTTTAGCTTCTTGCCAAAAGGGTTCTTGGAGAGGACACGAGGCCGAGGCCTGGTGGTGCCATCATGGGCACCACAAATTGAGGTGTTGAGCCACCGTGCAACCGGTGGTTTTGTGACACACTGCGGGTGGAACTCAACGCTGGAAAGCATCGTCCATGGTGTGCCTCTGATTGCTTGGCCACTCTACGCAGAGCAGAAAATGAACGCAGTGATGCTAATAGAGGGTCTGAATGTGGTGTTGAGACCAAAACATGAGGAAACTGGGCTGGTGAGACAAGAGGAGATTGCAAAGGTTGTGAAAAGTCTTATGGAAGGAGAAGAAGGGAAGAAGGTTTGCCAGAGAACAGAGGGCCTGAAGGATGCTGCTGCGAACGTCTTGAGCAAAGATGGGACTTCTGCAAAATCACTATCAGAATTAGCATTCAAGTGGGAAAATCAAATGAACATTTGATACCAAATAGATCGTTCTTATGTCATTTTTCTTTTATTTCTTGCTTGTCTTAATTTTCAGTTTTCATTGTGTTGGATATCCCATATGATTGTATTATATGTGTAATATTGTGGTTGTTTTGGATCTGAGCTGTATTTAAAAGTTCATGTTAGCATAAAAAATAAAGACTGCAGTAATACCATGACTTGTTTGAAGGAATGTCGCCAACAAAATGTGGTCCACAAATAAGTCACAACGCCATGTTGGTCTGCCATGTGAAGGAATGTCGCCTACTCACCATTTAAAAATTTTGAAAAATAAAAATGGGACAAAACTAAAAGATACTATGCTTGTTTCGAATTTGCGTATAAGAAACTGGCATTAAATTTGTGGAGAAGTATTTTGTAAATGGCGGCACGTGGTTAAAATAATGCCGGAGTATCAACTGAGGTGCCACATGGCTAGGTCACGTTGCCGAGATAATCTCGGCTAGGCCAATGCTATCAACGAAAATATCATAATTTAAGATAAACAGATAAGGGACAAGAGTCCTAGAACAGAGAAGGATCTTAGTTTGGATAAAGATAAGGCTCAAGAAGGGTTTATCTCTATCTAGATGAGGGTCCAGGATGAGTATTGAGCCTGAGTCCATTGAAGTGAGGCTTCTAAAGAGATCAGGTCACTGCTGGTTATAAAAGCAAGGCACCCTCATTGGTCGAAGGTAAGTTCTTTTTTGTGAGTTTAAGCACAATTTGCTATCTTTGAGAGATATTGATCACTGACTTGATCATCGGAGTGCTCCTGGGTGGACGAACCACCGTCGAATTCGCATCTTCTTGTGTAGGTTGTTGGGCTTAATCTATTCTGTCGGCGCTCTCCAGCTGAATTCCCCTTTTGGTTGTGTGGTCAAAAATCAACACCCACAAAATTCATGCTATGCAGTCTTAAACATTGAATCAAAATTGTATTTTGAAATTACACAATACATTTTTTTTAAAAGTAACAAAAAAATGCATAAAAATCAAGCAAGTTTCAGTTTTCACATTTGACCTCACTAAGCCTAGGCTATAATATAACAAAAATGTTTCAGAGTTCTAAATTAAAAGTTCTAATGGAGCTCGAGGGGTGGTGGAGCCTAGTTGATGTGATGTTTTGATCTTACTTTTATTATTATTATTATTATTATTATTATTATTATTATTATTGCCAAGTTTATAGAGTTCTCTCTTTAGAACTCTATTTTTAGGGGATGAATTATTGCCCATAATATAAAATGAATCACACAAACGGGTTGTCACAATACAAGTTTTATCAAAGAGCAATTATTTATTGATGTGGGACTCACATGAACCCCAAACCAATAAATGGTTGAGATTAATTTGTAACATTACCATATGGGGCATGGAATAATTTTTCTTTGTTAATTAACTTCCTTAATAAAGCCAACCCTAAAAAAATCACAATGACCAAGGTAAAGTAGTTGTCCATTCATAAGTAAATGTAGTTACTTGGTTTTAGAAATTCCATTCATTAAAATGAGAAATGCTAAAAAATGTCTTGGGACATTCTTTAATATTGTGATTAAGTTAAAAGTGTCTTCAAAATAAGTAAAATATTAAAAAGTGTATTGATTTTAATAAAAAAAATAAAATAATAAATTTAGTAAATTTTTTTTTGTATTATTCAATTCGTTTGTCTTTTATATTTTGTATTATTAACAAGGTTCCATAATGATGATACAGTTAATATACCACGGGTACCTGGCAGAACGGGTCAGACTGATCCACACTTCTCGTGCCAATATCCGAGTGATCAAACCCACTAATGAACCTGCAGACAAGTTCAACGGGGAACGGGGAGTCCCCTAGTGAACCCTCCGACGAATAAGTCAGAAAGAGAAGTAGAATGTAGAGAGAGATTGGAGCTAGAAAGCTTAACCTTCTTCCTGTCTTCAACGTCTGCTTATATCCTTTGGTAATCATTTCGCCGTCCCTTTCGACCTGCCACCTTGGCCGAAAGTCTATGCTGTAGCTTATCTTGTTCAAGGTGAGGGGGTGCTGTTCCGACGGGGAGGTGTTGTCGTAATAAATGCTGTAATGGGCTGAATTAATGGCGATGTGCCGTGGCAATAACTTTGCAGATCTTTGTCTGCTGATGTGGCTTGTCTTTTACCTACCACATGTCTGAGTGTCATTGGCTTTTTATGCCACGTTAGATTCCAGCTGTTCTGGACTTCACCAGCTGGGTTATGTATCGGGCTCCCAGTGATGGGCTTGGGTTGTTCATAGTGGGCTATGGCCTTTATGAGCTTATCCACGTCACATAATAAATGTCAAATCCCCACTATGAAAACAATAATAAAGTAATATTTTTTTAATATGAATAATAAAGTAATACTATATTATTCAACAAACTCAAATCACATATTCACAATCATACAAAGAAATATTCATATGGTGAAGATATAAGGACGCATCATAATGATTCACCATCATACTTAATTGATTAAGACATTCACAATATGAGAAAGAATAAGAATACAGGACACAACTTTCCATATGTTGTTTTGGTGAGAAATTATATGGTTAAAATTAAATTTGTGCAGTGTGAGATTTATATATAAAATAAATTTTAATCACAAGATGATAATTTTCAATAATTAAGTCTGAATTCGTAATATTGTTAAAGTGTAAAATCGTTGGGCACATTATTTGTCCTTTAGTGGATGCAGGGGCGGAGGGAGCATGTGACCAGGGGGGTCACGTGCCCCCCTGGATTTTGAGATTTTTTTTTTGCAAACATAAAAAAAAATTAAATAAAAAATTATAAAAATATTATTAGAGTGAAATATCAATGACATTTTAAAAATTATGAAAACAATAATGGTTGTTTTGATTGAAAATGAAGAGACTATTATAAATAAACCATATTAGCTATGAAAATTTTTGAATGTAACGACGATGTCATTATTAGTGATATGCAAGTATAAGTAATCTCACTATAAAGATATAAAATTTATTAGATTGTTAGTTACATTTGACATGTGAAGTTCACTATTTATGCGTTTATTTACCATTAGTGAGTGATGTTACACACCAGTGATGACGTGGTATTACCATTATATTGAATTTTTAATCAAATTTTGTATCAAAAAATAATTATCATTATATAATTTATTTTAAGGCTTATATCCATATATTTTTTTTGTATTGTCCATGATACACTAGTTACAAATAATATTTTTTTTCTTGATGTTTCCTGAAATCAATTGTAAAAAATTTACGTAAAATATTTTTGTAAAAATTATTATAATTAGTAAGTACCCCCTCTAAATTAATTTTCTGGCTCCGCCACTGAGGGGATGCTTACTACTTATAAAAAGGCAGGTATAACAACATTGTGAGACTTCAATGACAAGCAAAATAAAAGTACTTGCAATGGACTTTGGGTAAATAAAAAATGCAATCTTCACTTTTTTCTTTAAAAAAAAAACACTTTATTCATTCATGTAATCCTGGGCACATTATTCAAATTGGCGGGGATTTAATCATCGATAAATTCCATAACTTAAAAGAGTCGTTAATCAACTTATTTAAATGATGTATCACTTAAAGAAAATACCTTTTTGTAGAATTTTTTGGTAGTGTTTTGTTAATTACATCTTATTTAAGATTTAATGGATGTTCATTTTTTCCTCGCATAGTAAAGATACTTTGTATTGCTAGTTTTAAGGATGTATTGGCTCCCTTAAAATGAAATTCTGGCATTGCCATTGGACATGTCTTCTGGGTGATAAATGGCCATATACATATTTCCTCATTGTAATTAGATTTGGACAACGTTATAAAATTAATAATTCAACATTAATCTTGTATTAAATCTACTTGAAATCTATTGGTAGCATGGTTATTAAAATCGCAATCCAGATCGTAGGATCTTATGATTATATGATCCTAAATTGTGAAGACGATTCAAATCGTTGTAGGATTGGTGTTATAGTAAGATCGTAGGTAGGATCATATAAGATCATGTAGGATCGAATATGATCGTAGCAAGATCATAAGTAGGATCGTTGGACTTATGGTTTTTTACCTTATTTTTAATATGTATCATTCTAATTTGTATTTTTACCTTATTTTTAATAGAAAATAGAATCTTACGATCCTTGATATGATCCTAAGATCCGTTTTACGAGACCCTCTCACCGATCCTATGCAAGATCCTAATTTTAACAACCTTGATTGGCAGTGAAGTCTAATTACGTTTTTATTTTTTATTTTTATTAAAGTTAGATAGAAGCATAGTTACTTTAGCTATTTTAGAATATTATTGTACTTAACATTCTCAAATGGTCTAAATCTAATCTAATCTAATTTATAAATCAAGTTGATCGTTTGTCTTCTACTCTATTATTGGTTTGGGGAAGGTAATTTGAAAGGGGTATTTCTGAGGTTGTTTTCTTTGTCATTAGACAAGGAGCGTACTGTGTTTGAGTTATATGGAAGAAAATCCACTCTAGGTGTGTGGGACTTCTCCTTTCTTAGACAACTATTTGTTGGAAATGGTTATAAATTCTGGGTAAAATCAGAATTTTATCTTAAGTTTGGTCTATTTTTTAGGTGGGCCTCGTGCATCGATTTACACGGGTCAAAGTGGTAACGCGTTCTATGCTGCGTTATGATTCACGTAGTATATTTGGTTGCTCAAAACCATTATCGAGTGAATGGGAAATTGAAGCCAAAGTGTGCTCCATGGAAATGGAGTTTGGTGGAAAATCCTTAAAGGTTTGAATAAGACTTGTCCCACATCGATTTGGTGGGAAGTTTTGAATGGGTTTATAAGGCATGGGTTTGGTACTTGGGGTGTACCCCAAGGGGTACCCAAGTGTTTTAGAGGGAGAGGTTATGGGCTAGACCCATTGGACCAAAAAATCACCACATGCGCCGCCGTCGCCGTCCGTCCGGTCAGCTGGGCTTGGGTACGGGTGCATGGTGTGAGGTTGGGCTTGTTCGGCCCAATACTAATCTTTTTGGGCAAAAAACATTTGAATTTAATTTTATTTTTTATAAAATAAAATCCAGAATTCAAATAAAACCGGAAATAAACTGGTTTGGTTTTTCTGTACATCCAAACAGGGCCCTTCCCAAAATAAACCAGTCTGGTATTATTGTACACCCAAACAGGGCCCTTCCCGTTTTTATTATCTGTTTGAAATATAACTCAACAGATTCAAATCTGTTTGAATTCAAAACCAACAGGTTTCATACCTGTTCAATTCAAAAACCAAGAGCCACCTTTACATCTATAAATAGAACAGCCTTCATTTGGATTTTGTAACTCTAATTTTCGTCCTTCATAATTCTGAAAACATTCTCTTCATGTTGCTGCATTATTTTCTTGTCAGAGAGAGTATAAACACTTAGTGTGTTCGTTAGGCAAACAATTTGTAGTGCTACTATTGTTTGTAGTAGATCATTTTATCTTGGGAGATAGACGTCCAAATTCTGAAAACACCGTGGAGAGGACGAATCTGTCTTAAGGACACAGTGTCAAACACTGGACTTGATCAGTTTACAATTTGAACAAATTAAATCAAGTAAGTTATTTAATTTATTTTTAGTGTTATTATTATTTGTTTAAATCAGATTTGAATTTTGTTTTTGTAACAAAATAAAATCTGTTTTTTATTTCGAGTTTGATTTTTGTAATCAAACAAATTCTCTCATTTCCTTTATTTCTTTATATTCTGGTTGTTGTTTAGTACACAACAGAATTTAATTTATTTAAATACAGTGAAGATTGTCCAACAATCTTAAGACAGACCTTTTTTGGTATCTTCATTGTATTTAATTTTCTGTGTTTCCAAAGTAATATTCTGGTTGGAAAAACAAATAGTGGTTTATGCTATTTGACAAATAGTAGTAATATACTGTCTCTTTTCTTTGACAACTAGTAGTAATATACTGGTGTCATTAACAATTGCAGAATATTATTTGGTGTTATAGAAAATTATTTTGGTATTTTATTTTTCTAGTTTTAGTAACAAGGAAAATAAAATTATTTTGTTGTTATCATTTATTTTCTGGTTTAGTAACTAGAATTTATTTTCTGATTTTAGTAACTAGAAATTATTTTCTGGTTTTGGTAACTAGAAATTATTTTGTGTTTTTCTGATTTTTGTAATCAGATATTATTTCGGTATTTTATTTTCTAGTTTTAGTAACAAGGAAAATAAAATTATTCTATTTTTTAGTTTTTGTAATAAGGAAAATAAAATTATATTATTTTCTAGTTTTAGTAATAAGAAAAATAAAATTATTTTGTGTTATAATTTATTTTCTGGTTTTAGTAACTAGAAAATTAATTTGTGGTATTTTATTTTCTAGTTTTAGTAACATAGAAAATAAAATTATTTTGTATTATAATTTAATTTTGTGGTTTTAGTAACTAGAAAATTAATTTTGTTAATTCTTTTTTGACTTTTTCATAGTTCATTATGAGTATACATAGAAGTATTTAATTCTGGAGTTATATATTAGTTTTACAAACTAAATTTCAGTTTTATTATGAAGAAACCTTTGATGCATGATTAATTTATTTTGTTCATTCATTATTTTTAATTGATGCGTTTGATATGCATGTATGATATCAACTCAAGTTATTTCCTAACAACAATTTTCATGTGATTTGGAATGTTAAATTGATATGTTAATTAATCTGAGTTTTTTCAATCAATTTTAAATGGGTGTTTAAACACCAGAGAAATTTAAACATGAAGATGTATGTAGTTATATTATTCCATTTAATTGGAAGTAAATTTTGAAAAATCTTTTATGTGGATTATTATTTATTGAATATGTGACATAAATTATTGTCAATTATTATTTTACTTGCGTAATAGAATATGTTAAACCATAAACCATTTTATTTATGGGGGTGTATCTCTTGCATTAGATGAGATATTTTAATTTTCTTCTGTCACAAATTTTTATGACAAGTGTTACTTATTTGTAAATGGGTTGCAAGAATTTATGCAATCAAATAAGATTTTTGATTTGTTCGTTTATTAGGCAAAATTTTTATGAGGATATGATTTTGTCAAAACATTAATTCTGATTTGTATAGTTATAATTATTGTGGATTTTTGATTTGAAATTTATGAATCATGATTTGAAATTTATGAATCAAGCACATCATAGACAACAAGTGATGAATGTTATATTTTGTTTTTAATCAAAAGTGATGGGTGGTGAATATGATGCACCATTAAATGAATTTTGTGCACAACATGGCATTATTCACCAAACTACAGCCCCTTATTCTCCACAGCAAAATGGAATTGCTGAAAGGAAGAATAGAACCCTAAAAGAAATGATGAATGCCATGTTACAAAGTTCAGGTTTACCACAGGACTTGTGGGGGGAAGCAATATTGTCTGCTAATTATGTTCTTAACAGAATACCCCACAAGAAAACCAACAGCACTCCTTATGAATTGTGGAAAAGGTCGACCGCCTTCCTACAAATACTTAAAAGTGTGGGGGTGTTTGGCAAAAGTTGAAGTTTCTGTTCCTAAAAAGACTAAGATTGGACCAAAAACAGTAGATTGTGTGTTTATTGGTTATGCTCAGAATAGTAGTGCATATCGGTTTCTGACTTATAAATTAGAAATACCTGATATAAATGTGAACACTATTATAGAGTCAAGGAATGCTGTGTTTTTTGAACATGTCTTTCCTTACAAGAAAGGACATGAATTAAGTTCACAGAAAAGAACTTATGATTGTACACAAAGTCAAGAGACTAATGACAATCAAACACAAGAGACTAGTGATGTCTCAACCAACAGGATTTAACTGATGATGAACCAAGAAGAAGTAAGAGAGCGAGAACATCAAAATCCTTTGGTCCAGATTTTCTGACATACCTGTTAGAAAATGAACCTCAAAGCTTTAAGGCAGCAATGACAGGTCCTGAAGCACCTTTGTGGAAAGAGGCTGTTAATAATGAAATTGAATCCATTATGCAAAATCATACTTGGGAATTGGTGCATCTTCCACCAAGTTCTAAACCTCTTGGATATAAATGGATATTCAAGAGAAAAATGAAAGCAGATGGTTCAATTGACAAGTATAAAGTAAGACTTGTAGTTAAAGGTTACAGACAAAAGGAAGGTCTGGACTATTTTGACACATATTCCTATGTGACAAGAATAACATCCATTTGCATGCTTATTTCTATAGCAGTGTTGTTTAATTTAGAAATACATCAAATGGATGTTAAGACAGTTTTCTTAAACGGTGATCTAAATGAAGAGATCTATATGGAGCAACCCGAAGGGTTTGTAGTGTCGGGGCAAGAAAAGAAAGTTTGTCGGCTTGTAAAATCCCTTTATGGATTAAAACAAGCACCTAAGCAATGGCATGAAAAATTTGACCATGCAATGCTTAGTAATGGGTTTAAGATAAACGAATGTGACAAATGCGTCTATATTAAAAACACTGACCAAGGATATGTCATAGTTTGTCTTTATGTGGATGACATGCTTATCATTGGAAGCAGTCAAAACATGATCAAATCAACTAAGCAAATGCTTAATAAAAGATTTGATATGAAAGATATGGGGTCGCAGATGTTATATTAGGAATGAAAATTACTAAAACATCTGAAGGATATGCATTATCTCAATCTCATTATATTGAGAAAATACTTGATAAATTTATCAAAGATGATTGAATTTAGCTAGAACACCTGTAGACGTCAATCTTTATTTATCAAAAATAAAGGTGATGCAGTGTCTCAATTAAAATACTCCCAAATCATTGGAAGCCTAATGTACCTAATGAATTGTACTCATCCTGATATAGCTTATGCTATTAGTAAATTGAGTAGGTACACTAGTAACCCCGGAGAAGACCATTGGAAAGCGATCATTCGGGTTCTTAGATATCTAAGATTCACCCGTGATCAAGGTTTGAACTTTACTCGATATCCAGCAGTACTTGAAGGTTATTGTGATGCAAATTGGATATCGGATACTAAAGATTCAAAATCCACAAGTGGATATGTCTTTACTCTGGGAGGCGCTGCTGTTTCTTGGAAATCCACGAAACAAACATGCATCGCACGATCCACAATGGAATCCGAGTTCATAGCTTTAAACAAAGCAGGAGAAGAAGCAGAATGGCTTCGTCACTTCTTAGAAGACATTCCAATGTGGCCAAAACCTGTGCCAGCTATTTGCATTCATTGTGATAGTCAATCTGCAATAGGCAGAGTACAGAATGATATAACGGTAAGTCACGATATA
This sequence comes from Camellia japonica, assembly GCA_030407325.1. NCBI lineage: Eukaryota > Viridiplantae > Streptophyta > Magnoliopsida > Ericales > Theaceae > Camellia > Camellia japonica. The sequence goes on along the minus strand of JAPPVO010000029.1, from coordinate 30,213,629 downwards.
TTCGTCGTCGACATAATACCGTAAGGCAATTGTTGTCAAATGGAATAATCTCAATAGATTATATAAAATCTAAAGAGAATATTGCGGATCCGTTAATAAAAGGTTTGACAAAAGAGCTAGTGTATAGTTTATCAAAGGGGATGGGATTAAAGCCTATTACATAAGAGTCGTCATAATGGTAACCCTACTTATATGACTGGAGATCCCAAGAACTAAGTTCAAAGGGACAACTAAGTTATGTATGGCTCGCCAGAAATCACCAAGGGATTAATTTTTCCTACCCATTCCTATGGTGAGAGTGATATCTGCAACATATGTTGTCTGCAAGGGCATAAGGATAAACTTCGCTTTTAATGATTACTTATATCTTGATTAGGGCATAAAATCAAGACGAGTATAAGGAGATATTATCTATTGTCTTGGCTTACACAAACGGCTGAACAATTCAAGGCATCGCGTCCATTGGTTAGCTAGTAAGTCTGATAGGTTATCACTAGGGAAGGTTCAAGGCCGAAAACTACCTATCCTGATGCAAGATATTTTCGACTTATACTCTTTCGATAAATCTGCATATTGTTGCATTTCCGTTGTCATCAAATTCCATTCATGTGGGGGATTGTTGGAAATGGTTATAAATTCTGGGTAAAACCAGAATTTTATCCTAAGTTTGGTCTATTTTTAGGTGGGCCCCGTGCATCGATTTACACGGGTCAAAGTGGTAACGCGTTCTATGCTGCGTTATGATTGACGTGGTATATTTGGTTGCTCAAAACCATTACCGAGTGAATGGGAAATTGAAGCCAAAGTGTGCTCCATGGAAATGGAGTTTGGTGGAAAATCCTTAAAGGTTTGAATAAGGCTTGTCCCACATTGATTTGGTGGGAAGTTTTGAATGAGTTTATAAGGCATGGGTTTGGTACTTGGGGTGTGCCCCAAGGGGTACCCAAGTGTTTTAGAGGGAGATGTTATGGGCAAAATGGGCTAGACCCATTGGACCCAAAAATCACCACACACGCGCCGTCGCCGCCGTCCGTCCGGTCAGGCGGGCTGGGCTGGGCCTGGGCGCGGGTGTGTGGTGTGAGGTTGGGTTGGGCTTGTTCGGCCCAATACTAATCTTTTTGGGCCAAAAACATTTGAATTTAATTTAATTTTTTATAAAATAAAATCCAGAATTCAAATAAAACCGGAAATAAACTGGTTTGGTTTTTTTGACACTGTGTCCTTAAGACAGATTCGTCCTCTCCACGGTGCTTTCAGAATTTGGACGTCTATCTCCCAGGATAAAATGATCTGCTACAAACAATAGTAACACTACAAATTGTTTGCCTAACGAACACACTAAGTGTTTATACTCTCTCTGACAAGAAAATAATGCAGCAACATGAAGAGAATGTTTTCAGAATTATGAAGGACGAAAATTAGAGTTACAAAATCCAAATGAGGGCTGTCCTATTTATAGATGTAAAGGTGGCTCTTGGTTTTTGAATTGAACAGGCATGAAACCTGTTGGTTTTGAATTCAAACAGATTTGAATCTGTTGAGTTATATTTCAAACAGATAACAAAAACGGGAAGGGCCCTGTTTGGGTGTGCAATAATACCAGACTGGTTTATTTAGGGAAGGGCCCTGTTTGGATGTACAGAAAAACCAAACCAGTTTATTTCCGATTTTATTTGAATTCTGGATTTTATTTTATAAAAAATAAAATTAAATTCAAATGTTTTTAGCCCAAAAAGATTAGTATTGGGCCGAACAAGCCCAACCCAACCTCACACTACGCACCCGCGCCCAGGCCCAGCCCAGCCCTCCTGACCGGACGGACGGCGGTGGCGGCGCGTGCGCGCGTGTGTGTGGTGATTTTTAGGTCCAATGGGTCTAGCCTATTTTGCCCATAACCTCTCCCTCTAAAACACTTGGGTACCCCTTGGGGCACACCCTAAGTACCAAACCCATGCCTTATAAACCCATTCAAAACTTCCCACCAAATCAATGTGGGACAAGCCTTATTCAAACCTTTAAGGATTTTCCACCAAACTCTATTTCCATGGAGCACACTTTGGCTTCAATTTCCCATTCACTCGGTAATGGTTTTGAGCAACCAAATATACCACGTGAATCATAACGCAGCATAGAAAGCGTTACCACTTTGACCCGCGTAAATCGATGCACGGGGCCCACCTAAAAAGTAGACCAAACTTAGGATAAAATTCTGGTTTTACCCAGAATTTATAACCATTTCCAACAATCCCCCACATGAATGGAATTTGATGACAACGGAAATGCAACAATATGCAGATTTATCGAAAGAGTATAAGTCGAAAATATCTTGCATCAGGATAGGTAGTTTTCGGCCTTGAACCTTCCCTAGTGATAACACAACAGTGAGAACCACGATGTGTTAGAAGATATTTTGTGTGCAATCTATTGTCTTGGCTTACACAAACGGCTGAACAATTCAAGGCATCGCGTCCATTGGTTAGCCAGTAAGTCCGATAGGTTATCACTAGGAAGGTTCAAGGCCGAAAACTACCTATCCTGATGCAAGATATTTTCGACTTATACTCTTTCGTTAAGTCTGCATTTTGTTGCATTTCCGTTGTCATCAAATTCCATTCATGTGGGGGATTGTTGGAAATGGTTATAAAATTCTAGTTAAAACCAGAATTTTTTCCTAAGTTTGGTCTAATTTTTAGGTGGGCCCCGTGCATTGATTTATACGGGTCAAAGTGGTAACGCGTTCTATGCCGCGTTGTGATTCACGAGGTATATTTGGTTGTTCAAAACCATTACCGAGTGAATGGGAAATTGAAGCCAAAGTATGCTCCATGGAAATGGAATTTTGGTGGAAATTCTTTAAAGATTTGAATAAGGCTTGTCCCACATTGATTTTGTAGGAGGTTTTGAGAGGGTTTATAAGGCATGGGTTTGGTACTTGGGGTGTGCCCCAAGGGGTACCCAAGTGTTTTAGAGGGAGAGGTTATGGGCAAAATGGACAGATTAATTTTTGGTATCTTCATTGTATTTAATTTTCTGATTTCATAAAGACATATTCTGGTTGGAAAAACAAATAGTGTTTATGCTATTTGACAGATAGTAGTAATATACTGTCTCTTTTCTTTGACAACTAGTAGTAATATACTGGTGTTATTAACAATTGCAGAATATTAATTGTGTTAACAGAAAATTATTGTGCTATTTTATTTTTCTAGTTTTAGTAACAAGAAAAATAAAATTATTTTGTGTTATAATTTATTTTTTGGTTTTAGTAACTTGAAAATTATTTTGAGTTTTAATTTTTTCAGATTTTTGTAATCAGAGATTATGGCTACTACAACTGAAACTGCATCTGGCAGTGGTACTCCTATTGTTACACCAACATCGGTCCCTATCCAGAACCATGTTCATATACCTATCAACCATGGAGAAAAACCGGAAAAATTTAACGGTACCGAGTTTAAGAGATGGCAGCAGAAGATGCTGTTCTATCTTACAACTCTTAATTTGGCCCGGTTTCTCCATGAAGAGGCTCCAGCACTTAAAGAGGGTGAAAGTGATCGACAAGTTGTTGCCGCTGTAGATGCTTGGAAACATTCAGATTTCCTGTGCAGAAACTACATCCTCAATGGCCTTGACAACATGCTGTATAATGTTTACAGTCCTCTGAAGTCAGCAAAAGAATTATGGGATTCTTTGGAGAAGAAATACAAGACAGAAGATGCCGCACGAAGAAATTTGTCGTCGGTAAATTTCTGGATTTTGTTATGGTAGACTCCCAAACGGTAATATCTCAAGTTCAAAGTTTTTAAATAATTTTGCATGATATTCATTCAGAAGGTATGTCTCTTAGCGAATCTTTCCAAGTCGCTGCTTTGGTGGAAAAGTTACCATCGGCTTGGAAAGATTTCAAAAATTATTTAAAACATAAACGCAAAGAGATGACCATGGATGAGTTGATTGTAAGATTAAGAATTGAGGAAGATAACCGAAAGGCTGAAAAGATGAATGGAAAAAATCCCATTGAGTCCAAGGCTAATGTGGTTGAACAAGTTCATAAACCACATAACAAAAAGAGAAAGTTTACTGGAGATGGTCCTAAACAAGGCAACAACAATGGCAACAAGAAGTTCAAAGGAAAATGCTATAACTGTGGCAAGACTGGACATCGAGCTTCTGACTGCCGCCGTCCTAAAAAGGATCATGGAAGTACAAGTAAGAAGACCACCAATCAGGCCAATGTAACAGAATTGGATTACATCTCTGACGGAGTGAATGACATCAACCTCTCTGCTGTGGTGTCTGAGGCTAACTTGGTTGGAAATCCCAAAGAGTGGTGGGTTGACACTGGAGCAACTCGTCACATATGTGCGGACAAGAAGATGTTCACTACCTACAATGAGGCTGCAAATGGTGAACAACTTTTCATGGAAAATTCTTCTACTTCTACTGTGGCTGGACAAGGAAAAGTGATCTTGAAGATGACATCAGGAAAAGAACTGACCCTCAACAACGTACTGCATGTGCCTGACATCCGAAAGAATTTAGTTTCTGGTTCTTTGTTAAGTAAAAATGGTTTTAGGCTTGTCTTTGAGTCTGATAAATTTGTATTAACAAAGAGTGGTATGTATGTTGGTAAGGGATACATGAGTGATGGTCTCTTTAAACTAAATGTAATGACAGTTGTACCAAAAGTTGCTATGAATGAGAATAACACATCTTTTGCTTATATTCTTGAGTCGAATTTATGGCATGGTAGATTAGGTCATGTAAATTATAATGCTTTGCGTAGATTAATTGGTTTGGATTATATACCAAAGTTTGAAATTAATCATAATCATAAATGTGAAGTTTGTGTAGAAGCAAAACTAACTAAGGCTCCTTTTAAATCAGTTGAAAGGAAAACTGAACCTCTAGAATTAATTCATACTGATGTATGTGATCTAAAATTTATTCAAACTAGAGGAGGCAAAAAGTATTTCATAACATTTATCGATGATTGCACAAGATATTGTTATGTTTATTTACTTAGAAGTAACGATGAAGCCTTAGAAATGTTTAAACTCTACAAAACAGAAGTTGAAAATCAACTTGGTAAAACCATTAAAATGGTTAGAAGTGAATTGTTGGACAATCTTCACTGTATTCAAATAGTTAAATTCTGTTGTGTACTAAACAACAACAAGAATATAAAGAAATAAAGGAAATGAGAGAGTTTGTTTGATTACAAAAATCAAACTAGAAATAAATAAATAAATAAAAACAGATTTTATTTTGTTACAAAAACAAAATTCAAATCTGATTTAAACAAACAAATGAAACAGAAAATAAATTAAACAACTTACTTGATTAATTGTTCGAAAAATAATTTTGATCAAGTCCAGTGTTTGACACTGTGTCCTTAAGACAGATTCGTCCTCTCCACGGTGCTTTCAGAATTTGGACGTCTATCTCCCAGAATAAAATGATCTACTACAAACAATAGCAGCACTACAAATTGTTTGCCTAACGAACACACTAAGTGTTTATACTCTCTCTGACAAGAAAATAATGCAGCAACATGAAGAGAATGTTTTCAGAATTATGAAGGACGAAAATTAGAGTTACAAAATCCAAATGAGGGCTGTCCTATTTATAGATATAAAGGTGGCTCTAGGTTTTGAATTGAACAGGTACTGTACCTGTTCAATTTGAATTAAATAGATACATACTGTTTAGGCACTGTTCGGTTTGAAAATCAAACAGATTTAAAGCTGTTGGGTTCAAAAACGGGAAGGGCCCTGTTTGGATGAAACAGGAAAAAGCGGACCAGATTATTTCTGGTTAATTTGAATTCTAAATTTTATTTTATCAAAAAATAAAAATAAATTCAAAAGTTTTTGGCCCAAAAAGATTAGTATTGGGCCGGACAAGCCCAACCTCACACCACGCACCCGCGCCGAAGCCCAGCCCAGCCCGCCAGGACGGACGGCGGCGCGCGTGTGTGGTGGTTTTTGGGTCCAATGGGTCTAGCCTATTTTGCCCATAACCTCTCCCTCTAAAACACTTGGGTACCCCTTGGGGCACACCCCAAGTACCAAACCCATGCTTTATAAACCCTCTCAAAACCTCCCACAAAATCAATATGGGACAAGCCTTATTCAAACCTTTAAGGAATTTCCACCAAAATTCCATTTCCATGGAGCATACTTTGGCTTCAATTTCCCATTCACTCGGTAATGGTTTTGAACAACCAAATATACCACGTGAATCACAACGCGGCATAGAACGCGTTACCACTTTGACCCGTGTAAATCGATGCACGGGGCCCACCTAAAAATTAGATCAAACTTAGGAAAAAATTCTGGTTTTAACTAGAATTTTATAACCATTTCCAACAATCCCCCACATGAATGGAATTTGATGACAACGGAAATGCAACAAAATGCAGACTTAACGAAAGAGTATAAGTCGAAAATATGTTGCATCAGGATAGGTAGTTGTCGGCCTTGAACCTTCCCTAGTGATAACCTATCGGACTTACTGGCTAACCAATGGACGCGATGCCTTGAATTGTTCAGCCGTTTGTGTAAGCCAAGACAATAGAATAACATCCATTCGCATGCTTATTGCTATAGCAGCGTTGTTTAATTTAGAAATACATCAAATGGATGTTAAAACAGCTTTCTTAAACGGTGATCTAAATGAAGAGATCTATATGGAGCAACCCAAAGGGTTTGTAGTATCGGGGCAAGAAAAGAAAGTTTGTCGACTTGTAAAATCCCTTTATGGATTAAAACAAGCACCTAAGCAATGGCATGAAAAATTTGATCATGCAATGCTTATTAATGGATTTAAGATAAACGAATGTGACAAATGCGTCTATGTTAAAAACACTGACCAAGGATATGTCATAGTTTGTCTTTATGTGGATGACATGCTTATCATTGGAAGCAGTCAAAACATGATCAAATCAACTAAGCAAATGCTTAATAAAAGATTTGATATAAAAGATATGGGGGTCGCAGATGTTATATTAGGAATGAAAATTACTAAAACATCTGACGGATATGCATTATCTCAATCTCATTATATTGAGAAAATTCTTGATAAATTTATCAAGGATGATTTGAATTTAGCAAGAACACCTGTAGACATCAGTCTTTATTTATCGAAAAATAAAGGTGATGCAGTGTCTCAGTTAAAATACTCCCAAATCATTGGAAGCCTAATGTACCTAATGAATTGTACTCGTCCTGATATAGCTTATACTATCAGTAAATTGAGTAGGTACACTAGTAACCCCGGAGAAGACCATTGGAAAGCGATCATTCGGGTTCTTAGATATCTAAGATTCACCCGTGATCATGGTTTGAACTTTACTCGATATCCAGCAGTGCTTGAAGGTTATTGTGATGCCAATTGGATATCGGATACTAAAGATTCAAAATCCACAAGTGGATATGTCTTTACTCTAGGAGGCGCTGCTGTTTCTTGGAAATCCACGAAACAAACATGCATCGCACGATCCACAATGGAATCCGAGTTCATCGCTTTCGACAAAGCAGGATCTTTACTGTATTTAAATAAATTAAATTCTGTTGTGTACTAAACAACAACCAAAATATAAAGAAATAAAGGAAATGAGAGAATTTGTTTGATTACAAAAATCAAACTGGAAATAAATAAATAAATAAAAACAGATTTTATTTTGTTACAAAAACAAAATTCAAATCTGATTTAAACAAACAAATGAAACAGAAAATAAATTAAACAACTTACTTGATTAATTGTTCGAAAAATAATTCTGATAAAGTCCAGTGTTTGACACTGTGTTCTTAAGACAGATTCGTCCTCTCCACGGTGCTTTCAGAATTTGGACGTCTATCTCCCAGGATAAAATGATCTACTACAAACAATAACAGCACTACAAATTTTTGCCTAACGAACACACTAAGTGTTTATACTCTCTCTGACAAGAAAATAATGCAGCAACATGAAGAGAATGTTTTCAGAATTATGAAGGACGAAAATTAGAGTTACAAAATCCAAATGAGGGCTGTCCTATTTATAGATGTAAAGGTGGCTCTAGGTTTTGAATTAAACATGTACTGTACCTGTTCAATTTGAATTAAACAGATACATACTGTTTAGGCACTGTTTGGTTTGAAAATCAAACAGATTTAAAGCTGTTGGGTTCAAAAACGGGAAGGGCCCTGTTTGGATGAACAGTAAATCCAAATCAGTTTAATTCTGTTTGAAAACGGGAAGGGCCCTGTTTGGATGAACAGTAAATTCAAACCAGTTTATTTCCAGTTTAATTCAAATGTTTTTGGCCCAAAAAGATTAGTATTGGGCCGAACAAGCCCAACCCAATCACACACCACGTACCCGCGCCGAAGCCCAGGCTGCCCGACCGACCGGACGGACGGCGGCGGCGGCGCGCGCGCGCGCGTGTGGTGATTTTTGGGTCCAATGGGTCTAGCCCATTTTGCCCATAACCTCTCCCTCTAAAACACTTGGGTACCTCTTGGGGAACACCCCAAGTATCAAACCCATGCCTTATAAACCCTATCAAAACCTCCCACCAAATCAATGTGGGACAAGCCTTATTCAAACCTTTAAGGAATTTCCACCAAAACTCCATTTCCATGGATCATACTTTGGCTTTGAATTTCCCATTCACTCGGTAATGGTTTTGAGCAACCAAATATACCACGTGAATCACAACGCGGCATAGAACGCGTTACCACTTTGACCCATGTAAATCGATGCACGGGGCCCACCTAAAAATTAGACCAAACTTAGGAAAAAATTCTGGTTTTAACTAGAATTTTATAACCATTTCCAATAATCCCCCACATGAATGGAATTTGATGACAACGGAAATGCAACAATATGCAGACGTAACGAAAGAGTATAAGTCGAAAATATCTTGCATCAGGATAGGTAGTTTTCGTCCTTGAACCTTCCTTAGTGATAACCTATCGGACTTACTGGCTAACCAATGGACGCGATGCCTTGAATTGTTCAGCCGTTTGTGTAAGCCAAGACAATAGTTTTTACACAAAATATCTTCTAACACATCGTGGTTCTCACTGTTGTGTTCATTTTGGCCTTGAACGGGCCTGGTTTTCATGAGTGTTTCTAGTTTGGTTTTCTTGTTTCCAAAGTAATATTCTGGTTGGAAAAACAAATAGTGGTTTATGCTATTTGACAGATAGTAGTAATATACTATCTCTTTTCTTTGACAACTAGTAGTAATATACTAGTGTCATTAACAATTGCAGAATATTATTTGGTGTTACAGAAAATTATTTTGGTATTTTATTTTTCTAGTTTTAGTAACAAGGAAAATAAAATTATTTTGTTGTTATCATTTATTTTTTGGTTTTAGTAACTAGAATTTATTTTCTGGTTTTAATAACTAGAAAATTAATTTTGTTAATCTATCATTTAACTTTGTGTCTCGGTCACAATCTGTAAATTTTGTACGTAACTTACGATTTCGTTTGGAATGCCACTTAATTTGTGAAAAAGTGTTAGTTCTTTTGACTTTATCATAGTTTATCATAAGTCGGAAAATAATTTAGAATTCAAATTAACCAGAAATAATCTGTTCCAGTTTTTCCTGTTCATCCAAACATGGCCCTTCCCATTTTAAACTGTTTTGGATTTATTGTTCATCCAAACAGGGCCCTTCCCGTTTTTGAATCCAACAGCTTTAAATCTGTTTGAATTTCAAACCAAACAGTGCCTAAACAGTTTGTATCTGTTTAATTCAAATTGAACAGGTACAGTACCTGTTCAATTCAAAACCAAGAGCCACCTTTACATCTATAAATAGACTAGCCTCCCATTTGGATTTTCACTCCAATTTTCGTACTCCATCCTCTGCTTTAAATCTTTGCATATTGCTGCATTTTATTTCTGAAAGAAAGAGTGTAAACACTTAGTGTGTTCGATGAACAATTAAATTGTAGTGCTGCTTTTATTCGTTGATAAGATCATTTTATCCTGGGAGATAGACGTCCAAATTCTGAAAGCACCGTGGAGAGGATGAATCTGTCTTAAGGACACAGTGTTAAACACTGGACTTGATCAAAAAAGTTATTCAAAGAAATTAACCAAGTAAGTTGTTTAATTTTATTCTGTTTTTATTTGTTTATTTAATCAGATTTTAATTTTGTTTTTGTAACAAAATAAAATCTGTTATTTATTTATTTATTTATTATTTCGAGTTTGATTTTTGTAATCAAACAAATTCTCTCATTTTCTTTATTTCTTTAAATTCTAGTTGTTGTTTTGTACACAATAGAATTAAATCTTTTAAATACTCATATGAGGATAAGGATAAGCTTTGCTTTTAATGATTACTTATATCTTGATTAAAGGCATAAAATCAAGACGAGTATGATGAGATACTTACAATAAGAATCACCTATATGAGTGTTGAACTGGGGCCGGTTCTATTCAAATCATCCTTGATAAATTTATCAAGTATTTTCTCAATGTAATGAGATTGAGATAATGCATATCCGTCAGATGTTTTAGTAATTTTCATTCCTAATATAACATCTGTGACCTCCATATCTTTCATATCAAATCTTTTGTTAAGCATTTGTTTAGTTGATTTGATCATGTTTTGACTGCTTCTAATGATAAGCATGTCATCCACATAAAGACAAACTATGACATATCCTTGGTCAATGTTTTTAACATAGACGCATTTGTCACATTTGTTTATCTTAAACCCATTAGTAAGCATTGCATGATCAAATTTTCCATGCCATTGCTTAGGTGCTTGTTTTAATCCATAAATGGATTTTACAAGTCGACAAACTTTCTCTTCTTGCCCCGACACTACAAACCCTTGGGGTTGCTTCATATAGGTCTCTTCATTTAGATCACCGTTTAAGAAAGCTGTTTTAACATCCATTTGATGTATTTCTAAATTAAACAACGCTGCTATAGAAATAAGCATGCGAATGGATGTTATTCTTGTCACAGGGGAATATGTGTCAAAATAGTCCAGACCTTCCTTTTGTCTGTAACCTTTAACTACAAGTCTTGCTTTATACTTGTCAATTTAACCATCTGCTTTCATTTTTCTCTTGAATATCCATTTACATCCAAGAGGTTTAGAACCTGGTGGAAGATCCACCAATTCCCAAGTATGATTTTGCATAATGGATTCAATTTCATTATTAACAGCCTCTTTCTACAAAGGTGCTTCAGGACCTGTCATTGCTGCCTTAAAGCTTTGAGGTTCATTTTCTAACAGGTATGTCAGAAAATCTGGACCAAAGGATTTTGATGTTCTCGCTTTGGGTCCAATGGGTCTAGCCCATTTTGCCCATAACCTCTCCCTCTAAAACACTTGGATACCTCTTGGGGCACACCCCAAGTACCAAACCCATGCCTTATAAACCCTCTCAAAACCTCCCACCAAATCAATGTGGGACAAGCCTTATTCAAACCTTTAAGGAATTTCCACCAAAACTCCATTTCCATGGAGCATACTTTGGCTTCAATTTCCCATTCACTCGTTAATGGTTTTGAGCAACCAAATATACCACGTGAATCACAACGCGGCATAGAACGCGTTACCACTTTGACCTGTGTAAATCGATGCACGGGGCCCACCTAAAAATTAGACCAAACTTAGGAAAAAATTCTGGTTTTAACTAGAATTTTATAACCATTTCCAACAATCCCCCACATGAATGGAATTTGATAACAACGGAAATGCAACAAAATGCAAACTTAACGAAAGAGTATAAGTCGAAAATATCTTGCATCAGGATAAGTAGTTCAAGAACTACCTATGGAGATCCCAAGAACTAAGTTCAAAGGGACAACTAAGTTATGTATGGCTCGCCAGAAATCACCAAGGGATTAAAATTCCAACCCATTCCTATGGTGAGAGTGATATCTGCAACATATGTTGTCTGCAGGGGTATAAGGATAAGCTTTGCTTTTAATGATTACTTATATCTTGATTAAGGCATAAAATCAAGACGAGTATGAGGAGATACCTTCAATAAGAATCACCTATATGAGTGTTGAACTGGGGCCGGTTCTATGAGAATGAAAGAGGCTACATTCTTTAGAAACACTCATGAAAACCAGGTGTGTTCAAGGCCAAAATGAACACCACAGTGAGAACCACGATGTGTTAGAAGATATTTTGTGTGAAATCTATTGTCTTGGCTTACACAAACGGCTGAACAATTCAAGGCATCGCGTCCATTGGTTAGCCAGTAAGTCCGATAGGTTATCACTAGGGAAGGTTCAAGGCCGAAAACTACCTATCCTGATGTAAGATATTTTCGACTTATACTCTTTCGTTAAGTCTGCATTTTGTTGCATTTCCGTTGTCATCAAATTCCATTCATGTGGGGGATTGTTGGAAATGGTTATAAAATTCTAGTTAAAACCAGAATTTTTTCCTAAGTTTGGTCTAATTTTTAGGTGGGCCCCGTGCATCGATTTACACGGGTCAAAGTGGTAACGCGTTCTATGCCGCGTTTTGATTCACGTGGTATATTTGGTTGTTCAAAACCATTACTGAGTGAATGGGAAATTGAAGCCAAAGTATGCTCCATGGAAATGGAATTTTGGTGGAAATTCCTTAAAGGTTTGGATAAGGCTTGTCCCACATTGATTTTGTGGGAGGTTTTGAGAGGGTTTATAAGGCATGGGTTTGATACTTGGGGTGTGCCCCAAGGGGTACCCAAGTGTTTTAGAGGGAGAGGTTATGGGCAAAATGGGCTAGACCCATTGGACCCAAAAACCACCACACACGCGCGCGCCCGCCGCCGCCGCCATCCGTCCGGTTGGGCGGGCTGGGCTTGGGCGCGGGTGTAAGGTTGGGTTGGCCTTGTTCGGCCCAATACTAATCTTTTTGGGCCAAAAACTTTTGAATTTATTTTTATTTTTTGATAAAATAAAATTTAGAATTCAAATTAACCAGAAATAATCTGGTCCGGTTTTTCCTGTTCATCCAAACATGGCCCTTCCCATTTTAAACTGTTTTGGATTTATTGTTCATCCAAACAGGGCCCTTCCCGTTTTTTAATCCAACAGCTTTAAATCTGTTTGAATTTCAAACCAAACAGTGCCTAAACAGTTTGTATCTGTTTAATTCAAATTGAACAGGTACAGTACCTGTTCAATTCAAAACCAAAAGCCACCTTTACATCTATAAATAGACTAGCCTCCCATTTGGATTTTCACTCCAATTTTCGTACTCCATCCTCTGCTTTAAATCTCTGCATATTGCTGCATTTTATTTCTGAAAGAACGATTAAATTGTAGTGCTGCTTTTATTCATTGATAAGATCATTTTATCCTAGGAGATAGACGTCCAAATTCTGAAAGCACCGTGGAGAGGACGAATCTGTCTTAAGGACACAGTGTTAAACACTGGACTTGATCAGAAAAGTTATTCAAAGAAATTAACCAAGTAAGTTGTTTAATTTTATTCTGTTTTTATTTGTTTATTTAATCAGATTTTAATTTTGTTTTTGTAACAAAATAAAATATGTTATTTATTTATTTATTTATTATTTCGAGTTTGATTTTTGTAATCAAACAAATTCTCTCATTTTCTTTATTTCTTTAAATTCTAGTTGTTGTTTTGTACACAATAGAATTAAATCTTTTAAATACAGTGAAGATTAGGCATCGCGTCCATTGGTTAGCCAGTAAGTCCGATAGGTTATCATTAGGAAGGTTCAAGGCCGAAAACTACCTATCTTGATGCAAGATATTTTCGACTTATACTCTTTCGATAAAGTCTGCATATTGTTGCATTTCCGTTGTCATCAAATTCCATTCATGTGGGGGATTGTTGGAAATGGTTATAAATTCTGGGTAAAACCAGAATTTTATCCTAAGTTTGGTCTAATATTTAGGTGGGCCCCGTGCGTTGATTTACGCGAGTCAAAGTGGTAACGCGTTCTATGCCGCGTTGTGATTCACGTGGTATATTTGGTTGCTCAAAACTATTACCGAGTGAATGGGAAATTGAAGCCAAAGTGTGCTCCATGGAAATGGAGTTTTGGTAGAAAATCCTTAAAGGTATTGTATAAGGCTTGTCCCACATTGATTTGGTGGGAAGTTTTGAATGGGTTTATAAGGCATGGGTTTGATACTTAGGTTGTGCCCCAAGGGGTACCCAAGTGTTTTAGAGGGAGAGGTTATGGGCAAAATGGGCTAGACCCATTGGACCCAAAAAACCACCACACACGCGCGCGCGCCGCCGCCGCCGTCCATCCGGGCGGGCTGGGCTGGGCACGGGTGTGTGGTTGGGTTGGGCTTGTTCGGCCCAATACTAATCTTTTTGGGCCAAAAACATTTGAATTTAATTTTATTTTGTATAAAATAATTCAAATTAAACCGGAAATAAACTGGTTTGGTATTACTGTACATCCAAACAGGGCCCTTCCCGAAATAAACTAGTCTGCCTTTTACTATACATCCAAACAGAGCCCTTCCCGTTTTTGTTATCTGTTTGAAATATAACTCAACAGATTCAAATTTGTTTGAATTCAAAACCAACAGGTTTCATACCTGTTCAATTCAAAACCAAGAGCCACCTTTACATCTATAAGTAGGACAGCCCTCATTTAGATTTTAGAACTCTAATTTTCGTCCTTCATAATTCTGAAAACATTCTCTTCATGTTGCTGCATTATTTTCTTGTCAGAGAGCGTATAAACACTTAGTGTGTTCGTTAGTGCAACTAAACAGATTAAAACCAACAAATTCTCTCCTTTCCTTTATTACATTCACTGTATTCAAATAGTTAAATTCTGTTATGTACTAAACAACAACAAGAATATAAAGAAATAAAGGAAATGAGAGAATTTGTTTGATTACAAAAATCAAACTAGAAATAAATAAATAAATAAAAACAGATTTTATTTTGCTACAAAAACAAAATTAAAATCTGATTTAAACAAACAAATGAAACAGAACATAAATTAAACAACTTACTTGATTAATTGTTCGAAAAATAATTCTGATCAAGTCCAGTGTTTGACACTGTGTCCTTAAGACAGATTCGTCCTCTCCACGGTGCTTTCAGAATTTGGACGTCTATCTCCCAGGATAAAATGATCTACTACAAACAATAGCAGCACTACAAATTGTTTGCCTAACGAACACACTAAGTGTTTATACTCTCTCTGACAAGAAAATAATGCAGCAACATGAAGAGAATGTTTTCAGAATTATGAAGGACAAAAATTAGAGTTACAAAATCCAAATGAGGGCTGTCCTATTTATAGATGTAAAGGTGGCTCTAGGTTTTGAATTGAACAGGTACTGTACCTGTTCAATTTGAATTAAACAGATACATACTGTTTAGGCACTGTTTGGTTTGAAAATCAAACAGATTTAAAGCTGTTGGGTTCAAAAACGGGAAGGGCCCTGTTTGGATGAACAGTAAATTCAAACCAGTTTATTTCAAATGTTTTTGGCCCAAAAAGATTAGTATTGGGCCGAACAAGCCTAGCCCAATCACATACCCGCGCCCAAGCCCAGGCCCAGCCCAGCCTGACCGGACGGACAGCGCCGGCGGCGCGCGCGCGCGCATGTGGTGATTTTTGGGTCCAATGGGTCTAGCCCATTTTGCCCATAACCTCTCCCTCTAAAACACTTGGGTACCCCTTGGGGCACACCCCAAGTACCAAACCCATGCCTTATAAACCCTCTCAAAACCTCCCACCAAATCAATGTGGGACAAGCCTTATTCAAACATTTAAGGAATTTCCACCAAAATTCCATTTCCATGGAGCATACTTTGGCTTCAATTTCCCATTCACTCGGTAATGGTTTTGAGCAACCAAATATACCACGTGAATCACAACGCGGCATAGAACGCGTTACCACTTGACCCGTGTAAATCAATGCACGGGGCCCACCTAAAAATTAGACCAAACTTAGGAAAAAATTCTGGTTTTAACTAGAATTTTATAACCATTTCCAACAATATTTTGTTACAAAAACAAAATTCAAATATGATTTAAACAAATAATAATAACACTGAAAATAATTTTATTTATTTATTTTTATTTCGAGTTTGATTTTTGTAATCAAACAAATTCTCTTCTTTCCTTTATTTCTTTATATTCTGGTTGTTGTTTAGTACACAATAGAATTTAATTTATTTAAATACAGTGAAGATTGTCCAACCCTATTTGCTTGGGAAGTGGATGATTGCTTTCAACTCAATCACGTACTTCAATCTAGCCCCGTACTGAGTGAATCAGAGGACGATAGATTGGTTTGGAAAGCTGAAGCATCAGGTTTGTTCACTGTAAAATCAATTTATGATTGGTTCAATTTGAATCTTAGTCCATTGCCTATTGTGCATCGATTTAGATGAATATTGCTCCTTCAAAGATGCAATTTACCTGTTGGATGGCTTGGAAGGGCAGACTAAAAACATCAGTGTTTCTTCATAGCATTGGTGTTCTTGATCCTACTGTAGCCCCTTTATGCATGTTTTGTAATTCTTGTGATGAAGATGTGAACCATGTGCTCTTACACTGTAGTTTTGCCTGGAAAATCTGGATAGAGATTTTGTCGTGGTGGGGTATTACTTGGGTGGTTCCATAATCTGTGAGTCATTTTTCGGAGTGGTGGGATGAATTCAAATTCAAAAAGTTGGAAAAGAGTATTTGGGAGGCAATTCCAGCTGCTGTGATATAGAACTTATGGAAGGCTAGAAATGGGTGCAAGTTTGCTGGTCTTGGTGTTAATTGGAAAGGCTTGTGTGAATCTATATTAATGCACATTGCCTTACGGGTAAAATACCATGTCAAAGGGGTGAGTTATTTTGTTCCTGACTTGGTGTTTAGGATCAAAACTATTAGGGGTTGCTAGCTGCTTGTTTTGACTGTGTCTTGGATAGTTGGTTATAACAACCCCGACCCATGATTAACTGTTAAACCATGATTAAGCCATGATTAAGTATGCATAATAAGTAATTAAAATGAAATTCTGAATTAAGTGCATGTGTGTTGCATTATTTGTATTTCTATCTATTTATCGTAAGAATATTTGTTTCAGGTTCTGTTATATCTTGCGAATTGAAGGCCTTATCGACATCCGACCATGAAATTGACTTGGTATATGTGTTAGTTGGAATTTTTTTAGAATGTTATGGTAGGCTTAATTAAAATTCGATTCGGAACGAATTAATTAGAATAATTAATGTCAATATAATTAACCTAAGCCAAGATTAATTAAGTCAACTTAATTGAGCCTATATAAGGCATGAGTAGACTCTAGTATACATTTTACGCTCTCATTTTATTCCCTTGAGACAACAAAACATGAAGGAGAGTGAGAGTTAGAGGGAGAGAGTGAATTCAAAAAGAAGAAAACGGGAGTTGGTAAGATTGAAGCAAAATTTGTGGAGTTGAGCAAGAATTTGCTAGAATTCAAGAGAATTGGGAACTCTAGGTAAGAATCATGCCCTCAAACTTTGTATTTAAGACATAGGTGGTTGAACTTAAGAGGTTTAAGTGTTAAACTGTGAGAATTGAGCTTGGATTAAGGAATTGGAGCATGACTCCTATATGCATGCATAAGTCACTAAGAATTGTAAGTTGATTCTCAAGAATTTCCACATGCATGTCCATATCTTGGTTTTGTTCAAAGAATTCAACATGCTTTTGACCTAAACATCTCATTTGCTCATGATTTGGAAACTTGGAGCTCAAATAATTTCATGCATGTAATGTTCATGTTATGTTTTCACATTTCAAGCTTGAGTTTGTATAATTGACATGCTTATGTGCCTTGATTTCATGAAATGATCTTTAATTCTTTATGTTTTCTAAGTTTAGACTTGTTTTCTCAAGTTTTAGGCCCAAAGGATGTGTTTTGAAAGGCTAAAGATGGGTTTTGAAGCTTGGAGGTGAATCTGGAAATTCCATAATTCAACCTCACCGCTCGAGCAACAGACCATTTTGTGTTTTGCACCTTCGCTCGAGCGACCAAAAGTTGGCTCGAATATAAAATGCACGCTCCCAGAAGTTGACACATTTTACAGATCGCTGAAGCGACGAGAGTTACGCTCGAGCGAAGACCTCAGTCACACACTTGAGCGACCATCGAATGGCCATCGGGCGAAAAATTCACACAACCAGTACTTTTGCAAAGTTTACAGACCGCTCGAGCGAAGTAAGTTGCGCTCGAGTGACCATTCACATATTTGGCCGTTCGCTCAAGAGAGGGAAGTTGCGCTCGAGCGATATCCCTGTTTTCAGCAAATTTGTCTAAGTGTTGAATAGCATGTTTTGGTATCCTCATTGCATCCAAGGCATTCGTAAGCCCTAGTTAAGACATAATAATGAGGATAAGAAGTAGAAACACACTTAAAGAAGAAAGAACTAAGTTGATAATTCTAAGTGTGTAATTCAGTACGTATTCGTTCTGTATCTGTGTAGGTCATGCGCCGCAAGTTACCTGATTTGTCTGCTTTGTTGTTTGCTTTGGAGTCATCTGTGAGTAATAACTTAGTAAAGTTATGTTCAATTTTTTTAATTTTCTATATATGGAATAAGATATGTTTTATAACATATTAAATATTCTGTACAATGAATGATTGCCTAATTTTTGACAAGTATTCGTGGCAACAATTCCGTGGCTTAAATAAGTTATCTGTTCCTGGTCCGGATGTTCCTTCATGGAACTGACAAGTTATCTGTACCCGGCCAGAGGTTCCTTTATGAAACTGACAAGTTATTTGTTCCCGGTCTGAAGGTTCCTTTATGGAACTGACAAGTTATCCATAACCCGCCGGAGGTTCCTTTTTGGAACTGACAAGTATGACTCATAATGCTCAGTATATGATCTGTTAGCGCTAATGGATATATCACATATGAACAAGCATGAATTCTGATTACTGTATATGATTCAAACAAGAATGTGAAGATGAATCTATTTCTATTTTTTCTGAATCTAGTGGGACATCATTCATTTAATTCTTTACTCTGTTATTATTCACTGGGCTTCCGCTCATTGTTTATATTATGTATGTAGGTGAGCAGGTACGTGACCAGGCCTAAGCTATTGCCTGGGGAGTTTTTGGGAGAGCCAACCACCGTGCCTTCTAAGGAGGTTCCCGTTTTGAGAAGTCAAGTTTTGTAACCATGCTTAGGCTGTTTTGTTTTTGTTTACCTGTACACTAGGTTAAGTTCCTTATAATACATAATACTATCTGTAAGGTGATATAAGATTTAAGGAAGTTTAACGTCATATATGTATGTATCTATTTCAGTTTTGAAGTTTTTTGTTCTATATAGGTCTACATAGCTCAATGGACTATGTATGTTTCTATATTTGCTTTCACAGCCCCTTATTATACGATAATCTGTTCAGAGGCCTTTGGTAATTCAAGGATTACTGGCCGGTTACGATGCTAAACCTATATGGGCGGGTTTGGGTATTGACAAAGTGGTATCAGAGCACGTGTTTTATCATGTGCATGAGTCTATATGAGCTTAGGATGTCCTAGTCAGAAGTAGGGGCATTCCATCAGCATGTGTGAGTGAGTGTGTTATTTAAATGTGACAATTGAACCTGACCATGAATACATGAAATTGAAATGAATGATCTGAATATTGTAAAAAAGACTATTTGCCTATGTTTATAGTGCTTTGTTTACCTATAGCAAATGGAAAATATAAGAAGTAATGACGCCACCGAATCCTCTGAGACTCACATGAGTTGTATGGAACAAATGCTTGCAGCTCTGACTGAAGCACTAAGACAATAACAGAGGCAACCACCTTTGTTCCCTCCCCCCTAAGTACAACATGAGTCGGATAACAATGATATAATCAACTTGATTCAAATGTTTATGAAGATGAAACCGCTAACTTTCTTGGGTGGTATTGAACCCTTAAAGGCAGAAACCTGGTTGCTTGAAATGGACAAACTATTTGAAGTGTTTCCTTGCTTCGAAATGCAAAAAGTTCTTTCCACCTACATGTTAAAAAATGAAGCTCGGAGATGGTGGTTATTGATCCGAACTAATAATGGGAACATGACGTGGACTCAATTTAATGAGATTTTCTACAACAAGTATTTTCCCTAATGCTTCAGAGATCGAAAAGTGTCAGAATTTCAAGAACTTAAGCAAGGAAAAATGTCTGTAGCTGAGTATAAAGCTAAATTCACTGAATTGGCTCAGTTTGCTCCACACATGGTGGATACTGATTACAAGAAGGCACGAAAATTCGAAGAAAATTTGGATTTGGAAGTGTTTGACCGAGTTGGCGTCTTGAAGTTGCCGATCTATGTAGAAGTACTTGACAGAGCATTGATGGTAGAGACCATTTTGGCAGCAAAGAAACAAGCTCTAGCTCCGACAACTGAATAGAAGAGTAAACCATCCAGATTCAATTTCAAGAAGGGTCGGTTATTGTCAAAAAGGCAGAATACAGGATCCTCCAGCAGCTCTAGCCAGAGTAGTAGCTCTATTCTAAATTGTCCCGATTGTGGAAGGAAGCTTAAAGACACGTGTCACCGTACCTTGGGTGCGTGTTTTCGGTGTGGCAAGACTGGCCACATGATTAGAGATTGTCCATTCAGACTTGACAATGCTAACCGTCTTGCAGCAAGTTCAGCCGGATCTACTTCTGTAACGAGGACCAATGCAAGAACTAATGCCAGGGGTAATACCGGGAATGAAACGCCAAGGCAAGGGAAAGTGTTTGCATTAGTTCCTGGAGATGTGCAAAACACCGAATCTGTGGTGTCAGGTATAATTTCCATCTGTGCTCAAAATGCGTATGTCTTGATATATTCTGGTTTTACACATTCTTTTGTGTCGCATACTTTTTTCACAAAAATTGACTTGACCATTAGAACCTATGAATTATTTAATATCTGTGATTATGCCTTTTGGAGGTCCTATGATATGTACTTATGTTTACCCAGCATGTGATATTGTGATTGGAGATGTGACACTGTATGTGGATTTGTTACCATTGAGTATTGATCATTTTGACTACATACTTGGTATGGATTGGTTAACGAAATACTATGCCACCATTGATTGTGTGAGTAAATCTGTTGTGTTTAGACCACCTAGTATGCCTGAGCTTGTTTTTACTAGAAATAGGGTAGTTCCTCTGCCATACTTGATTTCATTTATGAAAGCTGAGAAATTGTTAAGGAAAGGATGTCGGGGCTACTTATGTTGTGTGTTGACTGTGACTTTGGAGAGTGCTAATGTGAAAATGATTTCTGCGGTCTGTGAATTTCCTGATGTATTTTCTAATGACCTACCTGGGGAGTTAATTGATAGGGAAATTGAGTTTACCATTGATGTAGTACCGGAGACACAACCAATTTCTAAGACCCCTTATAGAATGTCAACTTCTGAACTTCAAGAGTTGAAAGTTCAACTTCAAGAGTTGTTAGACAAAAAGTTCATCCGACCGAGCACTTCAACTTGGGGTGCTCTAGTTTGTTTGTCAAGAAGAAAGATGGATCCTTAAGGCTGTGTATAGACTATCGGGAGTTGAACAAAGTAACTGTCAAGAACAAATACCCACTATCCCGAATAGATGACCTATTTGACCAACTACAGGGAGCACAAGTGTTCTCCAAGATAGACCTTAGATCCGAGTATCAATAGCTAAAGGTCAAAGCAGAAGATGTAGAGAAAACAACATTTAGAACTAGATACGGACACTATGAGTTTTTGGTAATGCCCTTCAGAGTAACTAATGCACCTGCAGCGTTTATGGACTTAATGAACAGGGTGTTTAAACAATTTTTGGATGAATTTATCGTTGTGTTTATTGATGATATTTTGATTTACTCCAAAAGTAGGGAAGAACATGAACAACACCTGAGAACTGCTTTACATATTTTGAGAGAAAATAAGTTGTATGCAAAACTGTCCAAATGTGAATTATGGCTTGACAGCGTAGCATTTTTGGGGCATGTAATTGATAAGGATGGTATATCAATGGATCCACAGAAAATTGAAGCCATTGTAGATTGGCCAAGGCCAATCAATGTGTCTGAAGTTAGAAGTTTTCTGGGACTTACAGGCTATTATTGCAAATTTGTGAAAGATTTCTCTAAGCTTGCCTTGCCATTGACACAGTTGACACAGAAAAATGTACCATTTGGTTGGAATGATCAACGGAAGTCAGCCTTTCAAAAACTAAAAACTTGACTGGTAATTGCACCAATCCTGACCTTGCCTAATGGAACCAATGAGTTTTAGATTTACAGTGATTGTAGACACCCCATTTTGACCAGCCCTAAGACTTGGGTGCTTTGTTTTGACCATCCTCACCAGAAAAATCAAATTGAAACTTTAGTCCCAAACCTCACCCATTTTGGCCAAATTATTTTATAAAACTTTATGAATTTGTAAGTATTTTATACTTTTATATAATTTTGTGTGGTGTACATAGTTTTTGATGTTTTCATCTAGTATTAATAATTTTTGATATTTGTTAAAAAAAGAATATGATAAAAAAAAAAATAGAAAATAAAAAAAAAATAGTTTGGTCAGGATGGGTTTGGAATGATGATTTGTTTTTGGGGCGGTGGAAGATGTGTTTGTTTTTAGAGAGAAAGAAAGAGTGGGTGGAAGAGATCAATAAAAAAATAAATGAAGATAAAAAGAGAAGAAATGATTTGAGGGTGGGACAACAACAAAAAAAATAAAATAAAAAGAAAGGTGGTGGTGAACATGATGTATATGGCCAAGATGATTATGTTTGTTTTCGGTGGAAAGAGGAATATGGTTTAGAAATAAAAAGAAAGAGAAATGGGTAGAGTACAGGCCCCATGCTGTTCCAAATTCGGCAAAAGGCCATGTGAACCCAAGGGAAAGAAATAATAATAATAATAAAAAAAAACAATATACATCTACTCTCTCATCACAAGATGCTCACCCACTCATCACCCACTCTCTCTCTCTCTCTCTCTCCATGGGGCACTAGACCCACAAGCATAAATGATTCACAGAGGAGATCTCTACAGGGAGGGAGAGACACACACGGCAGCAGCCCACACACCATGCACACATACACAGTTTTTCAGAGAGAAGAGCACTGAGGGAGAGAAGGGTAGAAGACCATCATCACCACCGACTTCTTAGTCCATCACCCTCTCGACATCGAGCCACCGCCACGGCTCCACCTCTCACTCATCTCCGCCACTTCCATTGTCTCACCAAGGCCACCGATCCTCATCCACAACACATACACAGCAGCAGCCATACACACGACATACACACACCCAACACATACTCACACACACACCACACCCAATACACCTTGGACACAGACTCCATGCACGCAGAGAATAGCACACACCAACTCTCACACACGGACTGAGCTCCCTCTCCCCCTCGGTTCTCTCCATAGACAGCCAGCAGATTCACACATACACTGATACACAGCACACACACCTACTGTGATCTCTCTCTTCTCTCTCTCTCTCTGGGGTTGGAGAAGAGGAACATGATCTAAGGGGCTAGAGAAGAGAATGATAGAAGGGTGATAAAAAATATGATAGAGAGAGAAAAGGTGATCAAAAGAGGGAACAACAAAGCTGAGATAGAGAGTATGAGTGAGTGAGTGGAAAAGATGTGTTGTTTGCTGTTTGAGATGTTGGTGTGTAGGTGGCACCGGTGTTCATGGTGTTGCCAAAAAGCCATGCCGGAGTTGTGAACAGAGCCTCTCTCTCTCTCTCTCTCTGTTTTGGTCATTGGTCTAAGCTTGGACTCATGAAGGTTAGTGGATGTTTTTTTTTTTTTGGGTGCTGGATTAGTTGCAGAGGCAAGTTTGTTTGGGTGTTATTCCGATGCCGCTTCACTGGTATTAAGACAAAGGATGATCGCTGGTCCATTCGTTGGTGTTCCGAAGTGGTCTTGGTTCAGTCTTCTTCGGCGATGCTGTTACAATAATTCTCGCCGGAGTTACCATGTTCGCCGGTTATTTTGGCCTTTGTCGCTGGTTTGGGATTGCATATACTACATGATTGTAAAACAAAAATCCAGCAATGTGTGTTTGAAACAGAATAGAGCAATCTTCCTGCGTCAAGTAGAATATTTTTCGGTGATCCCCAAAGCACATGAAGTTTCTTTATTTTATTTTTATTTCGAGTGTTTGTGATATTTTATTTTATTTTATTATTCCCTCCTCCCTCTCCCATCGGATATGTAATAATTCAAGTGTTGTAATAATTCCCCACCCCGCTTCTGTCTATCCCATTCTTTAATCGCTTTCCCTAACTGTACATATGTATATATCTGACATGCCATGCATATCCATGCTTTACATTCATGTCTCATGCATTAAGATTCGGCTAAATTTACGTGTGTGGATTTAATCAATTCTTCTGTGATTCTGTGCGCTATCGTATGTCTTGAGATGATTCACATGCCATATCTTAGAAGTCGAATCTTTAGTTACATCTCATGAGTGAATTGCATTAGGATTCTGTATATAAGATCATGCATATTTTACTAACCTTGTTTTGTAGCTGTTCGAGGGACGTCAGTAAATCTGTGAGTTTTTATGCTTTAGCATCCCATTTGTGTGTGATTTTCTTATTATGTTTAGCATCCTACCATGAGGCTAATTGATTAAATGATAAACTGTTTGAATGCCTGTGGATGAAGGCTTGTTGCCTGAATTGGAATGATTCAACGACTGTACGTTTTAAGCCCACTTTGTAGTGGCAAATTCACAAACTTTAAGCCCACTTTGTCAAGTGGCAAATTCAAAGCCTTTGCGAAAAACAAACATGAAGTTGAATTGTTCCAATTTGAGCACACTAGTCTATACTTGTATGATTCACATAGTAAATTTTAGGATTTACTAAAATAATCAGAACATGAACATATAAAGAAAATAAAAAGTCATATCATGGTTTAGTAGAGGCCGATCTTTTGATCGGGTGAGCGGGGGTGCTCATTATTGACCTTCCCCTCTCATACCTAAGGTTCCGAGCCAAGCATCCTTGGTTATGACGAACAGTGGCCTTGGCACCGAGTCATGGGTTTCCTAATTTCCCAAAATATTAGGTGGCGACTCTGAGATCTGATGACGCAGTCCATTTTTGACAAAATTGCAATAAAATGGATTTTCAATAAAAGTTGCCAAATTTGGACTCTCATCTACGTTTCACATTGCACTCGTGAGACTTGAGATCAAAGAGATCTCGGGAGTCCTGTAGACACCCCATTTTTGACCGACCTTAAGACTCAGACGTCACCGATTGAGCGCTTGGTGATGTTGCATATCGTACTCGTCCAGAGGTTCCAAAGTCTCGGCCGTGAGCCTTGCCTCCGGACTTCCGGGAATTTCTATACTTTGCCTCGGTTTGCGAACCAGGCTTGGTTTTCTCTGTTTCTTTTCCCTGAGGGGAGGGAGAGATCTTGTAGATCATCTCTCAGTGGCCGTGGGCTACATTTCATGGTCGTAGGCCATTTTGGCCATTTCGGAGCCCGGTTCCCAGTTTTCGGAGCCGTCAGGCCGAGTGCCTCGGTTCGGGACCGCCTAACCACCTCCGTTTGCCCCGGTTCTTGGCATACATCTTATTTCCTCCCTTTTAAGGGACACTGTGGTCCGAGAGACCAACTTCGTGGTCGAACACCACTCCCGGTGCCTAACAGTCAGTTTTTAGGGCCTCGGACTGCGCGTTTCGGGCCCCCAACCTTCATTTTGCATCGGTTTTCGTTCATTTTTGGCAGGGACCTCTGTTTCATCACCAGGAAGGTCGTAGAAGGGTGGGAGGCCAGTAATTGTTCCAGCAACCAGTTATATTCCATTATCGCCCTCCGACGCCCGTTTTTCTCACTTCAAAGCCAATGTTAACCACCCTAGGGCCACTTTCCTCAACCCTAACCCCCATATTTACGATGTACACATCTGGGAGGCCACCAATATGTGGTGGCCGGCCAGTAATTCCATTTGACCCTTTTGAACCCCTTTGAAAAGTGGGTTGTTCTCTCTCCTGGTTCACAGTTGCCAATTTTCAACCACAGGGTTGTGTTGAGGACACATGGGAGGCCACCAATTTGTGGTGGCCGGCCATTAATTTGACTTGGCTCTTTTGACCCTTGGCCGGCCGGCCATGGGGAGGGCCGGCCGGCCACCCAAACCCTAGCAAGCTGGCCGGCCAGCTTCCTTACACCTGGCACATCACAGATATGCACTTTATTCCCTCCCAGATTCTGTATCCGGGGGGGCAATTTTTGGAGGGAAACTTGGAGTGATTTCCCTCCCTTTTTTTCCCCATCTTTCTCCCCCTCTTTCTCCCCCTCTTTGGCCTATATAACCAGCACCCCAGGTCTGGTTTTGGGGTTGGAAAAATTTGCTTCAAGCTTGCATTACACCCCTCCCCCTATCTCTATACTTCCAAGCTTCAAACATCCAAGTTCCTACACCATTTCTTCACCACCACCTAGCACCACACCACCACTCCATTCCAGCAGCTAGGAGGGTCTTCTCAGAGGCTAAGAGGCAGCATTTCTTGGTCCAAGAGGCAGCAAAGAGTTGGTCTACAAGGGTGAGTTGCTTTCTCCCTCTTTTGAGCTCATTTTTGCATCATTTCTTAGCCCTTCTTGCTTATACTTTTGAGCTCCGGCCATAACTGAAAGTGACATTTTTTTGAGCTCTATTCCATGTTTCATGAAGGGCCTCTCACTGTTTGAGGCTCCCATTTCACACTTGCTTCATTATCCCTCTTGTATGCCTATTTCTTGTGTAGTATTTTAGGCTCATGTATAATCTGTCTTGAAGCCTGTTGTAAACTGTAAATAGGCTTATTTTGAGCCCTTATTCAACATTTTAGAAGGGCTCATCACTGTTTGAGTCCTCCATGTGCTACTTGCTTTGATATCCATATTTTAGCCCCATTTTTGCATGATTCATTAGCCCTTTGAGCTTCTGTTTTTGGACTTTGATCCAAACTGAAAATGGCCTTGTTTTGACCCCCTATCCATGTTTTATTAAGGGTCTATTGCTGTTTGGAGCATCATTTGTATACTTTGTGTTGTAGCCTCTCTTTTAGGCCTTATCTTGCATTGCATTTTGAGTATAGTTGTACACTGTTTTGGGCTCGGCCATCAACTGTAAAAAGTCATATTTTGGGCCCCTCTTCAACATTGTTGAAGGGCCCTTACCTTTTTGGGACCAGCATGTATCAGTTGCTTCTTTGTCTCCATTTTGGCCCTTATTTTGCATAGCATTTTGAGCATACTTGTATCAGTTTTTGGGGTTTGTCATAAACTGTAAAACATCATATTTTTGGCCCCTATTCAATATTGTAGAAGGGCCCTCACTTGTTTAGGGCCAGCATCTGTGAGTTGCTTCAATATCTTGCTTTCGGGGCCATTTTTGTATGCTAGCTTAGCCCCATTTGTGCTCACTATTTGGCCTTGCTTAGAACTGTAAACATTCTTTTTTTTGGGGCTACCTTGCTTCTGTATTTACACTTCATGTTCAAATATTGCATGCATTGCATAGCTATAGGCCATTTCACGCGCCAAAATTCATGTTTCGGGACTCGTTCCATGCATCGGGTACCATTTTGCCATCTTTCGGGGCTGTTTTGCATCTCATTTTGCCTCTGAAATTCATATGCTAGTATGCCATATTCCATGTCCTTGTCATGTCTTGTTAGAGTGGCATTCCGTGCCGTAGGTTCGGTCCTCGGTTTGCGTGCACGCGTGCACGCATCTCGAGTTGTCTCATTTTCATCTAATGGCCTCTTGTGTGAGTGTGGCTGAGGTCCACTCATGTTAGTGTAAGTCCATTATGCATTGCGTATGCCATTTCATTCCATAGCATTGTGTATGCTAGGTTGTATATTAGAGCATTGTGTATGCCATGTTGCATCGTGCACCGTGTATGCCATTTCACAACATTGTGCATGTTAGGTTGTATCTTAGTTGCATTCATGCATGTCATGCATATTGCATTGTGTTCGGGATAGGAGTTAGCCCGAACACGGGAAACGAGGTACGTTCCGTACTCCGAGTGACGGAACGTGTCTCAATTCCCTAGTCACCGACACTCCGGATCATCCATGATGGAGTTAGGTTTGTTGTGTTTTCATGTGCATTCATTCCATATTGAATTGTGCAAATCGACTCCTCAGCCATCATGCATCGAGATGCGTGATTGGTGGCACGAGGATCGAGGCATGCATACATTTGTGAAAATACATTGCTATGCCCCTTTCCTGCTCTCTGTTGCAGCAAAATCAAGAATCAGCAGTCTTCCGAGGCTTGGCGCGCTTTCCAAGAACAATTGCAAAACAGAGGCTAATTGGGGCATCCCAGTGGATTTCCGCGCAAGGCAGCCTAAACATACATCATTCATCAGAATCAAGGCAGTCCCTGGCTTGCATGCCAGTTTATTATTTTCTTAGTTAATTTGTAAATTAATTAGGAATTTGTACACATTTTGGACTGTATTATTTGGACTGTAATATTCTTTTATTCGGGACTGCATATTTATTCGGACCCTCTGTGCGAGGGCATAATTGTAATAAGTGTGGGTGAGTGTGATGTATGTCTTCCAACCCCACGTCTTTCTTCCCTTTTATTTACCTGCTTATGATGGTTAGATTAGGGCATGTTTCAATTAGCATACAGTATGATAGCATGTTTGCATTTATTCATCTGTCTTGCACGCACCGGCTCGGCGCATCATACTAACTGCATTTGTATTTCAATTCCAAGTTGAATACATGTTAGCTGTAGCATTCCATATGCCATGTTTAGAATAGCCGAGCCTGCTATAGTTTGCATCTTTGCATGTGTTGCATTAGGCAATTCTGTGAATCTAGGATCATGCATGGATTTCTAATGAGCTTCTGTTTTGGCTTGGAGTACTCGGTGAGTTTTTATGCTTTAGCATCCTTGCATGCGTGTGAGTGTTGCCATGAATAGCATGCTTACCATGAGGCTAACTGCTTATGTGATATAACTGCCTTGAATGCCTGTGGGTGGAGGTTGTGTTATTTGGATTGGAACAATTCATCAAATGTTTGTTTTAAGCCCACTAGATAGTGGCAAAATCATGTTTTCCTAAAAGCCCACCCGAGGATGGCAAATCCACGTCTTAGCCTACCTGCGGATAGCACCATCAAACCATTTTCAAACAAACAAACAAACATAAAGTGTTTTGTTCTAATTCAGACGACTTAGTCTATACTTGTATGCTGTGCACATCACATAAGTAAATCTAGGCTAATAACCGGAATAAGAACATACAATGTTTTCAAAATAAGATATCATGGTTAGTAGAGGCCGGTCTTTGGCCGGGCGAGCGAGGGTGCTCACGAAGTGACCTTCCCCAATCGTACCCAAGTTCCCGAGCCGAGGCAACTTTGGTGATGACGGACACGTGGCCTTAGGCAAACGAGTCAGGGTTTCCTAAATTTCCCAAAAATAAAATATTTAGGTGGCGACTCTGTATCTGGCAAAGCAGTCCATGTTTGGCACTTCTTTCAACAAAAAAAATCTGTTTTCTCAAAACGATTTGCCGGATTTGGACTCTTTGGTTCAAGATTAAGAACCGTGACATTTGAGTCCTTTGAACTGTAGTAGACCCGCAAGCGAACCAGAACGGGGGGGGGGGACTCGCGTTCCTCCCCGGGATGCGTTCGGGGACGTCTACAGTTTCTGGCGACTCCGCTGGGGATTTAGAGAACTTGACTCGAACCCATGATATCTGGTTTTGAATACACTTGTGTGTTTCTTTGCATTGCATTTGCATTGGTGCGGCTAAGACACCGTGTTTGCCATTTGCTATTCCTGAACGGTTTGCCGGAGGCTTGTCTTGGCAAGGCATGACCATAAGGCTGACCGGTTGTGGGCTCTGCAGTATGGGAACACAAACCCCGGTTTTACTGGGGCACCCTTTTGACCATTCAACCTAGTGCATATTCGGATCCGTAGTGACCATTCCAAACTAGGACAGGCTGCTTACCGATATAGGTTGTTTGAAACCGCTGCGTGCGTAGTGAAACCCGAGCTCCTGACAAAATAGGACAGGGAAACCCTACCCCAACATAGGGGTGTTTTGGCTCTCACTTATCTGTTATGTGCTTTAGAGTGCGTCTCTACAGGAATGCATGTATCAGTGTATGAGTTTGGGCATCAGGCCTGCGGGCATCAGTCAGTATTTGTAAATTACCAGAAAAACGGGCAGCATAACAGCTTAAATTGAATACACCACACACAGTCGGGTATACAACAACACACAGTTGGTAAGCGGGCTATACACTGTCCTCAAACACTGGTCAATATCCCTGTATTACTGTCCTCAAAACTGAATCGTGATACCCTCAGATACCTGATTTCTCAAATAACTGACTGATGCCCGCAGGCGTGATGCCCGCAGGCCTACTGCTCAAAACTGATGAACTGATGCCCGCAGGCCTGATGTCCAAACTCACAAACTGATGCCCGCAGGCCTGATGCCAAACTCATAACTGATACATGCATTCCCTGTAGAGACGCACTCTAACAAGCACATAACAGATAAGTAGAGAGCTCAAAACACCCCTATGTTGGGGTAGGGTTTCCCTGTCCTATTTTGTCAGGAGACTAGGGCTTCACTACGCACGCAGCGGTTTCAAACAACCTATAACGGGTAAGCAACCTGTCCTA